>CM053569.1:29026536-29075638 GCA_028646485.1 Cryptoprocta ferox | reverse complement strand
CACAGGCAACGTGAGCCCTGAAAATTCAGTAGGTGACAGTTTCTTTGACCATTTCCTTAACACTAGTTACAGACTTAAGAATGAAAGACATTTCATTCCCCTTTGCATTGACAGTCTCATACTTCTGTCAATAAACATTTCATAGACTCCACGTCCTTCTCTTTTTCCCATAAGGGTCTAAGTCTTGATAAATTCTGAAGAGGGGTATTTTTTTTAACAAAGTATTTGAAAATAATGTCTTGCCTTAATAGAAGATAGGTGGATTCTTTATGTGCTTCTGCATTTAGTTTTTTGCAATATATTGTTTTGCTTGAAGTATGTGAGTAAATCTAGTCTCAGACATAGATGTAATTGGAAAAGGAAGATGTATTTTAGTAGCCCCTATACCAAAATTGAGCAGCAGTTTCTTAAGAGCTTAGTTGTGCTGTAGTTACAAGACTAGTTTATAATAAAAATTAAGATAATCGTAGATTTGAGAGAATCTCCCACTTCTTGGAGAGAACAAAGAAAGCCCTGCTTCTATGAACACACTCTCATGCACCTGATGCATGCCAAAACCCTATTACAAATCCTTTTTGGAACGCTCTTACTGAGATATCCCCACAGTTCTCAGTAGTGTGTGTTCCCCCTTCGTACAATATGTCAATCATTGATACCAAGTTTGTTTCACTACAGGGATATTCCTGGTGGTCTTGGGCTGGAAAGAATCAACACTGTTTTTTATGGCCTCTTGTGAGTGGGATTTGCAATGTCTATTTCTGTGGGTGGGTAAAACAATGTAACCCATATCCAGGAAATTGCTGTAAAGGTGGAGCAACCATGGTCCTACTTTCAGGATTGCTGTTATCCTGACAGTACAGTGGTCTTAAGTCCTTTGGCTTTCTTTGTAGAAGAAGCCAATAATCAGCGCTAAAATTGTTGTTGAATTATAATATTGGCGTCTGGGCTTTGTGAATCTGGAGGCAGAGTCAGACTTAACAGGTTCAAATATCAACTCTACTACTTACTTACAAGTTGTGGGATCAGGTGCAGTGTATTTTTGTCCTTAGTGTTCAGCTTCCTTACTTGTAAAATGGGGATAATGGTAGTACCTGCCTCATAGGGTTGTTATGGTTGTTATGTTCATAGGAATTTGTGTTTACTTTAAATAGTATCATTGGACACTATGAATACTTGTTAAATGAATAGTTTTTTAACAACAGAACCTGGGCTCTACATATCCCCTTAGACCTTAGCCTAACTGCACAGGATTAATTAGAAGTAATGTGAGCTGATGAGACTCTGTCTATAATTTTCCTTCAAAATTGTCTTGCCTGGTCATCACAGTGAAATAGCAATGCAATTCGTAGAAAGATACCTATTTTTACAATTAAAGATTGTGCAGGTTTTTTTAATGACAAGCATAAGTAAAGGTATGATTATATAAAGTAGGAGATAACCCATTTGAAGATATGAATTTTGGTACTACAATTACCTAAGTTCTTTGATGTTAATAGAACCTTAAATTTACCTGAATTGATATGGGAGGATATATACAAGTAATGTGAACATAAGATTTACAATAGAAATTTATTATAATCTAAATGTACTAGTTTTTAGCATAATGTTAAACAATTGCAGAAAAGGCTTAGAAAATACAGTAAAGGGGCACCTGGGTGGTTCAGTTGGCTAAGAACCTGACTTTGGCTCAGATCAAGATCTTGCCATTCATGAGTTCGAGCCCCATGTCAGGCTCTGTGCTGACAGCTCAGAGCTTGGAGGCTGTTTCAGATTCTGTGTATCCCTCCCTCTGCCCCTCTTGGCGCTCTCTCAAAAATAAATCTGAAAAAAAAAATTAGGGGCGTGTGGGTGGCTCAGCTGGTTAAATGTCTGACTTTAGCTAGGCCATGATCTCATATTTCATGAGTTTGAGTCTCACATCAGGCTCTGTGCTGACAGCTCAGAGCCTGGAGCCTGCTTCAGTTTCTGTGTCTCCTCTCTCTGCCCCATCCCCTGCTCACATTCTTTCTTTCTCTCTCTCAAAAATAAACAAACATTAAAAAACTTTTTAAATAAAAATAACTTAAAAAAAGAAAATTCAGTAAAAATTACAAGAATCCATAGAAATGATCTCACATGAACTTTTGTGGTAAAGCTTATCTTTACACTTATATCTATGAAATGTTTTAATACATGAGGAAAATTTTGTGTTCATAAATGATTCTAGTTACCAGGATTTTAACTAATACTGAAATTATTGGAAGTATAAATTTGAAACTTAGTTTTTTCTCAGCCTTACGTACAATTTACACACTTTATTCTACTTATACATCTATTGGATGGGAGCAATCACCCATTTGTTGTTTACATTCATTAACTTATAAATTTAAAAGATTAAATCCCATTGTATGAATAATACCTATAAATTATCATATTTTAAAAAGTTAATAATCTGATTTTTTCAATACCACAAAGATTCAGACTTACACGTCTAACAAGCAGACTATTCTTAAATATTTCAATACAAGTTCTAAAAGTTTTTCCTAAATTTATAAATTTAATAAATTAGATTATATTTAATATTAACCTATCTCCAAATTGGTCAATCTGTCTTTTATGCCTTTTAAAATAAAATCACGTCTATAATGTCAATTTTTAAAGTTTAAGTAAAATTGCATGTTTGATAAATCAATAGAGGGTCCACGTAGCACAGCAAATAATAGGATGAACTCTGGAACTTTACTGTCTTAGGTTCAAACCCCAGATTTTCCACTTACTGCCTGTATAGCCTTGAGTAAATTACATTTCTGTGCTTCAATTTTCTTATACAATGTATTATTAGGGTTGTTAGGGGTATTAAATGGTTTAATATTTCTAAAGATTCAAAACGGTACCTGTTACATAGAATCATATACTTTTTATTAAAATAAATACATAAAATTTCTCTAAAATATCAAATTAAGCATTTAAAAACCTAAAATAACATTTGGGGGCACCTGGGTGGCTCAGTCAGGTGAGCGTCTGACTTCAGCACAGTCATAATCTCGTGGTTCAAAAGTTTGAGCCCTGCATTGGGCTCTGTGCTGACAGCTCAGAGCCTGGAGCCTCTCTCTCTCCCCTCCCCTGCTCATGCTCTGTCTGTCCCTTTCTCTCTCTCTCTCTCTCTCTCTCTCTCTCAAAAATAAATAAAAACATTAAAAAAAGTTTTCAATTAAAAAAAATAAAAACCCAAAATAACATTTGGTGATTACAGAACTTATTTCTAAACTTAACCCCAAATTAATTATAAAATGGATTTGATTTACTTATTGCTAACCTTGTTTTTACAACTTCTTGCAGTTTCGGTTTCCCTTCTCTACACAGGGGAGACATGTGTTGTCTTACGTAAATGGAAGTTACTTACTGAATATTGGTGACTGTGATACAAATAGGGATTTGAGTTATTGGCCAAGTTGTGAGGAACAGGACCTAGGATCTGTCCTGGCTTTGCATCTTCCAAAATGATTTTTCTTTAAATGTAGTATCGATAAGCTGGTCTAGTTCATACAAGCATGCCCTTGCTTTGTCAACAGCGAGCTGAATGCCTGAAATTACAGCTGAGATTCATTTTATCAATTCAGTAAATTTAGCTCTAACCCAATTTTCAACTTTGATCTCTTTAAATCTTATCTCCAATTCTTAATTGCCTGATGGAAAGGATTGGGTTTTTTATCCTCTACATACACTTTAATTTATTCACTATTTGGATGAAACAAATCCCTTTATTGCTTCATGTAGTGTTTCGTGCTTTTTCATTTTTTCTTTTGGTGCTGTGGAAAGTGCTATCATTTTCTTGAAAGCTTTCTCAATTCCTCTGCTCCCACTTTTTATTTATTCCTGGCTAAGTCATGAAGAAAACAAACTACCCTATTTTAATGTCTGTCCATTGGCAATCTTGCATTATTGGGTGCCTCTGAGCAAAGCTTTATAACTGTCCTTGCCTTCGTCAGCTGGAATACCTTGGGCCACATGCTTCCCTCTCTTGCAACACTTTATCAGAGATAATCTGAAAGAAGTAACCCGCCCCATCATCTTGACATCTCCTATCCAGCTGCCTGCAATTCTCATCTTTAGTCATATTATCCGATTCTCAGAACAAAACAGATGGTTGCTTAATTAAACATCTTTTCTATTTAGAGTAGCAAGAATTGAAATTTTTCAAGCCCTCAGTGTAAGAAAATCGTACTCCTTCTCATCCAGTCTCCACTCATTCTTACAATTTAGCATATGACACTTGTGATGCTCACTTCCAAGGATCAGTTTCATTATTAGTTAGGACTCTTGGTTGCAAGCAATAGAATATTACTCTGGTTAACATAAGTTTAAAAGAGGAGGCTGAGGATGTTCGAGAAAAGCTGTGAAAACCCATAGATTCAAAGGAAGAGTGGTACCATTTAATCGTGGAGAAGTGGAGGAACAGATAGACTTTGTAGATCTTCTCTCTATCATTCTGCCATTTTGATGAGACAGCTTGAAAACATTTTCATTAACTATCTAAACCTAATTCTACTTACAAAGTACTCTTTAGAACTCCAACAAGCTTCTCCCTAAACATAGCCATTATACCTGGTCTGAAAACCTACTTCCTTTTACACATAAGAAAACTGATCCAGGGGCGCCTGGGTGGCTCAGTTGGTTAAGCGTCCGGCTTCGGCTCAGGTCATGATCTCACGGTTCATGGTTTTGAGCCCCACGTCAGGCTCTTTGCTGACAGCTAGCTCCGAGCCTGGAGCCTGCTTCAGATTCTGTACCTCCCTCTCTCTCTGACCCTCCCCTGCTCACGCTGTCTCCCTTGGTCTCTCAAAAATAAATAAAAAACATAAAAAAAAATAAAAAGAAAACTGATCCAAAGGGTTTAGATAATTTCATTATAGTAAATATAATAAAGTTCCTTTGGAACTTAAGTAAATAAATCTCTTTGAATAGCCCTAAGAGTAAATTAACTCCTAACGCATTCCTAAGAGTAAATATAAAGTGACATTTTTACTAAGACGCATTGTTAGTTCCTTTGTTGTATCACAGAATATGATACCGTGGTCTTTATATTTAGTCATGCTTTATACTTTTCTCAACTCTTCTCCTTTATCTACAACACTACCAAGATCATGTATGTATTAGGTGCCTAAGGCCAATCAGTAACACTGAGAACTCATTTGAGAAGGACTGCCTGGCTGTGACAATATAGAAAAACATTATTTTTTCAAAGGTATTCCAATTCTTTTTGTCTAGTGGCTTGTTAAAATGAGATTGCTCTGAAAAGTTTAGCTCTTTGGAATTTTATTTATCCAACAAAGATTTACTGACTGTGTACCATGTAGAAGACACATAATTTGGGATGCATTAATAAACAAAACATAAAAGCAAACATAAGTTTGTTTCATGAGTTTGAGCTCTGCGTTAGCCTCTGTGCTGACAGCTCAGAGCCCTGAAACCTGCTTCAGATTCTGTGTCTCCTTCTCTGTCTGTTCCTCCCCTGTTCACACACACACACTCTCTCTCTCTCTCAAAAATAAAGATTTTTTTAAAAACCTAAAAAAATAGGAAAGAAAGTTTCAAATTTTAAATAGAGTAGGTAAGAAAGTCCTCATTGAAAAGATATTTGACAAAAGACTCAAAAGACATGAAGGATTCTTTCATGTGGCTACTTAGTGAAAGAACATTAGACCATATTTGGATTTATTTTAGATTTTTAAATTGAACTTTATTAAGGTATGATATACATATAATAAAATGTACCCATTGAAATTTTAGAGTTGGATGAGTTTTGATAACTGTATATTTCATGTTAGCACCATCAAAAACAAAATACAGAACGTTTCTGTCACCTCCAAAAGCTTCTTTCTACTCCATTCCACTCAACCCACACCTTTCACCATTAGTCCCAGACAATCCTGGTCTTCTTTCTATACTTGTAGTTTAGATTTATTTTCCTAGAGTTTTATAAAAATGAAATTATACAATAGTACTTTTTTTTGTTGACCTTCATTTGCTCAGCATAAATTTTTTGGTGCTTCAGCAACAAAGCAGTTCATTTCTTTTCATCCCTTTGTAGCATTATACTGCATGAATAGTTTGCCTAGCTTGTATTACTATTTACTTTTGGTGGACATTTGGGTTGTTTCCAGTTTTTTGCTCTTGCGTATAAGGCTGCTATGGATATTGAAGACAAGACTTTGTGTGGACCTATATTTTCATTTCTCTTGGATATCTCAGAGAAGATATACAAGTGGGTGTTTATAAGAAGATGTCAAGCTGTTTTCTGGCACCATTTTCTATTCCTGCCATTAATGTATGAGATTTCCAGTAGCTCCATATCCTTGCTAACATTAGGCCATGTCAATCTTAAAATTTTAGCCACTTGAGTGTGTGTATAGTGATATCTCATTGTGGTTTTCATTTGTATTTTCTTGATGATTGATGATTGGTCATTTGTGAATCTTCTTTTGTGATGTGTTCAAATATTTTTTTTCTATTTTAAAAATTAATAGTCTGTCTTAATATTACTGAGTTGTAGGAAGTCTTTCTATATTCTGGATATAAATTCTTTGGTGTTTGTATGTATTGTCACTATTTTCTCCCAAGCTGTGGCTTGCCTTTCACATATTTAACAGGTAACAGGACTATAGATAACTAAGGTTCCCAAAGTATAGAAGCACATGACATAATTTAGATAAAGCAGAAAATGTTAAATGTATATATTAAATGAGTAAATTCTGTATGCCAACCATAATTTTGTGCAGTCCAAGGCTATTTCTTAAAGTAAATCCCTCTCTTTTATCTATCATCTAGGACTTGATTATATTTTGTCATGTAATTTTGCCTTGGCTTTTCATGTGTATACATCTTCTTTTCTTAGCCAGATATTTCTTTTCTTAGATGGATTACAAGTAATTTTTCTTTCACTAGACTATAAGTTTTATATTTTTCTTCTGTGTCCACCACAGCAACTTTAGGCTCACTAGGTATTTAAGAATATATTTATTTGTTTGATTAGACTTGGATTCTAAAGTCTAAGTATTTGGTGGATTTGTGATTTGGTGGTTTTCCTCATGTGTGTTAGCGTTCTCCGGAGAAACAAAACCAGCAGGATGTATATATACATAGAGATTTATTATAAGGAATTGGCTCACATTGTTATGGAGGCTGAGAAAGTCCCAAGATCTGCAGCTGGCAAACTGGAGACCCAGGAGGGCCAGTGTTGTAGTTCCAGTCTGAGTGTGTGAAGGTCTGAGCACCAAGAGACCTAATAGTATAAGATCCAGTTGTGAAGACTTCAAGTTCAAGACCCAGAAGAGTTGATGTTTCAGTTTGAGTTTGAAGGCAAGAAAATCCAGATATCCTAGCTCTAAGGCATTCAGATAGGGTGAGTTCCCTCTTACTATTGAAAGTATCAGCCTTTCATTCTATGAAGGTTTTTAACTGATTGGATGAGGCCCACACAAACTGGAGAGAGCAATTTGCTTTACTGAGTCTACCAATTCAAATGTTAATCTCACCCCAAAACACCTCCACAGACACAGACTATAAACATCTGGGGACCTTGTGGCCCAGTCAAATTGACATATAAAACTAACCAGCACATCATGGTAGAAAGGAAATTAAAATGAAAAAAAAAATTCTTCTCAGTTTACAATAGGGTATGGAAAAACTAAGTAGGAAAATTTCAATCAATGTGAAAGAAAGATGTGCCTATATGAACATTTATACTTGATACCTACTTAGATAGCTATATGTTGAATTTCTAGATATTTGAAACGAATAAATGCCTACTTGGACTATCAATACCTGTTCACCAATGCTGTTACTACTTTTTACAAAACGTGTTTTAAAACTACAATGTTTAATATGTTTTCTAGATAGCTTGAAATATTCCGATGCTAGCTCATAACCACCTAAAACTGGGGAGAGGTATATTCCTCATGCAATCACTGAGTTCCTAAGTATAGAAAAGCCTATATTTAGACAAAGAAGGAAGACAGATATATTCAGTTTCCATGGGTGCCATGCTGCTGTCAGGCTAACTCATTGACTAAACCTTTGAAGATAAATACAAATCCTATCTCCTTGAACAACTAGAGACGAAGCATGACTGTGAGGTGGAATCAGAAGCACTCCTTGCTTTGGCATTTCAAGGGACTCAAAATGATGGGCTGGGGCAAGCTGAGTGGTGGGAAGATTGCCCAAGTAAGAAATCCCTCCCTTAACCTACCAGACTTAACAGAGACATTGGTTTGTGTTCACAGAGGAAGCTGGACAGCTTAATGGGATAGAGGCATGTGGAAGGAACAAGAGCTAATAAGTTTGTAGGTAGCATTTGTAAATGCCAGTGCCTACATTCTTATTGATAGAATGGCACGTCTTTTGGAATAGCTTCAAATGGCCAAACCAGGCATGACTGGGTTTAAATGAGGACTGGATATGGTTTCATTTTGCAACACTTCCAGTTTTTTGGCACTGGCTTTACTGCTGTGGGGTGGAATCCACACAGTCCTTCGTATCACAGCCTTCTTCTAGCTTGACAGAGCTTCTATTGTACCAGGCACATAAAACCCCAGAGGGATTCATTTGGATTTAGGCTTTCAGTGGGAACTGGGTTAAACTGTGTTCCCAGCTCATGTTCTACAAATCATGTTCTTATGCCAAATGAACCCCCACCCCCTCCCTTGAATGTTGGACTACAACTGGATTTTACTTCACCTGGTGAGATTGGATTCTTGAGCAAGGAGCATGTCCCTAGGGGCCAGTGCTGGCTACACTTAACACTCCAAGTTACAGGAGAAATCTCAACAGTACAAGCATGTTCAGTGAGACCATCAGCACTCTTATCAGAATGCAGTTTCTGTTTGACTTCTTTGAAGGATGGGTCTTAGGATGGTGTCTTAGGATTTTTCTCCTTGGAGATGATAAAATTGAATGGTTTTCTTCCCTTAATAAAATACTTTCAACAAGAGGATTTTTATTCCTGAAGCCTAGTGGATTCCAGTGATATTTACCTAACCCTCACTGGCATCACATGTCCACATTAATTCCATTTACTTACAGCTCTAGCTATTTTTTTTTTTTTACAAGGAAGGAATTTCTTTTGAGAAGATTTTCACATGACACAGAATCTTCTGAATTAGCATGTAATGTTTACATCATTCTAAATTTGGATATAAAAGTTTCTCTCTTTATTTCTTCTTATTCATATTTATTACCATTTCAATATATTTAGTGTTTTTGTGGACAATTTTTAAATTTAGAATGGACTCTTTTTTGAAGAGTTTCCTATAACTGAGTCCCACATCACTAAGGTAGAAATGAATTCATTCTTGTGACTTCATTCAAAATACTATTCAAAACAATGCTGTGTTTTCATTTGATATCTTATAACATTTTGTGTAAGATAATACTTGATAGTGTAATATCTTACCACATCCATTATGTTTGCAATTTTCATATTCATGCATTCTTACTGTCCCAAAAGAATGGCATAGAAAATATAGTAGACATGTTTTCATTTAAAGGGTGCATCTAGGACTGACTACTGATGGTACTTGAGGAATTTTCACAGCATGTTTTCTTCCTGGGAATTATGAAGTTAGCTTTGGGATCTGGACAAGTTACCAAGAATTCTGAGAATCTGGATTCTAAAAGTAGTTGTTTCCGTTCAGAGGTCAGGTGGCTTGGCCCACGAAAGGGCAATGTTGGGGCAAGTGATCATTCATCACGCTGTCCTAGAACAGCTACTTTCTTCCAGAATCTGCAGTGTGGAGAATGTCCTCTTTCCAATCCCCCCAAATGCATTCTGCCTCCTCCGTAAATATCTCCTGGAGGGGCCTGTAGCCCCTGTTTGCAATGAGAACTTACTAAAGTTTGGTAAGATTGGTTGTGGCTCTTCTCTTGGCTCCTGGCAAGATGAGCTGTTTTGGAAGTTGAGTGCAATTTATTTGTTTTTTTTTCTAAAGGATGAAGGTACTTCATCAAAGGTCAGTCTCATTCTCAGCCATTCTTTAGCTATATTTATGATAATCCTATTATTCAAACTGGGACACTTTTGAGAGTGAAATTTGTGCTCTTAATAATTAGACTGGCGCCAGTGTAAAATAGGACTGTTCCAGGCCAACCAGGATGAAAGTTCACCCTAGCTGTAACTGTATAGAGGTAGTTTCACCAGGCCATTTATAGTGAGAAGGACTGACAAGGAAGGAGATGAGCTCTGTCATAAGGTGAACTAGGTCATTTTATGCTGTGCACATGCAACAACCTTATAAATCACAGGTTGCCAGGACCAACACAGGAGGGAAACACAAGATGGCTGCCTGTCACAAACCCAACTTGGTTTAAGTAAGCCAGGATTTGTTCAATTCTGTGTCAAAGATCTTTTTTGAAATGTAACAAAAAGCTCCACAGAAGAGTACACATACAGGTCAAATTTTGCATGCAATTCCAGGGAAGCCTCAATTTCTATAAAGCCACCTATGAAAATATGGGCCCTATGTTTATCAGCCCTGTAAGGCATAAACTACACAATAGACTTGTATTATTTTTTAAATAAGTGTTACAGTAAATGTAGGAGTGTATAACTTACAGAATCTATTGAAATAGACATGATCTAAAACCACTTTCAGATTTGTGTGTATCACTTACTGATTTTTTTTAATGTTTGTTATTTTTGGAAGAGGGGATGGGGCAGAGTGAGAGGGAGAGAGAATTCTAAGCAGACTCTGCACTGACAGTGCAGACCCCAACATGGGGTTCCATCTCACAAACCACGAGATTATGACCTGAGCCGGAATCAAGAGTTGGACGCTGAACCAACTGACTGAACCACCCAGGGGCCTTGTCACTGACTGATTTTGAACCAACTGGGGGACCATAAAGGAATTCATATAATCAGAATTAACTGTACTCTGATCTCAAGAAAATGATTTCACAAGAGGTGTTAATTTTTGACAGTGATCATAACTTGGTGATATCCTGTAGTTGTAGTTGATGTGGGACTTTATAAGGAATGTAAGCAATAACATAGCTGGATTCTTGTACAGAGAGACAGGACACCAAGGCTTTTTGTCTAGAAAGCAGCTTTATTTGTGCCTGCACTGGCTCAGTGGGTTTGTACCCCAAAAAGCTGAGCCCCAAGCACAGTGGGGTGTAGCCTTTTATACAATTTCTACTTCTTTGTCTCCTATACATGGTAACATACAGACATACAGTGAAATTGGGCAGTCTACGTTAAAGTTGTGAGGAACATCACATACACACACATAGCCAGGTTGCCTTCCCTTATCTTGATGGACTTTTTTTCTTACCACATTCCTTAAGGAGGGGATTCCACCACATTCCCCCCTTTGATGCTCGGACGCCCCAATTTTGGGTCAAAGAGCATCATCTTTGATCAGAGGTTTAGATTTCCATAACATCATCACATGTGTGGCCCTTTTCCTTTCGACCATTGCCTCAATGAGGCTGGGGGCTAGGCAAGGTAGGATTAAGCAAGCTCCCAAAATCAAGAGGATAATTCCCATGATTTTGCTCTTGAGTCCCCCAAGATTTGAAAATCATCCTCTTAATAACTCCCCGGAGTCCCAAACTTTTCAGGTCTGGACTGGGACAAGAGCAAGTTTCTCATTTGATCTATGATCACTTCTATGACTTTTCTTTAATCATCTGTCTGTAGGTAGCAGTTGCTCAGATTAAACTTTCCATAGACTCATCCTTCAGAAGCAAGCAAGTAATCTAAAGCCAAGCTATTTTGATAGCATTGTGCATTTTGTTTGCTGCTTGGCTAGTAAATTAAGAGCTCTGGCAGTTTCATTGGTTGTAATTTCTACAACTGCTTGCGGTCTGATTATGTGGTTTAGCCTGTAAATGGGAGTGTGGTAGTGCCAGGACTTATCCTCTGCCCAGGTGGCAGGGCCATAATATTGGATTATATGCTCAGGAGGCCATTGATCATTTTTTCAATTGCCAATTTGTAGGGCATGTCATTTCCTTTGAGTCTCCCTGTCCCCGTACACTTGGATGCCCAAATGTTCCCCCCTGGCAAGTGGGAGAAAGAAGAAAGATGGATGAATAGTTCCCAGCATACATGGCCCTGACCAGCCTGGGGGAAGTACTGTATAGGCTGTCTTTCCACGTATCCAGTATAGTCCACCTGGGGCCTGCCATTCGATGGCTGTGTTGACCTTATCCCAGGCCTTTCAGAGATGAAAGAAGTTAGACAAGGGGTGGGGATATGGCTCAAAGTGATCTGGGGACCCCACCATTGGGTTTCCTGGGTGTTGAGTTATAAAATCTTTGGCCTAGGCATGTTAAGCTTCCAACAGAGATGGTGAACTTCCTTCCCCACTGGGCAAGGCAGTTTCTTCCCAATAACTGAAGTTTTGAGGAGCCAAACACTGGTAATAGTACTGAGATATTCTGTTCCATTATAAGGTTCATGGGGATCTAATTCTCTAGCCTCCCATAACCATTGATCCCCCATGTTGGTTCCCCTGCATACATAGTAAGAAGAGATCTTTAGGGTCTGGGCTATAGTTTCTGCAAAGGCAAGGAAAAGGTTTCTTGTTGTGGCAGAGATGGGGGGAGGACTACTTTTTATTTCCTCATAAAAGGAATGAAAGACTTTGTGAGTTGAGGCTCAGAGTGAGACAGCAACCCTCTTGAAGTACAACATGGTTCCTTGGTCAGTGCCTTGCCCATATATATATATACATTAATCCTGAGGCCATTTTCCCATTTTGGGTCTTCTGGACTAAAATTAATATGGTTACGGGCTCCTAATTTACAGCTGGAGGTTGCAGTCCCCTTTTGGAGGTTTGCTGCCTTACTTTTATCTTTCCAAGTGGCCCACAAGACACAGCTCCAATAGAGGCTATAAGCCTAGCAGTCACCATAACGTGGATTGGGGTGAGGCTGTTCACACACATACTTGTCAATGAGCCTGTATTCTCATTCCCATGGTAGACCTCCTTAATTTTGAACTGACGAAGAGTTTGTGTTAATAGCTGTATACACGACAGAAAGTACCGATACTGGCAGGTGGGGATTAGTAACCTGGATTTGGCTAATTAATCCTGCCCCCCATTCCTGGGGAGTGTCGGACCTCCAGCCATTCCTCAGTTG
Organism: Cryptoprocta ferox; assembly: GCA_028646485.1. Classification (NCBI taxonomy): domain Eukaryota; kingdom Metazoa; phylum Chordata; class Mammalia; order Carnivora; family Eupleridae; genus Cryptoprocta; species Cryptoprocta ferox. The sequence goes on along the minus strand of CM053569.1, from coordinate 29,062,513 downwards.
GGGAGTACTGTGGGTCAAAACAAGTGTATTACCTCTCCTGTTGGCAGATGGAATAGGTGATCTTATTGTGTCCACAGGTCCCCAGGAATTTTCCCTAGCATGAGAAGTGGGTATGATATAGTTAGGTCCAAATACACGGTTCAAATAAAGAAATATATAGGTCTACCAAAGAAGTCCAGATTAGAAAGAACCAATATGAATAAAGCATCCTATCCACAAAAGGAAGGTGAGTGCTAAAAGAAACCTCTCACCATACTTCCAGTCAGCTGGAATGGCCTCTGTCAATCCTATGGTGAAAGGTAGAGCCAAGAATCACAATAATGGTGATAAACAAGGGGTGACAGTGCATCACAGTAAGGAAACATATATTGCCTATAGCCCCCATAATGGTGGCTTGTCTCTGTGAGAGGGGACTCATGCGTTGGGTCACCACCAAGTGTTCTGCCCCAGTATCCACCATGAAGTCAATGGGTCAGCCCCTCACATTCATTCAGACCACAGGCTCTTGGTGGCCTAACAAAATAGAGCCCAGTCTGTGTTAGTCCTCCTTATAGTCCTCCATGGCGGCTAGCCCCATAAAATCATTTTCAGGGGCCCCATGTGGCCATGATGCTGGTTGGCACCAGTCTTGGACCACATGGTGTCTTTCCACTTGAGGCCCTGCTGAGAATTATCCTGACTCTGGGAGAACTTATTTTTTCCAGTGGCCCTCCCGACAACAGTATGCACTCTGGTTGCATCCTAACTTTGGTCCTGGGTGAGACCCTCCTCCGTGCCGTTCCCCTTTTTGGCCCCAGCCCGTCTTTGTGGCGCACCTTTCTGGGAATGTTCCAACCTCTCCACCAAGGCAGCAGATAACAAGTCTGTCTTTTTCTGTATCTTCTAGCATTCTTACCTCCATGCCACCTGGTCACGGTTGATAAACACCTGAGTTGCTACTTCCAGCAACTGACTGGCATTCAGGTCAGTGAAACCTTCTAGCTTTTGCAGCTTGCACCAGATGTCCCTTTGGGCCTGACCTATGAAAGCTGCGTTGACCATCCACTGGTTAATGGGTACCTCTGGATGAAAAAGGATGTAGAGGCAAAATGTGTCAGTCAGTCTCTTGTAGAACTGGCTCAGTCTTTCCTCGGGTTCCTGGAGCATTTCTGATGCTCTACTCAAACTTATGGCCTTTTTACCCCCTTCCTTCATGCCATTTAGAATTGCTTCTTGATATGGTTCAGTCCTTGTGAGCCCTCCAACTACACTTGAGTCATTTGGGCCCCATTTGGGGTCCTCCCCAGGAAGTGAGCCAGAGCATAAGCCTGGGTATCTAGCATCCCAGCTGGGGCATTCTCCTCTAACCATTTTAGGGGGGCCTGGGTAATTCAGCAACACTCCTCTGTGTCAAAGCGGTTCAGGAGGAGTTGGCAGCAGTGTCCTTGTAGGTTTATGGGTTTGAATTATGGACTGCATTAGTTCAATCTAACCTGGGGCTTCTTGGTATAAAGGGAATATGGTGCTTCCAATTTAGAAGGTCTGTAGTGATAAAGAGTTGGTACACAAAAACATGTTGGCCTCCTTGGATCTGGCCTTTCTGATCATGACAGACAAGTCCCCTATTTTCCCTCAGTGGCATCTGCAGGGCTCCCTGGAGTTGCTGCAGGGAGAGACTGTTTCTGCTGACCTGATTTTCTAATTCCCTTCCTGGAGGGGTATATGGGATTAGGACCAGTGGTCCGGTGAGCTGGTCATATCTGGAGAGGATGGTACTGCTAGAGGTGGTGAGGCCTTGGGACTAGGGGAAGGCTTGAGTGGGGTTTCGGCAGTCAGAGCGGCTGGAGGTGCAGGTGGCAGTGACAGGTACAGTGGGGCATATGGTGGTGGGGTTTCCTGAGGCTCTCCTGACAGTAGGGGGTTTTTCAGTTTTGGGGCGGTATTTGGAGGAAGCTGTGACACAAGCCATCATAACTTTATGGTTCTCTTTAATACAGACTTTTAGCCAGGGCAGCCAGGATAGGACCAGATCTTGCCAACAGTCAATGGAAGGAAATTGGTGAAAGTGGCCTGGATCCCCCACAATAACCTTGAATATTCGGCAAACTAGTCCCTTATCAAGTGAGCCCTCTGAGGGCCAGCCCACCCTGAATGGTGGCCAATCAATTTCACAGAATGTCTGGAGTTTCTGGGAGTTAATTTCATACCATAATCTCCTGAATATCTCTTTTTGAAATTCTTCAACATACTCTTGAAGGAGTCAGTTTATTCTGCTTTCTACTCATTTCCTCCCCCTAATGGACAACTGTCATGCACAGGAGAGGAAAAAGGGGGAAGGGAGAGGCTAATTTGGAGGGGATGCACACTTGCTTCGACCATTTCTGGATGCTCTCCTCTTGGAGATATTTCAGCGCCTCTTAGCATTGGTGGGTTCAGTATCAATCCCTGACCAGGAACAGACTCCCAGGGAAGTCTGACATCACCCTAAGCCTTGTGAGGTCACCACAGAAATGCAGATCCAGACTCAACACTCACTTCGGCCCATTGGTCAGGTCAGAACCTTTCCCCTGTCCTTCTCATTCACACCCAGTCACACAGCTACTCTAACCTGCTGCCCAGCACTCAGTGCCATAGAGTTGCAGTTTCATTTCTTATGGAATTCCTTATGGAACTACTCAGGCAACTCTGGGAGGTGAACAGGCTCCCTTTCTGCCTCTTAGGGGCAGGTCTGCCAAAATGAACTGGGGTTCTTACCAGTCTGATGGGCAGCACTCCTTGAGCTGATTCCTGGCCCTTACTGGGTTCTGTTGTGCATCCAGGGTCCTTGCCCCAGCATGCTGGGGTGGGGGTGGGGGTGTAGTCTCCAGATCAAGAGGTCTTCTGGAGCCAGGTGAGGTGGTTTCTCTAGGCTGAGGTTCATACCCTGGCAACAAAGGAGGTGGAAATGCACCATCTCCAAATCCCAGAAGCAAGCCCCCAAGAAATGTACCCAGACTCTCACACAGAGGGAGAGGACACTGAGGCTTTTTGTCTAGAAGCAGCTTTATTCATGCAGGCACAGTCTCAGTGGGTTCGTACTCAAAAAACTAAGCCCTGGGTACAGTGGGGTGTAGCCTTTTATACAATTTCTACTTCTTTGTCTCCCATACATGGTAACACACAGCCATACAGTCTGATTGGGTGGTCTATGTTACAGAGTTGTGAGGAATATCACGTATGTACGTGCACACAGCCAGCTTGCCTTCCTATCTCCTGAGGTTTGCATCACATTCCTTAGGGAGCGGCTCTACCACAATAATAAGTTTAAAAAGCTAGCATCTGTGAGTACTTTGTACTAGGTGTGCATCCAAAGCCTTTACATGTATATGTCAATTGTCCCACATATAGCCCTTGAAGTATATTTAAATTATATTTCCATTTTACAGATGGGGAAATTGAAACTTGGAGAGGCAAAGTAACTTCCTCACACAGTAGGATATTTTTCCGGCTGTCTGACTCTAATACTTAGGCTCTCACCTGCTATAAAATGTAGGCCATGACACATGAGTATCCTGCTTTCTTCTGCTCATGTTACAGGATTGTATTCCTTTTTAAAAATGGGGGTAGGGGAGGGGTGGGGAAGGCAACATAGGCTAAGAAAAAATGGTCTATTGCGGGATACAATTACATGTATTTAGAAGTGCTTGTCATTTTAGAAATGCCTCAGGAGAAAAGTGGCAAGGACTTTTGAAGAATCTTAAGATAGCTAAAGAGAACATGCAAATGAAGATCTGACAGAAATATAAGTAAAAAGTGGTCCTTTGGCTGGCCCTCAGGAGACATGGATCCCAGTTAACTTTCATCTTGATTCCTTCTCTATTCTCTCATTCTTGCTTTCTTCTACCCTTCTATAGCGCCATATTCAATGGCTTTCAACCCCACCAAACCCTTCTATTCCTTTCCTTATATATTTAAAGAAATCACAAATTGTTTTGGGTACCTCAAAACTCTCTAACCATTGCCTTCAGAAAAATGGAATCACCCTAAATACAAGGAATCAACAGGAAAATGGATATAGTGTATGCATATAATTGAAATCTATGCATTAGAAAATAAATGAATTAGAATTAGTTGTGAATGTTGTATAGAAACAGTTGAGCAAATAAGGCAAGAATATATACGGTCTAATTTAGTATTGTGTATCATTAGGGATATATATATATATATATACACACACACACATATATATATATACATATATATATGTATGTATGTAAAATGATAAAGAAATGCACAAGAATGCAAAACACCTAATCCAAGTTAATGGTTATTTTTAGAGCAAGGAATAGAGAGAAGTGGCTATGGAATGGTATACAGGGGGCTTCAATTCTACTGTCTGCAGCCCAGGGACTTGAGGGTAAGTCCAGGACAAAGGAATGATCTTAGAACTATCAGTTATTAATACTTTTAGCAGCTGGGAGAATGGGTGTTTTCTATTCTGGAGATCTGGGTGGGCACCATAACATCTACTCAAATCATTGCCTCTTAAATTTACCTGCACATTAGAATCACTTGGGGAGATTTGCAAACTCCCAGAGCCCAGTATGCATGCCAGATCTGTTAATTCATACTTTCTGAGGGGCATCTGGGTGGCTCAGTGGGTTCAGCGTCTGACTTCAGCTCAGATCCTGATCTCATAGTTCGTGAGGTTGAGCCCTGCAACAGGCTCCGTGCTGACAGCATGGAGCCTGGAACCCACTTAGAGTTCTGTGTCTCCCTCTCTCTCTCTGCCCCTCCCCTGCTCATTCTCATTCTCTCTCTCTCAAACAAGTAAACATTAAAAAATTAAATCATACTTTCTAAAAGTGGGGCCCAGGTGGTAGCACTGTAAGAAAAACTCCCCAAGAGATTGCAATGTGAAGTCAGAGTCCAGTTGAAGAAACACTACATGTTAGTACATCCCTCCACTTATCCAAGTATTTTTAAATTCTTATAGTTAAGTCTTATACTATTACATCTGAAGCTCTTTTCTTAAATTTCTTTCTGTCATCTTCTTTTGATTATTTAAAATAATCTTGTGTTGCTGTTATATAGAGATAGGACTAATTTTTAAAAAATCTAATTTATGTCCATCACTCTTGTTGTATTTTTTTAAATTAATGCTCACATATTGCCTATGTTCTCTTTTGCAGGTATCTATGTAAATAATTATATAGTATGTGAATAATGATTGTTTAGTTTTTTCCTTTTCAATCTTTATCCTCGTAAACCTTACTTTTTCTGTCTTACTATGATTACTTGGACTTCCAGGGCTATGCAGATTAAAAGCAATGATGGCAGGAAATTATTCATTCTTGAATTTAAGGGGAAGGTTTTTAAAGGTTCACAGTAAGTATGATATTTGTGGTAGGTTTTATGTATATCTTCTTCATTGGGTAATGAAGTTCTCATTCTGGATTTTTATAAAAGTTTTATCATCAATTGTATAGAGTTTGCTGAATTCTTTTCCTGCCCATGTGAATATGTAAGTATTCTTTAATCCGTTAATATGGTAGATAACATTTTATATTGTTAAATTTTTCTTGCATCCATGGAACAAATCCAACATGCATTACCCCTTCCTGTTTCAATTCTGTTCATAAGTGAATTTAGGGTAGAGTTTCCTTTTCATACTGTACTATTGGTATTAAGGTCATACTATACTCAAGACAAATGTCACTAGCATGTTTCTTCTTTATCTTGTAGAGTTTGTGACAGTTTTCCTTCTCTGTTTAGTAGAATTCATCTATAATACAGTCTGAAATGCTTTAGATTACCTGGGTAGGTTTTCAACTACTAATACAATTTCTTTAGTGATTTAAGGACTATTTATGTTTTCTTTTTCTTCTTGAGGAAGTTACACTAAGTATATATTTGTAGGAAATTGTTCATTTTATTTAGATCATTAAACTATTGGCATGATATTAATAATACATGGCGATTATACCCTATTCTGAATTTATGCCTCTATAGTTGCCCCAGTATAGTTTATTTGTCCCTTTTCTGTTTTTATCTTGATCTTTTCTGGGGGAAATGTATAAACTGGTTTCTTTTCATGTTAAGGGCTATACATATATTCTTATTCAAATTCTTGATCCAAAGGAAACATTTGGATATGGCTAGGGCTCTTCTGTAAACAAGTAAGGTGATTCTAGTGGTAGACATAGTAGGCATATTTTGAAAAAGATGTGCATTAAACTCAAGATTTTTAGAAGTTGTCCATTCTGGGGGTGCCTGGCTGGCTCAGTCAAAAGAGTATCCCACTCTTAATCTCAGAGTCATGAGTTCAAGTCCCATGTTGGGTGTAGAGATTACTTAAATGATCAAAACTAAAAAAAAAAAAAGTCTATTCTCCTTATGAATAAGACTGCTTTGCTCTCATACACTGCCCAAGTTTTTGCTGCTGCTGCTGCTGTTAATAATTAAAACATTTGAAAACCTATGGAAAACCAATAAATTTAAAGTATACAAACATACTGATGAGTTTATTCATTTATGTATTCAACAAGTATTTATGAGGTGTGCACTATTATCAGACATACCACATTACTAGGCACTATCATTCTCTTGGCCTAGAATGCACAATGCCCTTATATTTTAAGATGTGTTATTTCTAGAAATCCTTTAAAAAAAAGTGTTCGTAAGGGCCAAAATCAGCAATAGGATGAAAATACTGCATCAAATGGTTGATGGAAACTAAACATTGGGCTTCCTCCCTGCCTCTCTTCAACCTAAGTTCTTGTGACAGGAGTATATTTAGGTATGTTACTCTCCTGGTGCTATTGTTTATGTCGGATTGATGTCACCCAGTGAGGGGATCATTTGCTTCATACCATCTAAATCGCTGGTGGAATTTGAGTAGCACACATATTTCTTTAACTGAGTTATTTTTTTATTTCATCACTGTCATTTCTAATATATTCTGAGGGATATTTGGTTACATAGTTACGTCCACTCACATAAGGCAAAACATTTTGGTTTTGAGAATACATAGTCCATAACAATATTGCCAAAATCTAAGTCAATGACCAGTTAGATGAGAACTATTTTACAATATTCAGTTTTAGCCTGTTGTAAATTTCTTTCCTAGGGGATGATATTTGGCACTCTTATTGTACTTTGATGGAATATAGATATTAGTTATTATTCTCAATTATAAATATAAATAAATTGCTTGAACTTGTTTGAATACCTTCCCTACTTCAGTACCCATTTAAATTTGTATTTAATACTGTTTATAGAATCTCATAAGGGGACTTCAGGGATATTAGAATTGAGTGATTTCAATCTAATGTTCATCCCAATACAACTGAGTAAGTAAGTGAGTAACTTTCATTAGTAAGTGAGATGCCTCATCAGTGATTCATTTGAAAGAGAAGACATTATAAAGTTTATAAAAATTCCCAAGGAAATTTATTTAGAGTGAATTAAAAATATTATCCACATATCTGCAGTGGAGTAACCACTGTGTGTTAAACACAGTCCTAGCCACTGAAGACACAGCATTGAACAGAATAGTTATTGCCCTCTTGGAATTATAGTGGTAGACTTTTGGGAAATTCCACTGCAAAGGGGCAAGATTTATGATAGCTTTAATACAGGTGCTCATAGAGCATGGGGGAGATACACAAAACCCACACTTGGAGATTAAGAAGAGTCTTCCTGAAATAAATTACCTCTCCACTGAGACCTGAGTAACAGCACTTAGTTGAAAAGCAGTCAAGGTCGTAGACCAGGGTTTGGGAGGTCTAAGCAGCAGCAGCAGCAACAAACGTGAAGTGAGCTGGGTTATATGAATTCAGTATTTATTAGCTGGTCTATAGTGTACACTGGATGAACTAAGGCAATTTTCAGATGTGGTTTCTCTTTGTTTTGTATCATTTTCTTCTTATATATTTAATGATTTCATTACATGCATAGAATTTGATTATCAACCTTTACAGTTCTATCCTACTTAGGACCAAAAATTAAATGCATAAAAATAGCAAAGGAAGGTATTTGGAGAACTGTGATGGCTATTAGTGGTCTCTCTAGCCAAAAAAAAAGGGGGGGGGGCACCAAATTTAGTGTGTAAGAAACCCCATTTTAGCCTCTTAAAGCTCCAAGTTATTGAAATCATATAAACTAGCTTCAGCCAAAACTGAATTTATTGTAAGAATACTGGTGCATTGCATAAAAACCAAGGACAGGAGTATGAAGAACCTTCATCTCATGGCTAAATGGGACAGGGAGTTTTGTACCCTCTTTCCTCTTTATTTTTATTTTTGTATTCTTTTCTCTGGCTCAGAATAACTGTCCCCATTCTGTGGAAGTCATAGATGCCAGTAGCTATGAGCTAAACATATCAAAGACTTGTCATCAGAGAGAAACTTCCTTGGCTTAAGTCCAAAGAATATTAAGAAAGAATCCTTTGGCTCAGATTGAGTCAGATGTCCATCTTAGGACCAATCACTTATGGCGCCTGTAAATATGGGCTGTTATTAATGGCTCCACTTGAATCTTGTTTGCACTTTTGGGCCAATCAACTATAGCCAGGAGGATGGATTTATGTATCTTAAAAATTCTCAGAGGAACCTTATACATGAAGTGGAGAGCAGGGCATTTTTCAAGACAAAAATCCTAGGCAACCAATGTACATCTACTGTTTTAAAAATTGTTAAAAATCACTTAATTTCTCTGAGTCTCAAATGTCTCCTCTCTAAAAGGGTATGGATTAACTATTGCTATGGATTTGTAGGAGATGAAATATTTATAAAGTGTTTTAAATTATAAAGTTCTATGTAATTATAAAATGTTGCTCAGATTATTACAATGATTTTGCTAAAATGGGTACTAGAATATAGCTCTTAAGAGCTTTAATTTGTGAAAAGCAGAATATTTTTCCTCTACTTCTTATGGTTATGGACCAATAAAACAAAACTTCCATTTATTGATGCTTTATTATGTAACAAGAATTAAGGTAGAAGCTTTACACATAATGTGTTCTTTGATCTTCATCACAGTCATGTAAAGTCGATTTTCTTAATAAGTACACTGTAAATTGAAGGGGTTAGGGAGGTTTAATTTCTATAACAAATAAGTATCAGAGGATTTGAGTGATTCCAAAGATAAGAAGCTGATGGTAGGGATTTTAAGGAGTCGTCTAACTCATTGTATGAGTGTATTGGAATAATTTATTGGTCATCTTCACAGTTATTGTCATTGAGTTATTTCTTAACTAGCTTTCTTAAAAAATTAAATACTATTTTACCATTCTGCTTGGTAAACTAGTGATTGTATTCAAAATCCAATTTTTTGTGAAGACATAGGATTTCAAATTGTGGACTTGTTACTACTTGTTTTGAGAAATAAAAAAATGTAATTCTGAATGAAAAACTTGATATTTGTAGACAACTGCAAGAGAGGGATAAATCATAATTTGTCCAGAAACAGTATGATAATCTTCAGGGTGGTTTCTGGAAAATTCTCAACAGCAAGTCAACATTCCTGGTTTTAATAGTAGAAAGTACAAGTAATGAGCAATTATATGAACTTTTGGATTCTGACCCAGCTGAACAGAATACACCTTCTTTTCTTTTTAAATCCGTATCAAAAAGGAGATACCTGGCCCATCTGAGCGTGTGTGATTAGCTTGGTGGAATTGTGTTTTAAGCAGAAATATTAGTCTTCTAATCATCTTTACAAGGCAGACCTTTCCAATTAGAGTAAATACCTAAAAAAAAATATGGTCTTCTACTTTTATGTTCTTAATATAATGAAGTGTTATAAATCCCAAATTCTATCCAAAGAGGTGAATCAACTAGCTGTTGGGTGTTTTTCATCACTGGGATATTTTATAACCCTTTCAGCTATTTTTGAAAACATGTGGAAGACAGAGTCCACTCTTCATGAAGTAAGGTATGGGATCCTCTTCAGTGTTTCAATATAATTACTGTTCACCTCTTGACTTCCTGGAAGTTTCTGCACAATGCCTTTCTCATTTGGCTCAATTGTATGTCTCTGTGTTAGTCTTATGATTATATTTAATGCTTCTCTTTCAAGGAGCATATTTCCTGTAAGGTTTAAGCTACTTTGGCAATTAATCCAAATTTGTGGCTTTACGTAGACATCTAGGAACTATGAAATTTTTACGTATCTGAGAGAAAAACTACATCTACACATAAAACATTATCACATCATTTACTCAGAAAGTATTTAGAATTCTTTGAATATCTTTTTTAATTTTTTACTGAAGTATAATTGATATACAACATCCTATTAGTTTCAGATGTTTATTATAGTGATTTAATATTTCTACACGTTACAGAAGGATGCTCATGATAAGTCTAGTATCATCTGTTGCCATGCAGAGTTATTACAATATTATTGACTGTATTCCCTATGCTTTACATCATATCCTCATGAATTACTTATTTTATAACTGGAATTTTGTACCTCTTACTCCCCTTCAACTACTTTGCCCACCTCCCCACTCTTTCCCTCCCTAGTAACCATGAGTTTATTTCTTGTAACTATAATGGACGTAACTTCTTGAGAGTAGGCTACCCCTTTCATGTACCAGAAAGGTTTCAGGTATAGTTTTCTAATTTGAAAATACTTCCAAAAGGGTGCCTGGGTGGCTCAATTGATTAAGCATCCGATTCTTAATTTTGGCTCAGGTCATGATCTTATAGTTCGTGGGATCGAGCCCTGCATCAGGCTCTGCACTGACAGTGTGGAGCCTTCTTGGGATTCTCTCCCTTCTCTCTCTCTCTCTCTCTCTCTCTCTCTCTCTCTGCCCCTCCCCTGCTCTTGCTCTCTTTCTCTCTCTCAAAATAAATAAACATTAAAAAAAAAGAAAATACTTCCAAAGATGGTGTTTTGTGAAGTTCAAAGATAATGTTTAATTATTTCTATTTTGCAGAGGTTAGCACTAAAGTTTTGAGGAATGAAATGGCCCGTTATACAATGTCATGTGGCAGATTGGAAAGTAACACACAGGCCCTGGCTCTTAGTCCAGTGCTTTTGTGATTCCTTTACACATCACTTTTATCTCCACAACATCATTTGGCTCTTAAAATAATCTGGCATGTAGGCAGAAACAAATTTGGTCTTCTACTAGTTTAGAGATGAGAATAATGAGCCATAGAGGGATTTTTGCTCAAGGCTACACAATGAGAAATATTTTGCTTCCAAGTTCAAGTTTATTTCCACTCCATTTTGCTGACGTGCCAATCTTAATAAATCTTAAGTGGCCTATTAAAAAATTCTACAACCTCTTGGGGTGCCTGGGTGGGTCAGTTGGTTAAGCGTCTGACTTTGGCTCAGGTCATGATCTCACGGTTCATGAGTTGGAGCCCTACATTGGACACAGAGCCTGCTTTGGATCCTTTGTCTCCCTCTCTTGCTGTCTCTTTCTTGCTGCCCCTCTCTTTTCTCTCTGTCCCTCCGGTGTGGCTATTCTCTCTTCTTGTCTTTCTCTTTGTCTCTCTCCTTGTCTCTAGCTCTCTATCTCTCTCTCTATCTCTCTCTCAAAAATTCTACAACCTCTTGGTTTTTAAGTGATTTCCCTTTACATTTATAATAATTAAAAAGCATGTTTTATTAAACTAATAAATCAATATTTTATGTAGAGGCCAACCGGAATTCTCCAGGGAATCTGACCTGCTGGTCTTGAAGTACTAACAACTGTAGCAAATAACCTTTGATTGAAATCTACCTCTGTTCTATTGCCAATAAAACAAACATTTCTAAAGCGATATGTTTGAAATAAAACTTTTTAAAATGTGGAAACTGCATTTCTCTAGGCCAAAATTAACATGTTTCTTAGGATTTCTTTCCTTGAAAACTAATTGATATTAATTTAATACCACCATTATCTGTGTTTTTCAAGTATCTGTTCATTTGCTAACTGTCTATTAGGAAGTAGTTATTTATTAACCAGTAAAATACATTCTCATTCCACCAATAGTAAGTTAATAGAAAATGGAATAAAAAAATGTTCTAGCTTAATGTTATCCCTAAAAGTTGCTTGACTTTGAGAAAGACACTTCCCTATTCACTGAGGTCCTACAATAGTTTTCTGTTAGTAACTACTAATACACATTACCACAAATTTAGTGGTTGAAACATAGATTTATCATTTTTTATCTCTGTAGGTCATAATTCTGACCCATGTCTATGGGTCACTAAAAGCATAGTGTCAATGAGGCCATGTTCCTTTATGGAGGCTTTAGGCAAGAATCTTGTTTTCTTGCTTATTCAGCCTGTTGGCAGAATTCATTTCCTTGTAGTTGCATGACTAAGGTCCCATGTTTTGTTTCTTTGTTATTTTGTTTTTTGTTTTGCTGGCCGTTGGCTGGTTCTATGCTTTGAGAGGCCACCTTCATTTTTGGTTTGTAGGCCCTTTTGTCTTCAAAGCCAGCAAAGGTAGTGACTGTCCTTTTCCCACCTTCTTTCTTACCTCTTTATCTATCATCACATTTCTCTGACCATAGTTGGAAAGATTCTCCACTTTGAAGAGTTATATTATTTAAGTAAGCAAAATCCAACAAAATCTTCCCATCTCAAAATCCATACTTTTAATCATGTCTGCAAAGTCCCTTTGCTACATATAAAGTAACATGCACAGGTTCTAGGAATTAGAACATAGACATTTTGGGGAGACCACTCCTCTGTACTCTGCCTACCACAGGTCTAAGATTCTGTGACTCTTGGATTCAAATTGCAGAGTATAGCCACAGAATATAGATACAGAATAACTGCTTTTGGCTTCAGAGAAATAAAAATATTGGGAATATGGTGGCTCCTGTTTTTCTGAAACTCAAGGCCTTTCAGTTTAATTGTGTTAAAAATAACTTTCTGAAAAAATAACTTTCTGTTCCAATTTATGCTAAATATATAAAATGAAAGGTTGATTTTGTTAATTCAGTTAGTCAGTGCAATGAACATAATTATAGTCTTGGTTGTTTAGTGTCAAAATGATTGAAAGTCCCACCCTGAAGATGTGAAGGCAATGCTATGCAAACATAATCATAATAAGTGTAAATAGCTATTGTTAGTTAAAAGATAACATTCAATTTAAAAGATATGTGATATAATAAAAAATGGTTGGTGTTTCCCTCTGGTTCCTGGCAAACCATTCTTAAAACCCATGAATCTTCAGAGTGATAAGAACGTCTTTTGTATTACAACCTTTTTGGTTCTATCTACTTATTTCTCATAGTTTTACTATATGCTTTGTAATTCCATTTTTTTCTTTTACAAATTTTACACATAGCTATTTTCTATTATGGCAAACAGTGTAAATATCTGCAACTCTTTCCATTTAAATCTTTGTTTCTTGTGGGCTGATTCTCATACATAGTGGCTTGTGTGTTTGGTGTGTGTTCGGTGATCTTTATTTGTAAGGTCATGCTTGCTTTCAATCTGTAGACCTGAGGACCTATCTTAGGGAAGCTTTCCACTAAGGACAGTTTGCCTCTGCTGTTAGGTGGGTGGATGAAGTATCCCAGACACTGTTGACTCTTTAATATCAGTTACAGCTCAGAAGAGGAATCTCAGATTCATGTTTCCCTACTGATGCTAGCCCTACAACATTGTTGCTTTGGGACTCTGCCTTTCAATGGTATCTATTGAGTTAGCCCATTTCCCTGACCCTCTGGCTGCCCACTACTCAAATTTTCTATGTATTTAGCCTAGACTGCCTTCCTCTGTGGGCCTGGCTCAAGGAGATTTTTATTGAATTCTTCAGAGATTCCTGCTTTTCTCCTGCCTGACCCAGTCCCTGTCCCCCAGAACCACTGGGGTAAGCTCTACTTTGTTGGCTTGTCTATTTTCTTTTCTTTGGAGAGAATGCAACTCTAGGAACTGTCTCCTACCTTTTGTGACACCAGTGGTGTCTCCAAGAATGTGCAGTATGTGGTACCAGTTGTGAATAATATAGTTGCTCATATCACTTAGATACTAGTGATCCTGGAAGTAAAACAAGCCACTGGCTTCTTGACACTGGGATGTACAAGTGAGAATCCCAGAAGATGGCTACATGTTTGTGCATGAAGGAGTGAAGGAGCTATATTTGGAGAGTTATATTTTGACAAGCAAATGTGGCAATGACAATTTGTATTTGTGACTAATAAGAAGAAGCCAGAAATTGGACATCATTGCAAAGATAAAAAAAAATACAGTGAAATCTATTTGTTTGCTTTGCAGAAAGAAAGGGATGAGAGTTTCCATGCTGTTAAGAATATTCTAATTATTATGGAATAGCTTTAACTATGAACTTGTCACTAGCACACTAAAAAAAAAGACAGCACTTGTCAAGGGCACGCTATGAAGGCACACAGACGAGTCGTGTCTTGCCACAACGTTAGCTTTATTCAATCATAAAACAGCATTGACATAATTGTAGACTAGGTTCAGGATTCAAATCCAGTGACATTTCAGTATGCATTTAATTTGACTTTGTACATGTCACACAAAACAAAGCCTAACACAAAGTCACACAACAAACAAGATACAAAAAGAGGTAAGAAGTGAAGAAACTGATTGCAATGTCAGTCCATGAGCATGCAGTTGAGATGCGGCGTGGGTCCAGTCCAGGTCCGCTCTTGGGGCTCACTGCTTATTCAAGCAGTGGAAGATCCCTATTATGTTCAGAGATCAAGCAGAGTCTTTGGCGGCAGTTGCCTTTCTGATATGGTCAGATATGAAAAAATCTGGAGAATCTGAGTTTTTGCTGCAAAACTCCTTGTTTTTTTGAGAAATTTAATCAGTCTCGGGCTTCTTCTGGTTCTAGTGATTATCAGGTCTTGGTTCTTCCAGGCTCTCTTGGTTTTGCTGGTTATCTGTTCCAGGTAACATCAGTGTGTGCTGGTTTTGGTGATATCTGGTCTGAGCTGCAGTGCCTTTAGCTGCTTACCATCACTGCTTAACATGAGTGACTCCATCTTGCTCTCTGTAGAACTTTTTGTTTTCTCTAGAAAGCATAAAAACCTGGATAATACATGAATAATCTAGATGAGGAGAATTCATCTTGTATATTCATCTTGTATATGACTCTATATGTAGGTATATATCTTTGGAGGAGTTAATGTCATGTTGTGAAACATATGTAGATAATATGTGAAAAGCTTCTGAGAATTATAGAGTCTTTTAATTATAAAGGAGCATATCCATTCAGCCCTTGCTGGAAACAAAGTTCATAAAGGGGACATGCTGTGTTTAAAGAACCAGTGAATGACAGTCTGTTTAGGACAAGTTTTTGATTTTCCAGACCTGGGATCTTTTCACTATAACCTGCTGCCAGTCTAGGGATACATGAAACAAGACTTTAGGGACAAGCTGGGTGGAGGAAAATGGATTTTAAATTTTAAAAATATCTAAAACTGTAGTTGGCTTTATTTAGGCCTTTAACAAAAAGCACTAATTTGTGAAGAGACCTTAGCAATAACAAATCTTTCTTGAATTATCACTGATTAAAATGTCATGTTGTCTATTGATTAAAACAGTGTGTAGCTTCATTTCTTGCTAATGAGGTAGAATTTGGCATTCATCTAAAAAATTAAAAATGTGTTTTAATTTTCATGGTGCCCATTTCTGTCACTTCATGCTATTGAGTAGTGGATGAGGGAAAAAAAATAGGGAGTGATAAGAATAAAACTTTTGTAGCAGGCACTCTGTAACCCTCACACTGTTGCCAGGCATGACTTGAAGTGGTTTATGAATTTTAACCCATGTTTTCCTCAAAACAACCCTTATATTCTCAGTATTAAATTTCCAAAGTGAAATAATTTCTAAATCCTTATGTATTTAGAAATGAATAGCAGAACCAAATGACCTTGCAAATCTAAATGAAGATTTTTTTTCATATCAGTTCATTCAAGGGTTCCTGAAGACATTTTCCCAAGTTTGATTCTGAGATTCAGAGATGTACTCAAATCCATTCATCATTTTGTTGATCATTTCCACTCCCTACTCCATCTCCCCATCCCCATTTTCTGGACTTCTTTTGTTGATGTTGTTCAACGAGGCACAGTTTTACTATGAACATCATTGACATTCATGTAGTAAGACAAGCAAAGCCAGAAAAACTCTATAGACAGCAAGGCACTCAGAAGACAGGTGCCAACAGCAATATTATGATATAGTTAGTCTCTGTGAACACAGAGGACATCTGTAATGAGTTATACTCATTAGATAGTTTTGCATGATTGCCACCTTAAGTGAGGTGCCCAGCCAGTGATGGCAGTTAAAGAAAGAAGAATGGCTTCAGAAAATCAAAATAAAAGGTAACTGTGAATTGGAAATGACAATAGAAAAAAAATGTTGATGGCAAGAGATGTAGAGATTGTTAGATTAAATAGAAGAATATGATGTTGAATTGAATCAAACAAAAGAATTTGATCTTATTTAAAATTCTTTTGCAGATAAACCAGAATTTTTTCCAGCATCTAGACCTAAATAAATTGTAGCACACACACTACAGACTATCTATATCATGATCAGTGTTTCAATATTTATTTTTGTATTTGGTTCAGAAATGCCACATGGAATATTATACATAAAGAACTTAACATGACCTAAATGGCTACGTAAGTTTACTGTGAATAAATCATTTGAGTGGATTTATCATCTTGGTTTGGATATTTTCTCAAGTCATAGGAAGTAATTCAATTCTTAATAGAATGCAGAGTAGGAAATATCCTATATTTTGCTGTTGTGTTTGTAGGGATATTAATAAGGACATTGCTAAGAATGCTATCTCACATTTTCTATGTTGGCCCACAGAGGAGATGTTGAAAAGATTTCCATGACATAAAAAGTTGTTTCTCTCTTGAGTGACTGCTTTTTAAAATTCTTGGGACATTACATATCTGGTAAGTGCTTATGTTTCTCCCTTTGCTTTGGGCACTAGGAATCTCAAAGTGGAATTTGCAAAGCATTTTATAACTATGTAAGCTCCTGTTGGACTCAGTTTTATGTGCTGAATCCCTCTAACAGGCCTGCCTTTATTCTCCTTTGCACTCATTTCTCAATTTGTTTTTGGCTCTTTTATGGTATCTATATATCCATAAGCAACTCCAAATCACTTTGAAAGTATGTTAGGGTATAATTACTTGAACAGATGTTCTATTTGTCCTTATCAAAACTTACAAGTATGATAAACAGTGATAAGGAATGAATTATCAAGTGTGGCAAATGACCTACCAGAAAATCACATACTATTATTTTCTGAGTAGGATACTTCCAAGTAAAACAAAGATCAGAAACAGAGAAATATTAATGTTAAATAATTCCAGTAATGGAAAGGGAGAAAGAACCAGATACACAACTCAAACACAGAACAAATACCAGGTAAGTATTATTGAAAGAAATTATGGCACCAAAGTCCTTAAAGCTTGACATTTACAACATGGTTATGTATTGGAAAAACTTCTACAAAAGCCTTTGAGATATATGAGCTTTGTAACCTATTTTGCTTAATGTAAACCAATTGTAAATTATCCTATTGTTTGTCCATATTAGCCAGTGGGATTATTCAAGGGACCAAACTTGATTTGTTATACATTTGCTTTGGCTTATTCAAGGGGCAGATTTTTGGAACTGAATTTCAGTAACATAAATAACAGTGCTGGAATCGTGATTTGAGGCCAGGCAGTTTGTTGGCTCCATCCTGTAATCACTGTGTGGTATCGTTTGTATCTGTAGGGGCAAAGTTAACACGTAGTAACAAATGACCTCCCAAACTTAGGGGCTTAAACCATAAAAGCTTATTTCTCATTCACATTTACATGGTCACCAAGGACCGGCTGGGGTTTTGTCATCTCTTGTCCTCAATCTTAGACCTAGGCTGATGGAGAAGTTCCTATCAGGGGCGTTGCTGGGCTCATAATAAAGGAAACATAGAAACATGGTGATTCATATGTTGGATCTGAAAGCTTCTTCTAAAAAGCGACATGTTTCACCTTCTGTTCACATTTCATTGTCCAAAGCAAGTCACGTGGCAAAACCTGTTGTCAACAGAATGGGGATATTACAATTCTCCCACAGAGAAGCAGTGAATATTTTAAATAATGATATACTGTATAACACTGTTGAAACAGCCTTACCTCTTGTGTTGTTTTTGTTTTGTTTTGTTTTGTTGTTTTGCTAGATGGAGCCTGGTATAGTATTTAGTACCTACACTTTATGACTGTCTGTCTAATCCATAGACCACCAGGCCATCTGGTTATGACCCTGGCACAAATAAACAGCATTTCCCTCTTGCTGTCATGTCGAGAATGCCTACTTTTTAAAATGACGAAACCTTCAACAAAAGCCTCCCAGCATGGCCTGCTTCCTTACATTCTTTTCTAAACTGCTTTATAAAGCATAAGTGGAGAGGATATATGATATGTGACCTTGGAAAAAGGTATAACATCATACATGTTTACCTCATGGAGTTGTTTTGAGGATTAAATGAGATGTTTCTGGGGTAATCTGTAGCAGGGCATTTGACATGTGATAGGTGCTCAATCAATTTTTATTAGTAGTAGTATTCTAGCACAGCTGATGGGGTTCTGGAGTGATGGGGGTTCAGAGCTGATGGCCAGGAAAGAATTCTTGAGACGTCTTTGGTGCAAAAAAGGTGATTTTATTAAAGCATGGGGACAGTACCGTGGGCAGAAAGAGCTGCACTAGGGTTGTGAAGAGTGACTGGTTATATACCAGGGAGTTGGGTGAGCTAAAGGCAAAAGGGAGGCCTCCAGAAGGGCTTTCATATGCTAAAAAGGACTCCTAAGATGCCAGGGGCCTTGCTATTGTCAAGCTGAGGTTGTTTTCCCTTTCGCAAGTCATTAACATTACAACAATAGGGGGTTCCTGGAGAAATGTTATACTTTGTATTTGTCTCAAGTGTTTGTCGACGGGCTGCAGGTTATAAGGATATTTAATTTTACCTGTCATTTCCTTCTTGCTCTTTTTCCCCACATCACTATGGAGGGGAGGGTAATATTAGGGGGTTCCAGGAAACTGAATCTACAGGTTTCTGGAGATTAGGCTATTGATATGATTGCCTTTTTCTTGTAATTTACTAAGACCTATGTAAGCTGATGGAGACTCATGTCCTGCATGACTGTGATCTCTATCAGTTAGCCATTTTTTCCCATTTCCTTTGTTCCTGGCAGCCAGGAGTGCCTGAAGAATGTCACACATGTCCCACCTGGGACGGGAAGGGTGGGGTGCCAGCTGGGCTTTGCCCTCAGTTTGCCTTATGCTCCCTCATCATGTCTTCTGCTAACTTCATGCTCACCTAATACTGGAACAGTCATCTGAGGAAATGACTTATTTTTTAAAAACTTGAAAAAACTCCCCTATTCAATAAATTTGTATCTTATTAATATAATAGTGTATATACAAACACATGCATGTACATACATACAATTAGCAGAGATAGATGCAAGAAACCATGCATTTAGTCTAGTAAAAAACACAAGGTAAGTGAACCAAATTATTTGGAGATGCTTTGCAATAACTCTGCTCCCTCTGGTTCGCTCTGACCCTCCAAAGGTTCATGGTTGACTTGTGGGTATATACAGACAAGCATGTCCACTCCTTCTGCAGTGCCCCAATTCCCAGTACTGGCCTCTCATCCACTGCCAGGCATCTCACTCATCATTGCTCTGTAGGTTTGGCTGACCTTTTTGCTCAACATCAAGAAGTCTACCTAAATCTTAATGATTTCAAATGAAATAAAACTCTCCTGAATTTAAATTTTCACTAAAGCGGGGGCCTAGGTGGATCAGTTGGTTAAGCATCTGACTTTGGCTCAGGTCATGGTCTCATGGTTTGTGAGTTCGAGCTCTGCATCGGGCTCTGTGCTGACAGCTCAGAGCCTGGAGCCTGTTTGAGATTCTGTCTCCATCTCTCTCTGCCCTTCCCCTGTTCACTCTCTCTCTTTCTCTCAAATATAAATAAACATTAAAAACATTTAATTTTCACTAAAGCACACATGGTTTTATAACTCAAGGGCCAAAATATTCCATAAAATATGTTTTGAATTTAATAAACCCAAGACTGTGAGCAATAATTTGAATCCCAATGAAATCAGCATGTGTGGCAAAGATTTGTCTACTCTGGTAACCAGCAATGCATTTGTGCACCAATTTTGACTTTAAATTGTATAGAACTGTAGCAAAAGAGAATGTGGTCGCCTACCTCAGCTCAGCTTTTTAAGTCATTTTCTGAATAAAATGGAAAAAACTTTGCAGGAAAATAAATAAATGACGCTATTCAATAACATACATAAGATTGAGTTGACTTTTCTCCAAAGCAGTTATATATTATCATGTTAGTACTGTGCTTTGCATTTTTTTGTCTCCTCCTCTAAAGACATATTTTTCTTACAGTGGAAATTCGATGATTTCTTCCCTTATAATTGACATTTTCTGTCTGCATGAGGACAAAACAGAGCAAGTAAGATATAAGTGGATGAGGCTAAGAAAGAAATAGTTGGTGGGGAGAAGAGTTGTATGAGGGCTCTTTCCTTGTACATAAAGGGTATGTGGGCACAGACACATGTGCTGGAGTAGTTTTGTTTGCTTGTTTCAAGGGTGCAAATGAACAAGGGGCAGAGAGAGAGAGAGAGAGAGAGAGAGAGAGAGAGAGAGAGAATCCCAGGAGCGGCAGAGGGAGAGAGAAAGAGAAGTGAGGCTCATCCGACACCCAAAGTGGGGCTCGTGGTCACCCAAAGCAGAGGAAGTGGAGTACGAGGTCACCTAAAGCTGGGCTGGAGTTCACTTAATGTTGGGCTTGAACTCATGAACTGTGAGATCATAACTTGAGCGGAAGTCAGATGCTTAATGACTGAGCCACCCAGGTGCCCTGCTGGAGTAGTTTTACAACCCTGGAACCAAGCCTTATCACTGAAGCACTGTGTGAATTAATGTTTTGGAAAACAGGGTAGTTTCTTTCCATTAACTTATAACTATAAAATATTTCGTTTTTATTTCTGATATTTAACTCTGTGATCTCATTTCCAACCTTGAATTACAATCTATGTGTAAATAAAATTGGAAGGCAAAAGGATACTATATACTTAATAGAATTTTGAGATGAATGCTTTTATAAAGTAAAATGTTATTCTAATGGGAGTAGTAATCCTCAGTTGATCTCTCTTGTAAGTTGTTTTTAGTAACTTGGTCATGTGCTTTGTTTCTTGAAAGTGAAAGTCTAACAAGTAATCTCTTTGCAATGTGAATGATTACTCTGTAATTTTTCTCCTTTGGAGGTAAGGATCAATTTACATGTTAGGTGGCATGCAGGATGGACCAACACAGCTCTGGGACTGGGAATGGGCAGCTTCTGAGGAATTTTGCCAAAATGCCATGGCCCGTGATGGTGGGGCATAAGGCTCCACAAAGCTGCACCTGTCTATGGAAGGGAGGGCTTTCACCTTTTCATGCCCTTGTTCCCATAGTAACTTGGTATATTATTTGTCTTTGGCATTAGTAGTGGCATAGTGGCAAATCATGTTAAATTAGAGCCAGGGCCTCGGCTTCAAATGCTTTTCTTCCTGATTTATGAAAGACAGCATGATTGAGAGAAAAGAATTTGTAAGTAGCAATTAGAGGAGTGAGGTAAAGAATCTCACTGAGATTTATTTTTTCAGTGAAGTGCAGTTAATGGAGCATGTAAATGGAAAGGATTTTCCATTCTTTGGCTAGCTGGTACATTCCCTGATTTAATCAAATAAGGCTGAAGTGTGCCTTTTACTTTCTACACAGTCTGACAGAGGTAATTTAGAAAGGAGCTTTAAGATGACTGTCGGTGGCTGCTGCCCGACTTATGTCTTTATGAAGGAAATACAATTGCAAATGTCTTCTCAAGCTGATTGATAGGCAATAAGAAAGTGAAACAAGAGCTCCATCTCCAAGAAACGAGAAAAAGTTGTGTTTGTTAAATGGGGCAGAAAGATATCTGCTCTCCTCTTGGGATTTTTGCCTCTAATTTAGTGCCTATGCCGATCTGTACTGCAGCACATGAAACCAGATCCACATTACTAATGGAACATGCCTCATTTGAGCCATACCATTTCCACTGAACTGCATAGCCCATATTGCTCCAGAGCCAGCCTAAAAGTTTTGGCTGATTGGAATTATCTGCATTTGTGAATTATTGATATTGGATCCAGAGAGAAAAGAGAATTGGCTGAGTTTGGGGCACTAGTGCATATTATAATTAATAGAAAGATTTAGATTTAGATCCTTATTTACATCCTCAAATTATTCCCTTTTGCTCATATAAAATCTATCCACTGAAAGTTGAAGGCAATCCTCTAAGATCACAATACACAGATTACTGTTTGTTACTGTAATACATTCCTCCTTCTTCCCTCCTTCCATTCTTTCAAACATATTGCATCTTGACATACCTAACAAAACTTGACATATTGCATCAAGTTTACCATGTTGACTTGATACTGTAAAAGTGGATAGAGCTTTGGGACAAAAGATGAAGTCAGGAGCAAAGGTTAAACATTAAATTGCTCCTTGACAAAACTCTCAGGTGCCTAAGTGATTGTAATACACGGCTTCACAGGGTGCACATTAATAAAGAAGATCCAAATATTTGGTGCAGATAGCAAAAAGTTCCTCAGTTTTGGAGAGAATATTAACAAGCAAAAGAGATGAGTACAGAGGTTTTCGTGAGGATTCTATCTTGGATTACAGGTCATGTCTATGCAGATAATGGATAATTACATTTGAAATACTAATGAGCCGAGATAGTTACCGTGTAGTTGAAAATACAAAGTTAGATTCCAGAAAAGAAGCTGACATTGCAAATACAAATTTGAGAGTGCCCATCATACAGTAGGTAGTTAAAATCATGAAGTAGTAGATTAAAATACCCAGAATTTGCTACACATGAAATTCTACACAACACAAAATTTAATTCATGGTCTAGGGGGAAACTGATTAGCATTTGTGCATGATCAACCCAGCAATAATTCCCCTACTCTCTCTTCCTAACCGTACCCAGATTTTTGTTTGGGCGTCCACACATCTTTCCACTATGTTGTTAATGTGTTTCCTAAGGAGCTGACAGCCCAGCTCTAGGGATGAGTCCTGGTTCATGTAGCCATTCGGGGTAAGCCTATACCATTGCCATAATGATGGGTTCAAATAACCCAAGCCTAAGACAATCAGAACATAGTGTTTCCAGGGTGAGAGGGAAGAAGGGGCAAAGACCTGATTAAGTTTAACTGGACATGATAGGAACTTTGCTAGAGACTTCTGGGGGGAAAAAAACTCCTGAAAGACTATCTTATTCTGAGAGTTGTGGCCTGTAATTGTGAAGCACAGGACTGTAACCGCATAGGATGAACTGACCCCAGAGAAGCAGAGTGGAAGGAAAGACATCTGGTTCTTGATGAGCCACCTAATCTAATTGGCTCCAAAACCTGCCTTCACTGAAAATTTCACTTATATTCACTTACAGGCTGTTACAGTTTAAGGTCAGTTTTAGTTAAGTTTTCCTTTATTTGCAACAGAAGTCATCCTCACTAATACAGTTACATTATCACAATCAAGAAGACATTGACCATTTGGGCATCTGGGTGACTTAGTTAAACATCCAACTCTTGGTTTTGGCTCAGGTCATGATCACCCTCAGGTTTGTGGGTTTGAGCCCTACATTGGGCTCTGTGCTAATAGTGTAGAGCCTGCTTGGGATTCTCTCTCTATCTTTCTCTCTCTGCCCCTCCCCAACTTGTATGCGCTTTCTCAAAATAAATAAACTTTTTTTTTAAAGAAGACTTGAAAAAGATGATGAATGCCTCAAATTGCTGAGGATTGCTGAGGTCATTGCGGGTTTGGCAATTACAGTTTGTTCCCTATCTTTGCTAAAGCAGCCCTAGATGAGTGGAGGGGTAGAGGCAGATTTCAGTGGGTAGAAGAATAGGAGATGAACACACAGCAAGTTCAATAAGGGCAAGCACTTTTGTCTTCAACAAATGTATTATTGTATCCCAGCAACTAGAAGACTTCATGACTCAGAGTGTGCACTCAATACATTCTGGAGAGTGAATGAATGTTCATTGCATATTTCTCATTTATGAAGTATGGGGAGAAGAGAATACAATGTGTTTACTTGCTGAAAGAGGGTGGGTTAAGTAACAACATAATTTAAAATTGGAAAATTTTGATGGGGCAGTTGGGTAGCTCAGTCAGTTGAGTGTCCAACTTTGGCTCAGGCCATGATCTCAAGAGCTTCCTGAGTTCAAGCCCCATATTGGGCTCACTGCTGTCAGCTCAGAGCCTGCTTCAGATCCTCTGCCCTCCTCTCTCTCTGCCTGCCCCCACACCTGCTTGTGCTCTCTCCAAAAATAAAATAAACATTAAAAAAATAAAATTGGAAAACTTTTAGTTTGGCAACTTAACTGAGTAACTAGAAGAAATTCCAGAAAACGTAAAAGACAATAGAAAAAGGCTGGAAAATCTGAAGGATAGGCCTAGGAAATTTTTGAGAAGATAGAAGATGGAAAGAGAAAATCTTGCAAGATTTCAGGCTGAAAAGAAAAATAGACTAGTTACAAAGGAAGAAAAATGATAGTGGCATTTGGGAAGCCAGAAGATGTTGGACTCACTGCTGTAGACCACCAGGAGGAATGGGCCACAAGCTGAGAATGTTGATGTAAGTCTTCTGCTAGGGGAAGAAAAAGGTTGTGGCTTTGTGAGGATTCAGAGACTATGTCAAATACACACCCCAAATGGGAAAGATACTTGAAAATCTTACATCAGAAGAAACCTCAATGTAAGCAAAGATGCAGAGAAGAGTGAATGGCAAGTAATAAACTTTAGAATGTACAAAGGTTAAAGGCATGTAAATGAATAGTGATAATGGAAACAAGGAACGCATCATTTAAGTGCTAACTTCACACTCCTATTACAGATGGGATGTACAGGAAGGGAAAAGTACATTTACTAAACGGTTGCCTAGAAACTTAGAATTTAGGTGTGGATAGGGTGGGCTGGAATAAAGAATGAGCAGGCAGAGAAAGGCAGGTCTTTTAGTGTAGACTTGCTGGGGAGAGGAGAGAACTCTCAGGGAAGAGATAGCTCATCTGAGTTGGGAGAAATAGTTATTTTGGTTTCATATATAAAGAGAAAAATAAGTGTGTGTTTAGGAGTGTTGGAATGGTAGAATGGAAAAGTACAGAATTTCGAATTAAATACAGGGGAAAGAGGGAATATCTGGCAAAATGGCAAAAGCAAGAGAAAAGAATGAGGAAACCATAACCAAGTGAAAATTAGTAAACAGTAAGATGCAAAGAATAAAGTAAACTACAGTGAAACCTTGGCTTGCAAGTATAATTTGTCTGGAAACATGCTTGTAATCCAAAACACTCATATATCAAAGTGAATTTCAAGAACCATTGGCTCAGTTGTGATCACGTGACATCCGGCATCACGTATTACTCATATTGCAAGAGATCACTGTTCATCAAGTTGAAATTTATTAGAAATGTTTGTTTACCTTGCGGAACACTCACGGAAAAAGTTACAATCCAAGGTTTTACTATAAATAAATTGTTACATATGACTTATTCAAGTTTTCTTATTTAAAAATAGAAACTGAGAGGTTGGGTTTAGAATAAAAGAAAGCAGATACATTCTTAAAGTGATGAAATTTGATTTTTGGTTTTAATATTTTTTAACGTTTATTTTTGAGAGACTGAGTGTGAGTGGGGGAGGGGCAGAGAGAAGGGAGACATAGAATCTGAAGCTGTGTCTGAGCTGTCAACACAGAGCCCAGTGCAGCACTGAACCCATGAACTGTGAGATCATGACCTGACCTGAAGTCGGACCCTTAACCTACTGAGCCACCCAGGCGCCTCTACAGTGATAAAATTTGAAAACAGAAGGATAGACAAGAGAGACCAAAGGAAAACAAAAAGAGGAGAGTGGTACTATTATTAGGTGAGGTGGAATATAAGATTAAAGTGTCAAATATGTGTGTGTGACCAAAGAAGGCATTAGATCTAAGTCAGCTTTCTTGGTGAGATTTCCAAGTATAAGTACATATAGAGACTATAATATGAAAAGCATTTGTATAAAAATAATCCCCTAAACCAAGGTACGTGTGTGTATGTAATTCTATGTTCATGGGGAAAGATGTGAAAGGATGCACACTAGTGTGTAATATGGGCTGCCTAGAAAGTGTACAGGATCAAGTTAAGGTGAGAATTTATTTGACACTAGAATCTTACATTCTACCTCACCTAATAATCTTGCCACTCTCTTTTGGTCTGCCTTTGGTCTCTCTTATCTCTTCTGTTTTCAAACTTTATTATTCTAAGCGTGTTTCATTAAACTGAATGTGTCTGCTTTCTTTTAAAAAGTCTAATCTCAGGTTGGAGGAAGACAAGAAGGATTTAATAAAATATGACTTTGAGCAAAGGCATTGGTAAAAAGACTACCACCAAAGCCCTTCTAAGAACGGAGCAGTACAGTGAAACCTTGGATTGTGAGTAACGTGTTCTGCGAGTGTTTGGCAAGACAAGCAAAACTTTCTAATGAATTTTTTACTTGATAAAGGAGCAGTGTCTTGTAATACAAAAAGTACAGGAGGCCAAATGTCACATGATCACAACTGAGCCAATGTTTCTTGAAATTTGCTTTGATATACCAGTGCTTTGGATTACAAGCATGTTTTTGGAATTAATTATGCTCGCAAAACAAGGTTTACTGTGTAGAGTTTGGATTAAGACCGGGGCCTTGGAGGACAGAATCAACAACCATAGAGGGGTCCTAGAAAAAAGGTTCTAGAAAAAGGTCTAGAATTGACCCATAACTACTTCTTAGGTATAATACTTAGGAGGAGGATAAATTCTCTTTTTATTTACTTGTACGTAAGTATACAAAGAAATCCGCATAATTTGCATTAAAAAAATAAAAGCAAAAAAGATGCTGAAGTCCAATAAAATGTGTTTATATTGTCTATTGTGGCTAAACGTTCAAGGGAAATACACATTAATGTTTTCCTAGGTTATTACCCTGGTTGAGTACATATTACAGAATGTTACTAAATCGATTTTCCCGAGTTTTGGTGTCATAGGGAACACATATGTCTAATTACATAGGGCTAATGTACGTCACAAAGGTTAAGCATAAGGAGAACAAAGTACAGCCTGAACACTTTGCATTTGTGCTTCATCCTTCCACTGACATTTCCTACAGACAGATCAGTTTCAAAGAGACATATACGTAAAGATTTTATTGTTATTTCCTGCATCCCAGGTAATTGCTTTGAGCATCCCACAAAGATCTGGAGTCCCCTTTATTTGGGTGATTTTAAGTAAAAGACCATTTGGTGTAAAATAAAAACAACAACTTGAAAGTTCAGAACTTTTCTATAGTCCAAGTTTCAAAGTCCAAGAAATATCACCATGATTTATATAAATATAAAAAACAGGCAAGTTCTGTAAAGAGAGCAGAAAGAATTATCTTGCATGAAAAAGCAAAGTAACTTTGTGATGCGTTTAGATAAATTTGTCAGAGGTGAGATTAATTTTTCTATAATTACAGGACGCTAGCCAGAATGCTCTCTGCTTCAAAGAAAATCCACATGTTGAATTCATGAACTCAAGAAGGATGAATTCATTTACTGAGGGCTGGATTGATTATAACGATGTTGGTGAGCACATTTATAACTTAAGTGTGTAAATTGAACTTCTGATAACATTTTTTAAAAATCTAACTGAGTATGATTTCCTATAGCAAATGTTTTATAATGTTTGTGGTCTTCAAAAGCTTTACTGTTAAGAGTTACATTCCTTTGTGATTAAACCAAAAGGTTAGTTAAGCAGTTGAATATTAAAGAGAGGAGCTTTAATCATGCTAATAAGAAACAGAACTTGCTTGGATTTAGACTTAAATAAGACAATTGCTCCTTCAGGCTATTCTCTGCCTCACAGGCTACCCTCGCTCTCTGTCTCCCAGATAGGTTCTACTAGGGAAAGGCAGAGGCAGAGTATTGGAGTTTGGGAGGAGGATAGGTTGGGGTATTTATTTTCCTTGTGCTCTCCCTGTCCTATTGCTGCAGGTTGGCTGCATTTGTCTCTGGAAGTCAAGGCTGTCCATTTGCCCCTCTATGCACACTTCTCTCTGGTTTCCAGTAACTGCCTTTCCCCTTTGCACCCTCTGGCCCTCTGGTGTGGTATTGGCTTCCAACATTGCTTCAGGCTACTATTCTCTAATCAGATCAGTCCACAGGACCCATTATTGAACACTCTTCCATACCTAGTATGAGGGTGCCAGATGTTTGCTGTGACGCCCAGTACTGATACGGTGTGGTGTACTCTATCCTTTGCTTCTGCATCTTATTCAGAAATGCAATTTCAACATAGGATGTATTTACTTATGCCAACAAGATAGTTCTCAAAATAATTCTAATCAAATACAAGCTTACCTTGTATTTGTACAATTTAGGACAGCCAAAGAAATTAAAGTTTACTAATCCCAATTTTCATACTTACATTCTGTTTTGTAAGTTACTAATCAGGGGCAATCCAGTTATGATGTGACTATGATGATCTATGCGTTTCATTACTGTATATGTTTGTAGGCTTATGCCTATATCTCTTTGGACTGTGGAATTAATATGTTGTCTTTAAGGGAATCCTGAGCAGGTCTGAGTGACCATGATGTTTCATTTTGTCCTTGTTTGTGAGACAAACAGGCTCATTGGGGCCCCTCAGTGTGCATAAGAGGATGTGTGTGCATCTAAATCTCTCTAGAAGAGGGATGTCTGGAGCCTGTGTGTTGTGGGTGGAGAGTGACTGTTCATCCATTCATCCATCCAATTAAGAATTCATGTGGAAGTTTGAATCCCTAGATAGTACACTAGAGACTTACTCCTGCTCCAGACCTTTTAACCTAGCAGCAGACAGTGAGGTATTTCTGAGACAACTGAGACAGTTCTAAAAATCTTGGTGACCAACTACTAAAAGTCAGCAACCTGAGAGCCCAATGTGCAAATTGACAGCCATATGAAGAGGTTGTGTGAGTCTTAATCCTTTGGGAAAAACTGCCAATACTGTACACTGACTGAACCATGATTGGGATGCTGCCTCTTGCTGACATGAAACAGATGGTGTAGGGTAGGAATTTTGACCACCTGAGTAGTGCTGTACTGCTCAGTGTCAGTATCTTTCTCCAGAGCTCCTGACCAGAGATCCAGGAGGTGAGGAAGGGGGTGGAGGTATCCCAGATCCAGCCCTGGCTCCATTCAGATGGCAGTGAATATGATGATACAATAAACAGGAGAGAATTCGGAGCCCCAAGGCAAACTTCTTCTGGACAAAAGGAAGAAATGAGGGCCACTTTGAAAGATAGTTTGGTGGTTTCTTACAAAATGGAGCATACTCTTACCATATGACCCAGCAATGGTGCTCCTTAGTATTTACTCAAATGAGATAAAAATAGATATCCACACAAAAAGCTGCACACAGATGTTCACAGTAGCTTTACTCATAATTTCCCAAATGTAGAAGCAACAAGAATCCCTTGGTTAGTGAATGAATAAGTAAACTGTGGTACATCTAGACAATAGAATATTACTCAGCTCTAAAAAAAAAAAAACGAATTGTCACACTATGAAAAGACACAGAACCTTAGATGCATATTACTGAGAGAAGCCGATTTGAAAATTTCCATATACATGATTCTAATTATACGCCATTCTTGAAAAGGCAAAAACTATGCAGACAGTAACAAGATTAGGGGTTGCCTGGGTTTGGGGGGGGGGGCGAGGAGGAATGAATAGATGGAACACAAAAGATTCTTAGGGCAAGTGAAACTATTCTGTGTGATGTTATAAATGGTAAATACATGTCATTTATACAACTGTCAAACCCATAGACTATACAACACCCAGATCGAACCATAATGAATCCATGGACTTTAAATGATAATGATGTGTCAGTGTAAGTTTATTGATTGTGACGCATGTGCCACTCTGGTACAGGATGTTGATAGTTGGCAGGCTGTGCGTGTGTGGGGCTTGTATATAGGAAATCTCTGTACTTTCTGCTCAATTTTTCTGTGAACCTAAAACTACTTTTTAAAAAATCTATTTAAAAAAGAAATGAGACCCAGATTAAGTGTTTTAAAATGTTTATTTATTTTAGAGAGAGACAGAGTGCAAGCAGAGGAGGGGCAGAAAGAGAGGGAGACACAGAATCAAAGCAGGCTCTAGGCTCTGAGCAGTCAGCACAGAGCCTGACTAGGGGCCCTAACCTGCGACCGCGAGATCTTGACTTGAGCTGAAGTTGGCTGCTTGGCTGCTTAACTGACTGAGCCACTCAGGCACCCCAAATGAGACCCAGATTTAAAGGTGAATTGAGTAAGTGACACAGTGTGTCTCATGGAGCCTTTGGCTCCCTGGTCACAAGTAAAGAGTGTTCAGGCAGCCTTGATTTGAGCCCTAGTATCCTCCCACACTGCTTGTCATGCTGGGAGCAGAGCATCAGAATGGGAAAGGAGGAAAATTCATTCAGTAATCATGGGGTATAACCCCGTCTTCAACTTACTCTCCTGAAGTATTCTATACCCATGGGAATCTATGTTTATCAATAGTGGGAAGTGTAATAAACACCATTACTCTATTCAAGTGTCTTTGCTGTTGGTGGCATTGTCCTTTTTGACTTCTAAAAACACTTACTAAGTTACTGCTTGTATTGCAGAAGCACTCAGGGGTGTCCTATTTCTAAAGACCGGATTCTTCCTGCATAAGGTTTTTTATACAAACAGTAAAAGAAGAGATCAAATGTGTATTCACATCAAGAACCAAATGAAATATTTTGTGCTGTGACTGCCTATTGTTGGAACCCTGAAGGTTTGGAGCAGTGTGTTCTGAAGCCCTTAATTTCCAGTCGCTGCCAGTTGGCCAAGAGAAAAAAACAGCAGGTGGGCACATTTCTGTATGCTACTACACACCACGGTTTGGATTTTTTTCCCCAGAGAAACTGACGATACTTTAACATATAGTAGATAATTAATCCATCATCCCATCCTTGGAGAGGAGAGTTTTCTGATTTCACAGATGGAGGAAATATGATCACCAGTGGAGGAGAGACTGGCCAAGGTCTGGACCAAGAGAGAAGTATCAGAGACCTTGTTTTCATGGTCAATTAGAACAACTTGGACCACTGGATACTCATGATACTGTGGGGTGCTGCTGCAGTTTCCAAGAAAGATTGGTTTATTTGTTTTGACATCCTCATTTCAGAAGTTGGTGAATGTATAGGGCAGCATAAATTTGAGGCAGAAGTGTCCCGACATTTCTCATGCTGGGTGTTCTTTTGTCTCTCTTTGGAAATTCAGCACATGCATTTATCCCATTAGTGGTAGAAGAGAAAGTACTGATTATCTTCCAACACATATGATGTATGTCAGTGGGTTGGAGCTGTGGTGGTAATGCATTCTTCTCTGTTTAGGCTGTACATGTATTTAAACCTCCTTGAAATCTGAAGGTGGCTGCACTGTAAGCAGCTGGGCCCCTTTTTCTAGCTACTGCTAAATATGGATTTCTAGTTTAAACAAATATCCTAATTCAGGCTGCAGAACTTTGAAGAAGGAGATTATGACATATTCTATTTCCAATTTCATTTCTTTGTGGTTGTTTGCCTTGATTTTACAAATTTCAGTTTATGTTAAAAAGGAAAGACAGATCTTTATAACACACACACACACACACACACACACACACACACACATGCGCGCGCATGCAAAATAACATCAACAAACCTAGCTTGTTTGAGCTTCAAAATTTGCCATTAGGAGAGTATGAGAAATGTGGGGAAATGTCAGTGTCCTACTGGGAGGGGAGCACTGGGATAATTTTTCATGTAGGGTCTGTATCCTTAGAATGACATCAGGAAAGAGTTGGATTGGTTCTCATCTTAATATCCTTTGTCTCCTGTTTTAGTTAGGTCTAGGCCAACTACATTTGGAGAAATGGCTGAGCTGAGCACTCTGCTGTATTGTTTGACTCTAATGACCCTACTATGGACTGAATTTGTGTCTCCTCCCCACCTCCCACTAATACATATTTTGAAACCTAGTCTCCAGTATGATAACATTCAGAGGTTGAGCCTGTGGGAGGTGATTAGATCATGAGGACGGGACCTTCTGATGAGATTAGTGCTCTTATAAGTAGCCCCAAGGAGCTTCCTCATCCTTCCCTCTTGTGAACACACAGTGAGAAGATAGCTATTTATGAACCAGAAACTGAATCTGCCAACACCTTGATCTTAGACTTCCTAGCCTCCAGAACTGTGAGAAATAAATTAGCACTTGTTTATAAATCCCGAGTCTAAGGTATTCTTTTAGATCAGCCTAAACTAAGACAAGTTCCAAAGAGTAAGTTGTATTTATGGCAACAGTAACAAGAGGCAGGGGCATTGCAAAAACGGTATAGGGTAGGGATTGTGAATGGGTTTGGAGTTGGGAGCCCACAACTTGAATCCCAATTTTGACCTTTAGTTGTCATTGCATGGCCTTGGGCAAGCAATAATTGTCTCATCTGTAAAATGGTTTCAGCCTGTCAAAAGACATTAAATTTAGGAGTGGTAGAACCGTATAGTGCATGAGGAAGTTGCATATACAAAATTGAAAACCAAGTATTTCTGACTCATCTATATTATAACTGAAATAATTTTATCCTAACTCCCTACATTCCTTGTGTCAATTGCACAAGAGGGTAATAGAAATCTCAGCCCGGAATTAGCTGTTAACTCTGCTAGTTGTTTAGTGAATGGTAGACACTTAAATATCCTGTTCACCTGAGGGTTTAGGGAAAAATGGACATTTCTGTTCCCCTGTGGGCAGTACCAGAGGCATAGAGGGAGCCAGATTGGGAATGATCAGATATGAGTAAAGAATGGCTGTGCATAGGGCATTCAAGAAGGGAACCAAACCAAGCCTTCAGAGTTGGTGAACATACTGAAGTGAAGACAATCTCGGAGACTGGGCAGTATGGCCAAGCAACTGGAGTCCTAGTTGAGATTTCTAGAAGCACAACTTGAGATCAGAAGTCCACTTATATGAACCTGGGTAGATGTGTCTGACATAGTGTCAGGAGCACAGTTGAAAGTGCCTCAAAATTAAACAGACATCAAAGAATAGTGAACAGATTGGAAATCAGAAGAAATCAGGGGTGCTTGAGTGGATCAGTTGGCTAAGCATTCAACTCCTGATTTTGGCTCAGGTCATAATCTCATGCTTTGTAGGATCAAGCCCCATGTCAGGCTCTGTGCTATTAGCTTGGTGTTATCTCTCTGCCCTTCCCTACCTGCTTGCTCGCTCACTGTTCCTCAAAATAAACATTTATTAAAAAAATAAAAGGAGAAATCAGCTTGGGATTGCCACTTTTTCAAGTTAGGGAATAACTTAATGCTATAAGCCCCTCAGGAAAAGGCTTAAGTACTTCCTGTTTTAGGGAATCTTCAGTCAAGAAGATCAGTAGGTTTAACTGTGAGGAAGGTGGGAACAAAATAAAGCCAAAGGCACTGATGAGAGAGTTAACACCATCAGAGCTTTCCCAACTTTGAATTTTACTAGAGGCAGTTTGCATCTAGTAAAGTATTACTGTAAGTAAGTCTCATCACCACCTAGTATTTATTAAGCACTTACTATGTGCCAAGAGCTGTGTTAAGTATTTTACCTGTGCCATCTATTTATTCTTCCTAGCAACCCTATAGGTAGATTTCTTTAACCAGTGAGAAAACTAAGTTTCAGAGAAGTAAATGCTAGTTTGACAGAGCAGTCAGTGGAAGAACTAGAATTCAAACCCAGATGTGTTAACTACTACTCTATATCTTCTGATTTTAGCTGTAATTTGTTCATCTGTGCTAAAAGCACAATTGTCCTTTCTGAAGTAGTTTTATTTATTTCTTTCCACTTGTGAACCCGGCTTTCCCAGAAGGAAAATGAGGAATTGTGAGAAAATGTAAAAATATACATAGTTTATCTCTGTCTCCCTCCCTCTCTCTCAACCATCTCTATCTATCATCTATTATCTATCTAATGTATATTTATATAATGCTAAAGCAGCATCAGTTGATAAGTTACACAAATATTGAGCTCCTATTCTGTCTTGGACATTTAGGAAGATATTATGAGAAATTCAAGCATACAGGAAACACTCCTTCTGAGCTTAAGGAAGTCCAGTTGGGGCAATAAGATAAATGCTGTAATAATGTAATGAGGGTGGTATGTATACCATGTTATGCAAACAAATGCTATATGGTCCAAAAGAGGGGAACTCTTCTTTAATAATTGAGGATGACTTTATGGGCATGGGGGCAGTTCAGTTAGGCCTTCATACTATTCTGGAAAAATCAGCTGACTCAAGCTTGGGGATTTACGTCTGGACCAGGAATATCTAGCACAGTGTATAAGACATACTAGGAGTCAAAATGTTTTCAATTAAAAGAATGAGCCAGTGAATGATATCTGTAGACCATTTAGCTCCTCTACATTTTGCAACAAATTCATGGCTGCACACAAATTATTCCCTTTGTACAACTGTTGTGCATTATTTAAAGACTAATTACATTTACCATCAAGCCTTTGAATCCAATCATCTTCTAATATTTGTGGTTATTGTAAGGGGTTCATAAAAAAACTTGGAAATGCAAAAATAAAAAAAGTCACTTTGACCTGAAAAAGGAACACAAAGTGTTTTCAATTAGATTCATTAAATTGTGCATATCTGTATTTTTCCACAGGCAGAAGCTTGCAAGGTCTTGTAGACAGGCAGTTCTTGTCCCATTGAAAGATACTCAAAAATATTTGTTTTGTCTTTAGGAAACCAATGTTAGTGTGTTTTTCTATAGTAATCACAAATATAGTGTGTTTTTCTATAGTAATTACAAATAGCTTAAATCTTCTAGTCTTTCTCTCCAAGGAAGTGGCATTAGTTATCTATTTCTGTTTAATTACCGTAAAACTTAGCAGCTTCAAACAACAAACACTGGTTTTCTCAGTTTCTGTGGGTCAGGAATTTGAGAGCAGCTCAGTTGGGTGTTTCTAGGTCCACGTCTCTCATGACATCACAGTCAGGGTGCCAACCTGGGCTACAGTCACCTGAAAGCTTGTCTGGAGCTGAGGATTTACTTCCAAGCTCTATCACATGTGATCAGGAAACCTCAGTTTATCATTAGCTGATGGGTGCAGGCTTTGGTTCCTTGCCACGTGAACCTCTCCATGGGGCAGCTCACAACACGGTGGCTGGCTTTCTTCAGGACAAGTAATCCAAGGAAAAGAGAGAGAACAAGAGAAAAGCCTGCCTTTTTGGGACCTAGTATCTGAAATCTCATACCTTCCTTTTGACTGTCTTCTATTTTATTAGAAATGAATCATTAAGCCAATGCTCCCCTCAAGAAAAAAGAGATCAGAAAAGGGGTTGAGAAGCAAAGAATTTGTGAAGATTTGTTTAAAACCACCTCATTCACATATGATGTGTGTCTCTATACATAGTCTTTTTGCTTTAGAATAAGAGAGATTTTTTCTTTCAAAAGGAATGATGTACTTTTTGATATATGTCATTCTCTGTATTACAAATACATTGGCATGATGGCATTGGATTATTTTGAAAAGTATTTAAGAAGCAGACCTGTGTGAAACTCTTTGTTCTGTTGACTACATCAATGTTTATGATGCCAAATAAGGAATAGTTTTGCACCATCTGAACAAAACATTTTTACTTTTTTGGCCCTCAGAATCTTTAAATGATCAGATTTCCTCCTCTTGCTATCTGCCAGATTTAAAGTAAAATTTCTGGCCCAACTTTAGTGAAATTAAAAATCTTTTGTATATATTTTGAGATCTAATATCATACCTGACTTCCTCTTATTTTCTTACCATAATTTGCCCTTATCCCAAATTTTAAATTCTTGGTTTTTGTTTCTGTAAATTTTTTATTTTTATTTTTATTTTATTTATTTATTTATTTATTT
>CM053569.1:28979612-29026036 GCA_028646485.1 Cryptoprocta ferox | reverse complement strand
GCTTCTTTGATGTTTTTTTCAAGTCCAGCAATTAATTTTATGACAATTGTTCTAAATTCTTGTTCAGTCATGTTGTTTAAGCCTGTTTTGAGCAGTTCTGTGGCTGTGACTTCTTCCTGGAGTTGCTTTAGAGGAGAGTTCTTTCGCTTCGGCATTTTGGCTAGCTTGTTTCTGTAAATTTTTAAAAATTTTTTCAAAATGTATTTTGAAAATGTCCTTTCATCTCTTTTGGAACAAGAGAGGCTATAAGTGTATGGGTTTATATGTGTGAGTGTATATGTGAGGTATACATCTTTATCAGTCTAAAATAGTACCTATCATTTATTGTTATTATGTGTTAGTCATTTTACAAATATCATTTAACTTAATGTTCACAAGGATCCTTTGATATAAAGAACATCATGCCCACTTACAGAAGATGTAGCAATGTTAGAAACAGCTAGTAATTGGCAGGACTAGGATTCAAACCCAGGTCTAACTCCAAAGCTTCTCCCACAACTCAGAGCATCAACAAATAACCAAGATGCCTGGACCCTCACCTCAGACTCCTTCAATGCAGCTCTCTTAACCATCACTACTGATCAATCCTGCTTGCTCAAGAGAAGACATTAGGTTGCTGTCTCTGGGTCACGTGCTTGAACAGAAACATTGTGATACAAGAGGGTGGCTTCCCAGCAATTTTCGATTCCACACATCCCTCTCCTCTGCCCACCCCAAATAATATAAAATAAGACAATAGGACATCACTGGTGGAATATGAACCAAGATTTATATTTTGGGAAAGGCACAAACTGTGGACTTAGCATACTTGACAAGTATCTCTGAGGGCTCAATTTGATTCCATAAAATTTCCCTTCACATTTCCGTGTTTGGACTTTGGGATTGAGATAAATACTTCACTTGATATTCAGCCCTACTGCCAAAATTAAACGATGGCCATCTTCCTGTTTTGAAAACAAATCTCTATAAATCACTGAATCATGCAGAATTTCTATCTATGTTAAACACTGATGACCTAAAATCAGAGTGAAGGGAGGCATGGTATATACTTCATTTGATCTGTTGGCTGATGAAGGCAGAGAATCAACTTTATGAGATTCAAATTCACATTTTGCTTTCAATCAATTTTATTAAGTCTAGAGAAATATTCTTTTCACTGTCAAATTTTCCACATGAGTAGATTTTGGAGTATTCTATTCAATCCATTCTATGACAGGTTGGCAGGGATGGAAACCCTTGATAGGCACAAGCCCTGTGAGCTGTATGTGGTCTGTAATAGTCATCTGTTGAGTTGGCCCAGGGGAACTCAATTTATTCAGCATCAGGATATGAGTATTGGTTGATTGTAGCTCTTGCTTCATTTGCTTCCTATACATGGTATTCTACTTTAGACCCAGGAAATAAGACCAGATTTGAAGGTATGATACAAATAGTTTATATTTTTATAGAAATATTTTTTTAAATGTCTGTAGGGGTTGAGTTCCTTTAGACTATAGATTGAGCAGAATGCTAAAGTATCTTAGAAGTTGAACAGAGCAGTAGAAAATGAGTCTTGGGGGTTGAAATAGTATAATTATTAGAATTTCTCTAATAAAAATAAAATATAAAGTGATCGCTCCATCTTCAGATCTCTGAAAATGTAAAAGAAACTGCCTTCTCAGGAAATGGCTAGAAACTAAACAATTCTTGAGGAAGATTTAGAAAAGGCACTGGCTGGGTTGCTGAGTTTTCTACAACTTTTCTGGCTCTAATCCTTTAAGTTTGTAAGTTCTGAACAAATGGGCCAAAAGATTTGATCTAATACACCCAAATTTTTCTTGTTAAACTAATATTGAAAAAAATCAACACATCTAACTATGTATTGGAGATGGTTGAGTTTCTGGGATACAACAAATATACAACAACAAATATTTTGGACATTCATTTGTTTTTTCATTTAACAATTTTCTGACTACCTATACCACCACCAGGCAGTGTTCTAGGTAGTGGGGTTTCAGCAGTGGGGAAAAAATGTAAAGAGAACAAGGCCAAAGATCTGTTCTATTAGAGCTTAT
Source organism: Cryptoprocta ferox (assembly GCA_028646485.1). Classification (NCBI taxonomy): domain Eukaryota; kingdom Metazoa; phylum Chordata; class Mammalia; order Carnivora; family Eupleridae; genus Cryptoprocta; species Cryptoprocta ferox. Next base: position 29,023,982 of record CM053569.1, on the reverse strand, counting down.
GTTTTAATTAGGGAATAAGACAATATATGACATCAGCAAAACATATAGTTTGTTAGATAGTGACAAATACCACATAGAAAAAACAGGGAGAGGTTGAAAGTTGACATCTTGTGGCCAGAGAAGTCTTCATTGAAAAGATGGTATTTGAGTAGAGACACATTAGGAAGGAAGGAGTGAACCTTGTTGAGATGCTTGAAAAGGGTTTTCCAGACAAAGTAACAGCAGTGCAAAGATCCCAGAAAGTGCATAGCATTTCCGAACTGATTACAGAACAGAAGGCAAGGTCAGTGTGGCTGGAGTAAAAGTAAGGGAGGGGAAGATTGTAAGAAAAGAGTTAGGTAATTGTTAAGGACAAGAGAGGTTTTCTAGAGGTTTGCAGGTCATAGCAAGGCCTTTGTCTGTTACTCTGTCAGGTTTCCCAACCTGAGCACTGTTGACATTTTGTTGCAAGGTTGTCCTGTGCATTGTTCCCTGTCCAGTAGTATCTCTGGGCTCTGTCCATTAGATTACAGTAGGCTTCTCCCAGAGTGAAGATAAAGAAACGTTTCCAGACATTGCCAAATATTTCCTGGGGGGCAAAATTACTGCTGAGAATCACTACTTTAAGTGATATGAAAAACTGCAGGAAGGTTTAGAAGAGAGGGATGTATGGTCTGACTTAAAATTTAATAAAATCATTGACTATTTTGAGTATAAATTGGAGGGAGCAAGAGAAACATACAATATTTCTGTAATTTTAAAACTGGATGTTGACAAGGAGAATTCTGTTGCTATATTGAGAGACCTCTTTTCCTTGTGTGATATCTGACTAGCTCAATGGTTAAAGCAAATTTGTAGAGATCATAGAAAACCCAAATATGGCATCCCTTCTCTCCATTACAAAATAGAAACTTAAAATTTTCCTAACTTGTTAGAGGGAAAAAAAAATCTCAGATTACCAATGTATTAGTAAACTAATATTAGAAAATTTTGAATTTTATAGCCATCTTTTATTCCATATGTTATATGTTTTAATGGAATTCTTTACAAAATGGCAATATCTCATGCTATCATATGTATTTAAACTTAATATATGCCTAGTATGTGAACATATATTAACATATTTAATCATATGTATGGCAAACTATTATATTAAGGACCAAAATTTCTGGATAACCATTTTCATTATCAAAATCCTAATATTATGTCTACCACGAAATTAAAATGAATGTTCATTAAAAAGAGACTGGGTGGCTCAGTCAGTTAAGTGTCTGACTCTTGATTTTGGCTCAGGTCATGATCTCATGGTTTGTGAGTTCAAGCTCCACATTGGGGCCTCACTAACAGTGCAGAGCCTGCTTGGGATTCTCTCTCTCCCTCTCTGATCCTCCTATACTCTCACTCTCTCTCTCAAGTAATAAACTAAAAAAAAAAAAATACTGAATTTAATACAAATATTTTATAGCTTGGGGAGCCTGGCTGTCTCAGTTGATAGAACATGTGACTCTTGATCTCAGGGTTATGAGTTTGAGCCCCACATTGAGTAGAGAAATTACTTACAAATAATAATTTTAAAAAATCTCGGGGCACCTGGGTGGCTCAGTCGGTTAAGCATCTGTCTCTTGATTTCAGCTCAGGTCTTGATCTCACAGTTCATGAGCTCAAGCTCTACATTGAACTCAATGTTGACAGCATGGAACCTACTTGGGATTCTCTCTCTCCCTCTCCTTCTGCCCCTCCTCTGCTCACACAAGCACGCTTACTCACCCCTCTCAAAATAAATAAATTTTTAAAAATTCTAAAAAGAAATTTAAAGCTTTTCTATTACAAACAGGGTCATAAATATAGTAAAATAAAGCAATTGACATATGCTATTTTTTTGACAAATGTTATTTTGTATGTGTCTGTAACATATTTTTAATATTTGCATCTATATTTTACATATGCAAATTCATATATGTTTGAATATATATTGAATATACAAAGGATTAATATTAATATACATTTAAATCTCTTTAGAATTAATAGGGAAAAGAGAAAGACTTCAATAGCAAGAAGGACCCCTGGTATTAATAAGAAGTATACAATAGAGAAAAATAAATGAGTGATATAGAAAAATAATTTCAAAAACTTGTTTAACATTCTTAAGAGTCAAATAAATTCAAATTAAATAATGAGATACTGTTTTCCATATATCAGAGGGGCAAAGATGAAAGAGCATCATATTTAATATTTGCAGTGATAGATACTCAATTTATACCACTGGGTAAAGAGTAAAAATTAGAAACCATGAGTATTGCGCTTCTAGGAATTTTTCCTGTGGCAGTATTTAGACAAGTGCCCAATCATGTACATATATATTCTGTGGTTGCCATGCAAGGGTGGGATCAATCCCTCACCAAGAATAAGTTCTGATGTTGATACTGATGAAGCCACACATGCATCAAGAAACTATTAAAAAGTTTATAATTCATATAAGACTTTCTGGGAAGAGTAGGGCAGATACCCAAGCTGATTTAGAAGGCTTGAGTGGAGGGAGAGGTGAGTGGCTTTGGTTTTGATTGTAGTTAGGAAATGGGGCTGGGGTGGGTGTTTTTGTGCAAGGCCAGACATTTGTATTGTCTGAATTTTTCAAGGGCACCAAAAGAAAGAAGTATCAAAGCTTTCTTATCAGCCCAGGTGGGGTTTGAAAGATGTCTGTGATCAAACATCAAAAAATAGAGTCAGACTCTTTATTGCAATTCATTCCTGATATTAGATTGATAATGGAAATATGCCATATTTTATTAACTGAATTTGAACTTGTTTAAGCCATTATGACATTCTGTGAGGCCTGAACCCTAAATCATAAGGAAAGTAAAAGTTCCATTAAATGCCTTGTTCAAGAACTCAGTATTATATATTCTGAGAAGTAAGACGAGTGCCTTGGTCACTGGCACTCTGGAACTCTGAAGGGGACTTGCTGAGACCTTGTACAATGGCTTTAATATGTGTAGAGACATGTGTGACCTTGATTTATATTTTGGGTATCAATGAGGCAAGAAGTTCCTATTGGAAGAAACTTTGGATAAAGAATTTCTATTGCTGTTGACTGCAACAGATAGCCAGACCATTGTCAAGGGCCCAAGAGTCTGTAAAAGTGTGCAGAAAGGATAATGATTGCCCAGGTCCCTTTCCAGTGCTAAGACAATTGCCTGAAGTTGGTCAGTGAAGCTGACCCTTGGATGCTGTCTTTGATCAGGGACATACCAGTTAAAGAATGGACCATAGCAGCTCTCTGGGGAGTTGCATCATCTTTGTCATCTGTGGAGTATATGAACTCCCTTTCTGATCACTCATTTGCATTCCTATGGGCTTCCCAAGTGGCTGTGGGTCTAAAGAAGGGTGACCTCCTCTGGTGCCATTGGACCTGGCAAAGGTATGAGGACAGGGGAGGCCACTTTCTCTTATGGGTAGAATATACCACAGGGTCCAGGTTTGGCTCTATCTGTAAGTACTATTTCCACTTTAATAAAGAGGCCTCTGGGGCACCTGGGTGGCTCAGTCGGTTGAGTGGCTGACTTTGGTTCAGGTCATGATCTCGCAGTTTGTGGGTTCGAGCCTCGCTTCAGGCTCTTTGCTGACAGTTCAGAGCCTAGAGCCTGCTTCAGATTCTGTGTCTCCCTCTCTATCTGCCCCTCCCCTGCTTGTGCTCTTTCTGTCTCTCAAAAATAAATAAACATTAAAAAAATTTAAAGAAGAGGCCTCTGTGGCTATCATAAGCCTTTGGGTTTCTTTTCCCATAACCCAAAGCATAACAGTCAGCTGAGTTTAAGGAGTCGTGTGCTCAGGGCTGGTGAGAGGCGGCATCTCCAGAAGGGTTCAATGTATGGCCAGAAGCTGCTGTTCTAATGGAGTGTAGTATGGGGCTGAGGAGGGCAGTTTCTTGTACAGTGACAGAGTCTCTTGGGATACCAATGAGAGTGCTTGTTGCATAGCAGTTTGGAAAGATTCTAGAGCCTTTTTTTGGTAGAGAATACAATTCAAAGTGGGCCAATTTGTAAGTAGCAGCATGAATGGGCCTATGGTCAGCTGGAATTGAGATATGATTTAATCTCAGTCACACAGACAGGTTTTGACCAAGACATGTAACTGAGGTCCACTTTAAGAGGATCCCAAATTAGGGGTGCCTGGGTGTCCCAGTCAGCTAAGTGTCTGACTTGGTTTCAGCTCAGGTCATGATCTCACAGTTCATGAGTTGGAGCCCTGAGCCAGGCTCCATGATACCAGTGTGGAGGCTGCTTGGGATTCTCTCTCTCTCTCTCTCTCTCTTCTTCTCCTGTGCATGCACACACACTCTCTCAAAATAATAAAAACAGCAACCCCAAACCCATACTTACTCCTTAATGTCACTTATTGAAACTTGTGATTTAGGTGGGGTTTAATCTATAATATAGGCTTGGTAGAATTCTACAAACGCAACAGAATGTGGGGCAGCTCAAAATGCAAGCTTGCTGGTAGGCAGCAATACAACTCAAAACTCAGGCTAGTTGGAAGACAGCAGTTCAAAGCGTGTGCTTGCTACAGGCAGATGATTCACCTAACAAGCCAAATGCAAGAGAAGAGATACCCCTGGCAGTGATGGTAGCCATCACCTAGATCACCCCGCTCACAGCACCGATCCTATTGTCATGACTCTGTAGCCAGCAGGATCAACCCCTCCCTCATATTTGGTCTGGATGTTGAGAATGATGTTATACGTGCACATGGGGGATAGCAAAATGTTTATTACTCAGTTAACAGGACTATCCAAAATGACTTAAACAAAAAAAGGGACAAGTAAGTGGCTTTGGTTTTTGTTGGCGTTGGGGCTGTACTGAGGGTCTCTGTGGAGTTTGCGTGGTTTACCCCAGATATGGAGCAAGCAGAAGAGGAGGAGGGGCAGGGTTTGAAAAAATGGGTCAAACATAAAAAATAAAATCTATCTATCAAAGTATGTTTATCACAATTACATTTATATTGAGAGAATTAGAACTAATCTGAATACCCAAGGAAGGTGTTGGGTAAATAATTTTGTAGATCCAGGCCGTGGAGTTTTGTGAGGCCAGAAATATTGTGAGGTGAGGAAATTAAGTCATACAGTATAAACCTATTTTTGTGTATATCGACACATCAAACATACACACACACACACACACACACACACACACACAAATACCATTAGAGGGAAATACACCAAAGCATTAACAGATTTACTTAGGTGGCAAGATTACAGTGGTTTCCATTCTGATTTTTTTTATTTGTGTTTTCCTTTAATGTATATTATGTGTAATATTTTTTTAAAAATCAGTTTTTAATGGAAAGAATGTTTTCTTGAAACGTTTGATTCGATGTCATTTCTAACCATGGGGCCACACGAGGTGAGTTGAGGTGAAAGCTGGCTTTGTTGCATATGGCTCTAGTCCTTCTGCCTGTGTGTTTCATCATTATTTGGTCTAGATTAACAGTGATCCAGATGGCCAAAGATGCTGTGTTTTGTAAATAGCTTTGCTGCACGGTCTGCTTAACTCTGATTTACCATGGGTCAAAACATCTTGAATTACTTTTGTATTTATTTTGTAATTTCATAAAACCCCCATGTTTCAGAGGTAGAGAGATAAGATTATTCAGAGTTACTATGGTAAATTATCTTCTCCTCCACTTTTTCAGTTCCTTGCCTAGAAAATGACAATATCTTTATAATAAAATTATTGAATTCTGATGATTGAATACAGTGAAAATTTGGTCCATGATAATGATTACTTCATTAGTAAACCAAATAATTTGTGGAGGATGTGAACATTCCATAGCATAAATGAAGGATCATAAATGAGCCAATTAAAGACTACTTTGCATGCACTGCTTTCTAATGGAAATGAAATAGTATTTTTAAAATAAGATTATTAAACACTTATGTTAATGCCTTATAGAATCTTAATACTAAGTTCATACTCATAATTGCTGGAAAAATATGTTTAAAAGTTACTTTAGCAGGTGATCTAAAATTAAAAGTCTTTATTATATAGCATTTACTTTCATTATCAGAATATTAACTAAAGATATAATGTACAGTGTCTAGTGGGTAATACCATAGAGCCTTCTAAATCTGAAAAAAAAAAGATTAATTGAATTAAATACTCTGGCAATAACTACATATATTACATTTTGAGTATTTTTGAATTGATAAGTTAGAGAATGTATATTTACCATTCAAACATACTAATCTATAAATTAGAAAACTTAATCTCTAATTGTTAAATACAAATAATTTATATAACATAGTTTTCAGAGAAGTGAGCATCATAAACTGGGAGAAGAAAATACATTCATGACTTGTCTATTATGTGCCAAGCAGTGTGGGTCTTTACTCATATTGTTCATCTGTTCCCTTTTTAAAACTTTATTACTAGGGCACCTGGGTGGCTCAGATAGTTAAGCATCTGACTTCGGCTCAGGTCATGATCTCATGGTTCATGGCTGTTGTCAGCTCAGAGCCTGGAGCCTTCAGATTCTGTGTCTCCCTCTCTCTCTCTGCCCCATCCCTGCTCATGCTTTCTCTCTCTCTCTCTCTCTCTCTCTCTCTCTCTCTCTCTCTCTCAAAAATAAACAAACATTAAAAAAATTAAAAAATAATAAAAAAACAAAACTTTATTACTCAAACAACTCTTACTGAGCATCCATTGTGTGCCAGCCTGGAATTAGGGGTTATGGTCTCTTCCTTGATGGAATGTATACAATTTCAGCCTCATTACAAACCTTCAAAAGAAGTATTTGTAGCTGACCAATGGGCAGAAGTTGTCTTCCACTTCATTTTCTCAGCTTCCTCCATAACTAAGAAGGGCACACACTAACACCAGACTTTGTGGAAAGAGGGTGTTCCTGATAAATCTAAGGTCATAAAAAAAAAAATCTATGCTTATGACTAATGGAAGCAGTGAAGACAGAAAGAGAAGGTGGCCACGGCATCTGAGGCAAGCTGAGACAGTCAACCCCTGAGCCTGGTTCTCTGCCCTTCCCTGAGATCCTGTGAACCACATATTACCTTTATTATTATTATTATTATTATTTTAAGTTTATTCACTTACTTTGAGAGAGAAGGAGAGAGAGCACACATGTATGTGAGTGGGGAGAGGCAGAGAGATAGCGAGAGAGAGAATCCCAAGCGGGCTCTGTGCTGTCAACACAGAGCCTGAAGTAGGGCTCAAGCTCATGAACCCTAAGACCTTGACCTGAGCCAAAATCAAGAGTCAATACTTAATCGACTGAGCCATCTAGGGTAGGCAGGTGCACACATTATCTTTTAAATAACCCCCCCCTTTTTTTTCTAAATTCATCTAGGGTCAGTGTCTATTGCTTGCATCTAAGAATCTACCTAATTTATTACTAATCTTATTTCACTGAGAAGGGAGAAAAGACAAAAATTTAATAAAATCCGTTTGTCTGCAAAGCCCATGTTTTAATATGTCATGCTGTAGAGGTGGCCTCTCTTGCCAGCAAAGCTGCGTCTGGGTCCAGTTTTACAGCCTGCTGGAAAATCACTCTCGGTTCATTATAGTCTGTATGCTCTCCGGCAGTGGCACTCCTCGTGGGAGCAGGAGCAGGCTTTATCATCTTAACTTAGGTTATGTATCTGGTGCTGAAACAGTCTTTCATTCGTTCATTGTAGTGAGAAGAACTACACAAAAAATGGCTGTACAAATAAAGCTCAGGTTTGTGGAAGGGGCTAGCTGACTTGTATATTTTCATTCTCAAGTCATTGTTTTGTCATCAAGTATAAAATAACAATTTTCCAGTAAAACCTGGTCACTTTCTATTAGGGAGGGCAAGGCTATTTGAAACGTTGTAGACCTGGCAAGGCTGTTGTGGAAACATGGCTCATTCCACACACTCCTGCTGTTAGGTAGACAGTGCTCTTAAGATTTATGTTTGTTTTGAAATTAATTAGCCCAATGTAAACATTATGTGCTTTTGATTAATTGGTTTCACACAGGCAGACTCTGATATGCATGCATGATCTAATGCCGACACAGAAATGAGACAACGGGCTGGTTTGAGGGGGTGTGCTGCTGGGTTGCACAAGGTGGTGGGTAGGAGGTCTTTCCATAGGAGGGCACCCCACCCTGTGTCTTCTCAATGGTATCTGACAAAAACCTGAGTAAGTTTTACAGTCTTAAAAGAGCAATTAGTGTTTTACAACCCATATTGTAATTTCATGATTTATCATATTTCATGTTCGAACTCAATTGTGACTGTTTAAAATTTGTGTTTTTTTTTTTTCTTTAACCTTCTCAAGGTTCATTTTGTGAAGTTCTGATGGCTGTTTATAAGGTTCTTTTTTTTGTGTACCAGAGCTTTCTTGAGTAAATGCCTAGCTTTTCAGATTTCGTCCTTAGCCGCTTTCCTTCCCAAGTCTACTTCTTGGCCTTTGGGGTAATGCAAGGTGTGTTTGTGATGATTAGGGGGTAGTAGAGGAGGTTTCATATTTGCATGAAAGTCCCAGAGTTGTTTTCTGGATCCCTGTTGGGTTCCACTTCTCCTGCCTTGCCCTCTTAGTCCTGCTTCCCAGAAATAACCACTCAAGGCCTCTCCTTCTCCAGAGGGCCCATAAAAACCTTTGAGTGCCCTCTGTATCATATAATATAAGGGCAGCTGAAAGAAGTTCTAGAAAGATAAACTCAGGCCCTGCTTTTCCTTCAGTGTACTGTTTAATTGTTTACTGTGTGGTGGTCATATCCATGTGGTTCTCTCCCACAGGACAAAATGGGAAACCAGACAAAAACCCTTTCACTTTTAGTTTCCCCCATAGTCTGTCACTTATGCCTCACCAATCTGAGATTTTGGCTGAAAGTGGGGAGGAGGTCTTGACTGGTCCTCACCACTAAATCTTACTGTCTCTGCAATCTTCCAGGGTTAGAAGAATCTTATTTCTCTTTCCCAAGATTACATCTGTCTTGTCACCTTCTCAGAACCGTAAGAGTTGGTCAAACTGCAGCAAAAGAAAGTAATTTATTTTAAGAGAAGAATTTTAGAAATTTTATGCTGTGTGTGTGCATGCATTTAGTTCTATTGAAATTGGATATGTACATAAAATATTTTTCTGCACCTTAAATTAGAATGTAATAACCTATCTTGCATACTCTTCTCTTGGGGATGTATGTATACCTAAACACTTTAAAGAATTAAAGAAAAAGGAGACCATAAGTAAAGTCCATAAGTAAAGCCATGGTTTCATGTGTTACTCTTTTCTGCCCCACCCATGTTTGTCAGAGGGGACCATTTTTTATTCTTCTACACAGTTTCTGTTTATGTTGTTTGGATGATTATACCACTAGACTTTACAGTATCATTGTGACGAGGGAAGATGTATCCCTGCAGGGAACTTGTTTACTTCACCTGTAGGGAAATTTTGAGGAGAGTCCAGGGGTTACAGATTGCATCTGATTCACGGTCTCTGTATGCAGACTTCTAACCATTTAATTCTTATTGAGCTCTCTCTTACGGAGAGCTCATTATATACTAAATGTATGGGTATGATGAAATTTACTATAGCATTTAAATTAAGCATGCCCAATCATTTGCAGATGTCTTAAAACGTGAAAACCTCATTTATAATGAAGATTACATATATAGAGTAGGTATGTGTAACTGATAAATTGAACACATGATTCATGAGATGCGATCAAAGTTTTGTCTCCCAATGCCTCTTTCAACTTTATTCAGAGGGGAAGACTTTCTTCAGCTACTCAGTAGAGTTATTAAAGTAACAAACTGTACTGGAATCAATTTATGTCACCAAATAAATCAATTCAAAAATTAAAAGCATCAGTTTCAAGCTCTTAATTTACACTTCAGTTTTTGTTTTATTTTCATATGCATGTCTCTCACCTTCTCATAGCTAAGGCCTGGGGTATAGTGATTACCTATATTTTTTCTTTCTTACACTATTCCTCCCATGGATGTTCTCTACCCCATCAGTGATAAGGTATGGGGTGAGAAGAGAGGTAATGGACTACGAATGTTGGCTCGTGGCTCGTGCCCTCTGGGCTTGGCATGGTTAAAGCCCACTCTCTCCTGTGGTCCATTCTGCTGGCTCTTGTGAGAATCCTAAATGGGGGACCTCTTACTTACTGTGTCCTTGAAGATTGTCTAGTCTGACTAGTGACTAGAACCTCCTCCTATAGCCTCCAGGGACTGCTTCCATCTCTAGCTTCTTGCTTCAAGATCTCTGCTGTTCTAGAACAGGACTCAAGGTGACCCTTTGCTAGTTCTCTCTCACTTACAGCACATATGAAACACTCATGCATTCCTTGTTCCAACAGACTCTGGGGATGGAGCCAACCTCAGTGATGAGGCAACTATCCTGGCTCTGCCACTAGAGCACTAAGTCAGCCAGTCTTACATATTCTAGTTTTCTCTCCACATAGAGAGCCCTCCAGCCCATTCCCAAATATTCCTCCATCTGTTTTCTCCATAAGCATCCTAATTGACTATGCCTCCAACATCACAGGTCACAGAATAATCTCTTTTCAGAGTCTGATGGAAATCTCTCCCCCACCAGGGTTTGAAGAGAGGGACTAGGTCCCCCTGCCCCAATCTCCCCTCACTCCCGCCTTAAGGAGTAGGTCTTCCAGCATTATGTGACACTCTTCAAAATGCCTCTTCACAAAACAGTCTCTTCCAATGCCATATCTCCTCTCTATTCTGACCCCCCTTTCTGTTCTTCATCTGGCCATGGTGTCCAAAGAATCATGAACTAGGTTTTGGCTGCTTTCTGCTATTTTATAAATTTCATCTGGTATTTTACCTTTGTAAATTCATTTTTTATCTTTTTAAATTTTGTAAATAGATGTAAATAGATAAATTTAAAAAGATTTAAATTTATCTTTTTAAATTTTATAAATAAATGATGTACAACACCTTGTCACATACTCTTTCATCCAGGTCATCAATCCTTTCTTTCTACAGTGAATTGATGACAATTCATCAACCCGTAGTGATTTCTTGCCTTATTTTCCTTTGTCTTTATTATTTAGGACTCTGAATTGTAACTAAAAGAAAGCACCTGAAGTTGGCTTATGCACCTGTTAATGATGATAATTCTTTCATGGAAGTGACAGGCAAGAATGCAGCTTTGCCTTAGAATGGATTTGAGCCAGGCACTAGAAGGTAATAGGGAGCCTAGGGAATATTCTCACTCTACTTTATATATATATGATCACACATATTCTGAAATCCTTCTCAGTCTAAAAGTACAAAAGTCACTGATTTCAGCTGTCATTTGAATTAGGCTGAATTCTCTATGTTTGTTTCTGTTGAATTTCCAAATGATTGGCAATCGATTAAGTATTGGGATAGAATGAACACGTGAAGTTAAGCCTTACTGTATATACTTTAAAAGGGCTATAAAATAGTCATTTATAAAACGTGGTAAAGCAGTGATTTTACTTCTAAGTTGCCACAGTGAAAACTAACAATTGTTGTAATAAAGTCTTTTGATTTTTTTCTTTGATGGAACAGTAACTAAGGTCATGTGAGAAATGCCTAAAACCCTTTTTCCCAGACATAGGCATTCCTTCATCTACTTGAGCTCTGCTCAACTACCATCTTTCCAGGGAAGGCTTCTCTGACCACGACAACCCTATTTAAAATTACATGATTTACCCCCTGCCAGTCTATTTTTTCCTTCTCCGCTTTATTTTTCTTCAAAACACCTAACACCTTTTAAAATACCATGTTTTTAAAATATTTAGTAGTAAAGTATTTGCCCTACTGCCACCTTACCTAGAGTGTAAGTTCTATGAGGACAAAAATTCACATTTGTTTGGCTCATTCCTAGTACCTAGAACAGTGCCTCAGTATATTTTGGATGGAAAGTTGTTGAAGAATCAATGTATGTTGAATAGGTCCAGAATATGTGCCTTGACTGATATTGAGTGAAGTATAATTGACATACAAAATTGTATTAGTTTTAGGTGTACAACATAGTGACTTGACAATTCCATATATTCTGTAACTCTCACCATGAAAAGTGTAGTTGCCACCTGTCACCATACAAAATTATTACAATCTTATTAACTCTCCTGTTCCTTCCATCCCCATGACTTATTTCTTCGGTGACAGGAATTTTGTACTTCTTAATTCCCTTCACATATTTTGCCCATCCTCCCACCCACCTCCCCTCTGGCAACCTCCAGTTTGTTCTCTGTATTTATAAGTCTATTTCTGTTTATTTTGCTTGTTCTTTTGTTTTGCTTTTTAGATTCTACATGTAAGTAAAACCATATGATATTTGTCTTTCTCTGACTTATTCCATTTAGCACAATACTGTCTAGGCACATTCATGTTGTTACAAATAGCAAGATCTCACTCTTTTTATGGCTGAGTAATATTCCATGCTGTCTATATACCACATCTTTAACCATTCATCAGTCAGTGAACACTTAGGTTGCTTCCATAATTTGGCCATTGTAAATAATGCTGCAATAAACATAGAGGTACACATATCTTTTCAAATTAACATTTTCATTTTCTTTGGGTAAATACCCAACAGTGGAATTATTGGATCAGTAGTATTTCTCTTTTTAACTTTTTGAGGGAGGGAATTCCATACTGTTTTCCATAGTGCCTGTAACAATTTACATTCCCCCCAACAGTGCACGAGTGTTCCCTTTTCTTCATATCCTTTCTAACACTTTCTATTTCTGGTCTTTTTGATAATAGTCATTCTGACAGTGTGAAATGATATATTTTTGTGGTTTTGATTTGCATTTCCCTGATGATTAATGATACTGAGCATATTTTCATGTGTCTGTTGGCCAATATCTTCTTTGGAAGAATGTCTGTTCAGGTCCTCTGTCCATTTTTAATAGGATTATTTGGGGATTTTTGGTTTTGAGTTGAATGAGTTCTTTATATATTTTGGCTACTAACCTCTTATTGGATAAATGACCTCTAAATATCTTTTTCCATTTAGTAGGTTGCTTGTCTTTTCCTTCTTTTTAAAATTTTTTTTAATGTTTATGTATTTTTTGAGAGAGAGAAAGAGAGAGAGTGAGCGAGGGAGAGGAAGAAAGAGGGAGACACAGAATTCAAAGTAGGCTCCAGGCTCTGAGCTGTCAGCAGAAAGCCCGACATGGGGCTGAAACTCAAGAACCATGAAATCATGACCTGAGCTGAAGTCAGATGCTCAACTGAGTAAGACACCTAGGTGCCCCCCCCCCCTTCTTTTTTCTGTGCAAAGGTTTTTAGTTTGATGTGGTCCCAATACTTTGTTTTTGCTTTGTTTCCCTTTCCTGAGGAGACATATCCAGAAAAATTTGCTAAGGCTGATGTCCAAGAGATTACTGCCTATGTTTTCTTGTAGGACTTTTATGGCTTCAAGTCTCACATTTAAGTCTTTAATCCATTTTGAGTTTATTTTTGTGTATGGTGTAGGAAAGTGGTCTACTTTCATTCTTTTGCATGTAGTTGTCTACTTTTCTCAGCGTCCTTTATTGAGGAGACTGTCTTTACCCCCATTATATATTCTTGCCATGTGTACCTCCATTTTAACTGATAATCCAAACAAATTTAAAGTAGATTTCTCTAAAATTTTAGTTATAAATTATTTGAAAGCAAATTAAATCAGTAATTTGCTTAGTCATAATTTTTTTTTATTTGAGAGAAAGAGAGAGTGCATGAGCAGGAGAGAGGGACAGAGGGAGAAGAAGAGAGAATCTTAAGCAGGCTCCACACTCACTGCAGAGACCAAAGTGGGGCTCAGTCTCATAACTGTGAGATGATGCCCTGAACTGAAATCAAGAGTCAGACACTTAACCCACTGAGCCACCCAGGCACCCCTTCTTAGTTATTTTTCTTTTACCATAGTACTTCACATTGTTTAAGATGAAATGGAGGTTATATCAAGGGGAATCACAAATGATATTACTGTTCTTGTTATATTTTTTTATGTAGAAATTTTCCAGAAGAGCTTGAATATTCTTTTTCTGATCATGAAATAAAACACATAACTATGTATTTTAGTGATTAATTTTAATGTTTTTAACAAATGGGCTATCTATTCTAATTCTGTCATCTTGAATCTTAATTATATCTCATTAATTTAATGTTTCTTTGCTATGTATTTACAGGGACAGAGAGTAAAATTGCTAAATTCAGAAAGCATCTGCACCCTAGGAGAATTCTGTACATATCCTGAAAGATTATTATAAGCAAAAGTAAGCCACTTGGAATGAAAAAGAAATGGCACTTTTAAACTTTTATCCCTTTTTACTTAATTCAGAACTTTTGTTGTTTTTCTATGTACACTGATTTTTTGGCATGCATTTATTTTGTTTTTATCTGTGTTGAGCATTACTGAGAACACTGCTTAAGTTTTGCTCTTATTTTTATGATTTGCTTTTACTAAACTTTATTAAAGCAAGAGAATATTTAAGATAGCATAAAATTAATATGAAGCCCCCTTAGAAGGGATATTGAGGGAATTTATAAAAATCATTTTAAAAGTTTAATAGGATAGACATTGAAAAAATAGTTGATTCGTTCTAGTTGATACCTTAAAGTTGAACTTATCTCTGTTTACTATATGATGTATTTTAGCTCTTTCATACCTATTTTCTATGATCCACATCCCACTGAAGGAGCTGGAGGAATTTGTAGAATGTGGTATTTTAGTCATAGAATCTTCACAAATACATGGTAGGAAGCAGAAAAGAAAATAGCCTGGATTTCTAAGTTAGATGAATGTATTTGGGTCTGGGTACAGCAGCAAAAGCTTAAGGAAGATTCTCTTGTATTTATGGCTTTTGTCTTATAGAACATGAAGAATTCACTCTAAAGCCGTAAAAGCTTGCATTAGAATAGTCAATCGCAATTTGATAGTATTATTATTGTGGGCTTAATTTTCCCATGCCTCAGTTTCCCCATCTGTAAAATGGGTGTTATTTTACGTGTGTGTGTGTGTGTGTGTGTGTGTGTGTATGTTGGTACATTGGAATATAAGTTATATATTCTTCCCAAACCATATTAATTGGGCACTAACTCTGACTTTGTGGTATTTATTAAAGAGGTTTAGTGACCTAAGACTTCATAACTAGTAAGTGACAAAGTCTGGTTAAGCGTGACACAGCTTCTAGTATTACAGCCTTCACATTATGCCCCACTGAAATCAGCACCTGGCATTTAAGAGACAGAGAAATAAAGAGCTGGAAATCATGAGAGACCAAGAGACCATGACAATAAGGAAAGCAAATGAAAGAGACGTTATAGGTCAGGGTCTAAACATAAATATTTGTAAATTTTTTTCATTGAGATATAATTGATATATAACATTGTATTAAGTTTTAGGTGTACAACATAATGATTCAATATTTGTTTACACTGTGAAATAATCATCACAATAAATTGAGTTAACATTCATCACCACATACAGTTAAAAATTTTTTCTTGGGATGAGAACTTTTAAGATCTACTCTTAGCAACTTTCAAATATATAACACAGTATTATCAACTACAGTCACAATGCTGTACATTATATCTCCAGGATTTATTTATTTTATAACATGGAAGTTTGTACCTTTTCACCTATTTTGCTTACCTCCCCACTGCCCCCATCTTTGGCAACCAATAATCTGTTCCCTAGATCCTTGAGGTCTGTGTAGTTGTTTTTGTTTGTTTTGGATTCCACATGTAAGTTTAGATTTGTATGCTCTGTCTTTCTCTGTCTTGTTCCACTTAGCATAATGCCCTCATGGTCATCTATGTTGTTGCAAGGGGCAGGTTTCCTTCTTTTTTATGGCTGAAGAGTACTCCAGTGTGTGTATGTGCGTGTGTGTGTGCATGCGCACGTGCTGTAACTTCTTTATTCATTCATGGATGGACACTTAGGTTGCTTCCATGTCCTGGCTACTGTAAATAATGCTGCAGTGAACATGGGGTGCACATATCTTGGAGATAGTGTTTTTACTTCCTTTGGATTATATACCTAGAAATGTAATTGCTAGATCATATGGTTCTTCTATTTTTAAGTTTTTGTGAAACCTCCATACTCTTTTCCACAATGGCTGCACCAATTTTCTTTCCTACCAATAGTACACAAGAGTTCTTTTTTCTCTAAATCTTTGCCAACAGTTATTATTTCTTGTCTTTTTGATACTGGCCATTCTGACTGGTGTGAGGTGATACCTCATCGTGTTTTTCATTTGCATTTTCCTGGTGATTAGTGATGTTGAGGACCTGATCATGTACCTGTTAGCCATCTGTATGTCTTTAGAAAACTGTCTATTCAGATTCTTTGTTCATTTTTCAAATTGAGTTGTTTTATTTCTATTGAATTATGGACTTCTTAATATATTTTGGTTATTAATCCCTTATCAGATATATGATTTGCAAATATTTTCTCCCATCAGTATACTATCTTTTTATTTTATTGGTTTCTTTCTACTGTGCAGAAGCTTTTTAGTTTAATCCAGTTCCATTTATTTTTGCTTTTGTTGCCTTTGCTTATTTTACTGTTTCTTTTTGTGTGCAGGAGCTTTTCAGTTTAATGCAGTTCTATTTGTCTATTTTTGCTTTTGTTGCCTTTGCTTTTGGTGTCTAAAAATATCTTATTGATTTGAGTAAAAGTGGAGTAAATCCTAATTATGAAAGTGGAGCTGTCATGTATACATTTCATTTATCCAAATTTGACTACATGGATATGTTCCATATCCTTATATCATTTACATATGACAGTTTGGACTTTCTATATTAACTACTTTATCTTTATTTGGTGCACACCAAAACAAAACAAAACAATTCAAATCCATGTTGGAGAAAGAGAGTGCGCAAAATCACATAGTATAGTATATGGTGACTTGTGGATTATTGGGAGTAATTTTGACAACGTGGAGTTTTCTCCTTATGTACTTACTTTAAAGCATAACCCATGTTAGAGGTGATTTTATTGTGGTGTTAATGTAAATGGTTTTTTCTCAGATTCAGTTTTGCACAATTTATGATAATTCATAGATTTCTGCCAACATGCTACATTCTGCAAAAAGCTTTAACTTTTTAGTACAGTACAGAACTGGATGTTTTTTATGGTGATATGCTTATAGGTCTATATTTCCTAGTTTGTTCATTTTATGTGGTTTGCAACTTACTCAAGTATTACATTCAGGTACATATAGAGACATTGTTAAAAATGGTGGTTACTGCTCCACCCCAACCCCAGAAACTGCAATGTACCTGAAATATCTATACATTTATAATGAAAATAACACAATACCAACTTGGAAGTGAATTGTCCTGGATGACTCATAAAGGAGATAGATATACCCATAATAAGGCTTTGAAAGCCTTGAAAAAAATGTGCCATCAAAATGTTAATATGTTTTCACTTAAAAAGAACAAAAAATTCTCTCTGGAAACTGGTTTACATAGGATTTGGAGTTAACATTCCAGTTTTTCAACTGATTGAAACCATTGGCTATTTTATTTACCAATGTTCTTTGGACTTATTACCATCTGCTGTTTATTGTCAGGGCATGCAAAATTCCTGGGATTGTATATCCTCCAGCAGATTTCTTTGTTATGGTCCATTTTTGTGGGCTGTTAGTTCAATTTTTCTTGGTAGCTCCAGTATTTCTGTTACTAAAATCTGTGCTTTGGTGTAGTTCTTCCATGACCTGAACAACAAGTGTTTACTTTCCAAGAGAACTAACAAAGCATATGTAAATCATAATACTTAACGTATTCTGACCCTGTTGACTACATTTAACTGTTATTGCTTTCAATAACCAGATATGTTTTTCTTCTTCTTATTTTCATTTTTCCCTGAACTAAAACCATTGAACATGTTTTGTTTCCTAAGGTATCGTTAACCAGTATTTCATTCCACTGGCCCATTAAATAAAGTCCTCCCTGATCTGTTGCCTACTGTAACGGGTTGTGTACCCACCCATCCCCCAACCCGAATTCCCTCCCAAGAAAAAAAATATATGCATTGGAGTCTGAACTCTCAGTATTTCAGAATGTTACCTTATTTAGAGCTAGGGTTTTTTTTTTTTTTAGAAGTAATCAAGTTAAAATGAGGTCGTTTGAATGGGTGCTAATCTGATATGACTAGTGTCCTTATAAAGAGGGGAAATTGGGAAACATACGGAAACAGGAGAATACCACATGAAGATTAGAGTTATGTTGACATTAGCCAAGATATTACCAGAAACCAAAAGAAAGGCCTGCAACAGATTTTTCCTTAGCACCCCCAGAGGGAGCATGACTCTCCTGATACCTTGGTCTCAGATTTCTAGCCTCCAGAACAGTGAAACAATAAATTTCCATTAAGTCACTCAGCATGTGGCTATAGCAGCCCTAGAAAATGAATACACTTACTCACTAATCTTGTTGATCATTCTATTTCTTCATGTTCCCTTCTGTGTTCCCAAAGTTTCTCGAGTCTTTGTCTTTTTTCATTGCTATTCCTTTACCTTGGGCTGCCCTTCTCTCACACTCATATATTCAAAATTTACCTTTTATTTAAGGTCCGTTGCTCAGATGACAAATTGTTTATGAAAATTAAATAAACAACAAACTTCTCTTAAAACTAAGGGTATTTCCTCCCCAATGCCCTATTTTGAGATCATTATTTAAATTCCAAAGGGCTAGCATGTGATTGTCTTTCTATTACCATAGTAGATATCTAGGGCTGTGTATTCTGGGAAGGTTTATTAAATGACTTATTGGAAGGAGACATGAGATATGAATGTGTATATTGATAGACACAGGTGCAGTGCTTTGGGGCAGCTGGTGAGAAGTCCACATTTATGGGGAAGATGCGTAGTACGTGGGAAAATTCTCCCCGTTTAACCCAAGCTCAGTTAGTTTCTGGGCATTTCTCCAATGGCCCTAGGAAAATTTTTTCTTGATTCCACTTAGCCTGGCTCTGCCCAGCCAGAAAAACTGCTGCAAAAATGTTCTCCTTTATTTTATTCTGGGTCATTTTCTTCTAATACTTAGACTTTAATATGAAATTTATTTGGGGTACAGTGTGACCTAATTTTTTCTAGAAGTCAACTTTTTCATTTATCACATATTTAAATTCCTATGTTAGCCAGAAACATTATCTTCTATCGATTGATTTTGAGGCTAATTTTATTTTAACTCATAATAAATTTGAATATTGTGCAAGGCACATCCTTTTGATTGCCATTTTGTTTGTAAAACACATAGGAACAAGACATTTACTATTCCACACAAATTGAAATGCATATTTATCTTTGAGTTTAACATATGATTTTATTACAGAAAAGTGATACCTTTACAGTATTTGGCACTGTCATTATTTAATGTGAATTTTCACTCTTTAGCAAAATTTTATTTATACTTAAAAATCTTTCTTTTTGAGGTCATTTATAATTATCTTTATTTTTCTTCCATTAAATTAGGGTAATGAATATCACTCAGGAATATTTAATTTTTATTCAGATTTTTTACTGAAGTAATATTTTAATTTTAGTAAGCTTTCAGTCCATTTTTCTGAGATTTATAAGTATAGAATTATTGAGATAAGAACGGCTTTTCTTTTTTATATTTTGATTCATCTGGGTTTTCTGATTTGTTTCTTACTGTAACTGATTAGAAACTTCTAAAAACAAGAAATAATGATGACCAGAGTTACCATCCTTAATGATTTCTATTTGAGTGAAAATCTTTTTCCTCTCACATCAAGGAAAAATGGGTGTGAGATTTTCATCAAGAGTCTTTTCAGTGTCTCCTGAGATGATTTTGCAGTTTTTCTTAAGGAGTTTATTGTTTTGATTTCTTACAAGATTTAATAAACTTTAAACCTTTCTTGCACTTCAGATAAAATCTAAAACAGCATTTTATAAAATTCACAATGTATAAAATATCCTAGAAAATGTCTTCCATGAAGCTTTGAAAGAATTCACTGTTAAGAATATATTGTATTGAAGTCTTTATGTGAAACAATTTTTTAATAATAAAAAAAATTCCTTTTTTGGTGTGCTTGGGTGGCACAGTCAGGTAAGTGTCCTACTTTGGCTCAGGTCATGATCTCACAGTTCATGAGTTCGAGCCCTGCGTTGGGCTCTGTACTGACAGCTCAGAGCCTGGAGCCTGCTTTGGATTCTTGTCTCCCTCTCTCTATGCCCCTCCCCTGCTCGTGCTGTCTCTGTCTCTCAAAATAAATAAAGGTTAAAAAAAATTTCCTTTTTGGTGTTTGGGGCTTTGTCATTTGGATCAATCAGTAATTTATATGAGCAAACCTGTTTTTCTCTTCTCCCTATAATTTCAAATTTTAATCATGTTTTATAACTTTTTTCTTGTATTTTTTATGAATATAATTTATTGTCAAATTGGCTTACATATAACACCCAATGCTCATCCCAACAAGTGCCTTCCTCAATGCCCATCATTCATTTTCCCCTCCCCCCCACCATCAATTCTCAGTTCTCTGTATTTAAGAGTCTCTTGTAGTTTGCTTCCCTCCCTTTCTGTTTGTAACTATTTTCTCCCTTCCCTTCCCCCATGGTCTTCTATTAAGTTTCTCAAGATCCACGTATGAGTGAAAACATATATCTCTCCTTCTCTGACTGACTTATTTCACTCAGTTTTATCACTTTTTTAATTGAATAGAAATTTGTTACTAAATATGTTTACATATCTAAATTTGTATAAATATATATATTTGCTGCTTCTATTAAACTGATTTATGATTTTATTTCTATACTTTTTTCCTTCTGAATTCTTTGCATTTTATTAATCTTTTAATTTTTTCATTGAGATATAGTTGACATTAAACTATAGTTTCAGGTGTGCAATATAATGATCCAGGATTTGCACATATTACAAAAAGATCACCATAGTAAGTTTAGTTAACATCCATCACCATACACTGTTACAAAAATTTTTTTCATGATGAGAACTTTTAAATGTATTCTCTTAGCAACTGTAAAATATACAACACAGTGTTATTAACTGTAGTCACCATGCTGCACATCACATCCCAGGACTTATATATTTTATAGCTAGAAGTTTGTACCTTTTCCCTCCCTTTTCCCATTTCACCCACCTCCATGCCCTACCTTTGACAATCCCCGATCTGGTCCCGTTATAGTCCACACATTAGTGAGACCATATGGTATTTGTCTTTTTTTAATCTAACTTACCTCACTTAGCATATCGTGAAGGTCCTTCCATATTGTTAGAAGGGGCAAGATTTGCTTTCTTTTGCAAGCAAATCCTATTTGCTTAATAGGATTTCAGTCTTTTAAAATGAAGACTTGTTTGTAGCCTAACATAAGCTTGATATATTCTTGAGAAGAATGTGCCTTCTGTTGCTTTGGGATGGAAGGTTCTGTATAAGTCTGTTAAGTCCATCTGAACCAACATGTCATTTAAGGCTAATGCCTATTTAGTGATGTTCTGTCTGGATGATCTATACATTGGTGAAAGTGAGGTATTAAAATTCTATTATTTTCTTGTTATCTATTTCTTCCTATAGGTCTGTTAGTATTTACTTTCTATATTGAGGTGTTTCTATGTTGGGTACATAAATATTTTTAAATGTTATATTCTCCTGTTGGATTGACTCCTTCATCAATAGGTAATGACCTTCTGTGTGTTTTATTATAGTCTATCTTAAAGTCTATTTCATCTGATAAAGCCCCAGCTTTCTTTTGGCTTTCCTTTTGCCTGGAATATTTTTTTCCATCCCTTCAATTTCAGTCTGTGTGTGTCCTGCATCTGAAGTATGTCTCTTAGGTAAAGTTAAAGTCTCTCACTATCATGTTTTCAGAGATTTCTATTTGTGCTTTTCGTTTGTGTTTCTGTATATGTATGAATGTCTGTCTGAACCTCAGAGAAAAAAAAGATTGAATGAATCACATACCTCAATACGCAGTGCAGAATTATTGATGGTCCTGCAATGCCCCTTTTGATTTATATGTTTATATGTTTAATCCTCGTTCTCTATTTTTCCTGCCCCCACTCCCCAACACATATTCAACACATATTCAACACCCAATTCTAGCTGGTTTGATGGATACCTTTCTCTTTGTATATTAGCTTGTGAAATATAGATTGCATAAGATCCATGTTATTTAATTTTCATAAATGGTACTGTACCCTATATCTTGACCTGTTTTTCATTTTTTTTTCAAAAGTACTATGCTGATAAGACTATCAGTTTTGCTTTGTATGTTGCTTTTAAAATCTGCTTGGTTCTCCATACTAGTATGTATGTATCCATCACATTTATCCATTTATTCTCTCAATAATGGGCACCCAGATTACATTCAACTCTCTATAGCAAATCTGAATTAATTTTCTTATATACATCCCTTAATGCATTTCTTTGGTATATAAAAGCAAGAGAAGGATTTTCAAGGAAAAAAGATATTAATATATTTAATTAAAGTAGGTGGTATCAGATCTCTCAGAAGGTCACAATTTGCATATCCACCAGCAAGTTGTGAAGATTCCTATGTCTCTTATCCAGCCAGCATTTGGCATTACTCAACTTTCTAATTTTTGACCATCTGAAAGGTATAAAAATAATATCTCATTTGAATTTGCACTTTGTGGGGCGCCTGGATGTCTGAGTCGGTAAGCATCCGACATGATCTCAGGTTCGTGAGTTCAAGCACTGTGTCGGGCTCTGTGCTGACAGCTCAGAGCCTGAAGCCTACTTCAGATTCTGTTTCTCCCTCTCTCTTGGCCCCTCTCCTGCTCATGCCTTTTCTCTCTCTCTCTCTCTCAAAGATAAATAAACTTTAAAAATTTAAAAAATAAATTTGCACTTCAGATTCTTAGTTTGAGTATGTATTCAAATATTGAGGCCTTTTAAATTTCATTTTCTATATTTTGCTTGCTTTCAGTCTTTGCATATTTGGTATTGCTATTCTTCTACTGCCTTGTTTGTTTGCAAAGTTTCCTTTACAGTCTGAGCCAGGGGTCAGCAAAGTTTGGTCTGCAGGTCAAATCTGACATGTTGCCTGTTCTCATATAGCCAAAAAGCTAAAAATGGTGTTTATATTTTTAAATGATGCATGGAAAACAAAGAGAAGACTAATCTTTAGGGACACATTCATATGATACAAAATCAAATTTTAGTGTCCATAATAAAGTTGTATTGAACATAGCCGCAAATATTTATTTATGTATTATGTATTGCTGGCTTTATGCTACAATGGCAGAATTGAGTAGTTCAAGCAAGAACATATGAAACACAAAGCCTAATATATTTATTAGCTGTCCTTTCACAGAAAAACTTGTCTGACTTCTGGTCTAAAAGAGAGTTTCTGATTGATTTCAGACCTTGGAAATTCCATCTCTTAATCTATGCTCATTAATTTTACCATTATATTCTCTAATCAGTAGTCACTATTTCACTATATCAAATTGATTATAAAATGATTTTTTTGTCTGATACCTTGTGCCTTTAAGGTTGTGTTTAAAAATTTCATTTCCACTTCTGGGGCACCTGAGTGTCTCAGTCAGTTAAGCATCTGACTTTGGCTCAGGTCATGATCTCACAGTTTGTGACTTTGAGCCTCGCATCAGGCTCTGTGCTGACAGCTCGGAGCCTGGAGCCTGCTTTGTTTTTAGTGTCTCCCTCTCTCTCTGCCCCTCCCTGCTCACACTCTGTCTCTCCTTCAAAAATAAATAAATATTTTTAAAAAATTAATAGAAAAATTTAAAAATTTTCATTTCCACTTCTATTCACAAAGATTTTTTAAACATAATTTTACATTTATAATAAGCGTTTTATAAAATGTGATTCTATTTTTGCAAACAAATGAATGAGTTAAATTTTAATTTTTCTTCACAGAAAAACCAACTTTCCCAAAACCATCTAATAAACAACCCGTCCTTTCCCTTTAGTACATAAATAGGCAATGCTATCTTTCTCCTATATTAAGTTTTTACCTGTTCATGGGTCTCTCTCCAAATTTTCTCTTTTGTTTCATCAGCCATTTATCTATTTCTTATTGTAATAATTGAAAGAGCAAGTGTTGATCTTTTTAAATATATGTCAGTTTAGTTACTTGTAACTTTCTATTTTGTCCATGTAAATATTGAACCACTTTTCTTTAATACTCCAAATGGATTTTTTTGTTTCAGTTTGAGTTAATAGATAACATTGGGAAAAGCTGATATTTTAATATATTTTTAATATTATATTTTAGTTAACATTGTTATATTAGTATCAGGCATACAACATAGTAATTCAACAATTCTATACATTACTCAGTGGTATTTATGATATGTGTACTCTTTTATCCCCTTCACCTATTTCACCCATGCCCCCTTTCACCTCCACTATAACCATCAATTCTCTATAGTTGAGTCTGTTATTGTTTCTTTTTTCTTTGTTGATTGTTTTATTTCTTAAATTCCACATATGAGTTTTGAAATCATGATATTTGTCTTTTTGACAGACATATTTCACTCAGCATTATACTCTATAGATCCAACCATGTTGTCACACACAGCAAAATTTCATTCTTTTTTATGGTTGAGTAATATTCCTCTGTGTGCCCACGTGTGTGTGTGTGTGTGTGTGTGTATACACACTACATCTTCTTTGTCCATTGATCTACTACTAGACACTTTGGCTGCTTCCATAATTTGTCTATTGTCAATAATGCTGCAATAAATATAGGGGTGCATAAATATTTTCCAATTATGGTTTTCTTATTCTTGGGGTAAATACCCATATTAGAATTAATGGATCATATGGTAATTCAATTTTATAAATGTTTCTCAATTTTATTTATTTACATACTTATTTATTTATTAAATGGTTTAATTTAAATTTTAGTTAGTTAACATATAGTTCAATGTTGGTTTCAGGAGTAGAATTTAGTGATTCATCACTTAACCTAGAACACTCAGTGCTCTTCACAAGTGTCCTCCTTAATATCTATCACCCATTTAGCCCATTTCCTCCCACCTTTACTCCAGCAACACTCAGTTTGTTCTCTATAGTTAAGAGTCTCTTATGGTTTGCCTCCCTCTCTCTCTTTTTTCCCTTCCCATATATTCATCTGTTTTGTTTCTTAAAGTCCACCTATGCATGAAATCATATGGTATTTGTGTTTTTCTGATTTATTTCTCTTAGCATAATTCACTGTAACTCTATCCACATCATTGCAAATGGCAAAATTTCATTCTTTTTGATGGCTGAGTAATATTCTTTTGTGTATATATATTTATATACTGCTGCTTCTTTATCCATTCATCAGTTGTGGAAGTTTGGCCTCTTTCTATAATTTGACTGTTGTTGATAGTGCTACTATAAATGTTGGTGTGCATGTGCCCCTTCAAATCTGTATTTTTGTATCCTTTGGGTAAATACTTAGTAGTAGTGCAATTGCTGGATCATAGGGTATTTCTATTTTTAACTTACTGGGGAATCTCCACACTGTTTTCAAAGTGGCCACACAAGTTTGCATTTCCCCCAACAGTGCAGGAGATTCCTTTTTCTTACCAACACGTGCTGTTTCTTGTGTATTTGATTTTACCCATTTTGATAGGGGTGAGGTTATATCTCAGGGTTTTGATTTGCATTTCCCTGATGATTAGTGATGTTGAGAATCTTCTCATGTGTCTATTGGCCATCTTTATGTCTTCTTTGGAAAAAAGTATGCTCATATCTTTTGCCCATTTTTAACTGGATTATTTAGGTTTTTTTTGGTATTGAGTTGTAGAAATTCTTAATATATTTTGCATACTACCCCTTTATCAGATATGTCATTTGAAAATATCTTCCTAATTCCTTAGGTTTTCTTTTAGTTTTGTTGATTGTTTCCTTCACTGTGCAGAAGCTTTTAATTTTGATGTGGTCCAAATAGTTTATTTTTGCTTTTGTTTCCCTTGCCTCAGTAGACATATCTAGAAAAATGTTGCTATGGCTAAGGCCATGTTGCCTGTGCTCTCTTCTAGGATTTTTATGGTTTCATGTATCACATTTAAGCCTTTAATCCATTTTGAGTTCATGTTTGTGTATGGTGTAAGAAGGTGGTCCAATTTCATTCTTTTATATGTGGCTGTCCAGTATTCCCAGCACCATTTGTTGAAGAAACTTTTACTCATTGCATATTATTGCCTCCTTAGAGATTAATTGACCATATAAATGTAGGTTTATTTTCTGAGCTATGCATTCTGTTTAATTGATCAACGTATCTGTTTTTGTGCCAGTACCATACCATTTTGATTACTTCAGCTTTGTAGTATATCTTGAAATCTGAGATTGTGATACCTCCAGTTTTGTTATTTTTCAATATTGCTTTGGCTATTTGGGGGTCTTTTTTGGGGTTCCAAACAAATTTTAGGATAATTTGTTTTAGCTCTGTGAACACTGCTGTTGCTATTTTGATAGGGATTGCATCAAATCTGTAGATTCCTTTGGATAGTATGGACATTTTATTATTCTTTCATTCCATGAGCTAATATCTTTCCAGTTGTTTGTATCATCTTCAATTTCTTTCATAATTTTTTTAATAGTTCTCATAGTATAAGTCTTTCACCTCCTTGGTTAAGTTTATTCCTGGGTGTGTTATTCTTTTTGGTGAAATTACAAATGGGATTGTTTTCTTAATTTTTCTTTATGCTACTTCATTATTAATATATGAAAATGAAAGAGATTTCTATATATTGATTTTGTATCTTGCAACCTTACTGAATTTATTTATCAGTTGTTTTTGGTGTGGCCTTTAGGGTTTTCTCTAGTATCATGTCATCCACAAATAGTGAAAGTTTTACTTCTCCTTTACCAATTTGGATGCCTTTTTCTTGTCTTATTGCTGTGGCTGGGACTTCTAGGACTATGTTGAATAAAAGTAATGAGAGTGAACATCCTTCTCTTCTTGTGACCTAAAAGGAAAAGCTCTCAGTTTGTAACCAATGAAGATGATGTTCACTGTGGGTTTTTCATATGGCCATTATTGTATTCAGATATGTTCCCTCTAAACCTACTTTGTTGAGAGTTTTTATCATTAATAGCTGTTGTGCTTTGTCAAATGCTTTATTTTTGCATCTATTGGAATGATCATATGGTATTTATCCTTTCTCTTTTTGATGTGTTGTATCACATTGATTGATTTGTGAATATTAAGCACCCTAGCATTCCAGGAATAAACCCCACTTGATCATGGTAAATAATTTTTTTAATGTATTGTGGGATTCAGTTTTCTGAGATTTTCTGGATGTTTTTGGCATCTATGTTCATAAGAGATATTGCTCTATAATTCTCTTTTTTTGTGGTATCTTTATCTGGTTTTGGTATCCTCATTAAATGAATTTAGAAAGTTTCCTTCCTCTTCTATTTTTTTGGAATAGTTTGAGAAGAATAGTATTTACTTTTATTGAAATATTTGGTAGAATTCACCAGCAAAGCATCTGCTCTTGGACTTATGTTTATTGGGAGTTAGTTTATTAATGATGCAACTTCATCTTTGGTAATTGGTCTGTTCAATTTTTTATTTCTTCCTCATTCAGTTTTGGTAGGTTATGTGTTTCTAGTGATTTTTCCATTTCTTCCAAATTTCCCAGTCTGTTGGCATGTAGGTACTCATAATATTCTCTTATAATTATTTGTATTTCTCTGGTGTTGGTTGTTACTTTTCCTCTCATTTGTGATTTTATTTACTTAGATCCTTTTTTTTTTTTTTTCTGTAAGTCTGGCTGGAAGTTTATCTATTTTATTTATTTTTTTCAAAGAATCAGCTCCTGGTTTCATCGATCTGTTCTATTGTTTTTTGTTTTTATTTTTAGTTTCTATATCATTTATTTCTGCTCTAATCTGTATTATTTCCTTCCTTCTGCTGGTTTTAGGTTTTGTTTGTTGTTCTTTTTCTAGCTCCTTTATGTGCAAGATTAGACTGTTTATTTGAGATTTTTCTTGTTTCTTGAGATAGACCTGTATTGCTATAAACTTCCTCTTAGAACTGCTTTTGCTGTATTCCAAAGATTTTGGACCATTGTGGTTTCATTTTCATTTGTTTCCATGTACTTTTTAAAAATTCGTCTTTCATTTCCTTGTTTACCCAATTTTTGTTTAGTAGTATATTTAACCTCTATGTATTTGTGTTCTTTCCAGACTTTTTCCTGTGATCGACTTCTAGTTTCATAGCAATGCAGTCAGAAAAAAATGCATGATATAACTTTTATCTTCTTGAATTTGTTGAGGCTTGTTTTGTGGCCTGATATGTGATCTATTCTGGAGAATGTTCTGTGTGCATTTGAAAATAACATGTCTCCTAGGATAGAATGTTCTTAACATGTCTGTTAAATCCATGTGTTCCAGTGTGTCATTCAAAGCCATTGTTTCCTTGTTGATTTTCTGTTTTGACAATCTGCCCATTGATGTAGTGGGGTTTTAAAGCCCCCTACCATTATTGTATTATCTATTAATTCCTTTATGTTTGTTATGAACTGCTTTATGTATTTGGGTGCTTCTATGTTGGGTGCATAAATATTTATAATTGTTATGTCTTCTTGTTGGATTGTCCCCTTTACGATTATATAGGGTCATTCTTTGTCTCTTGTAAGTCTTTGTTTTAAAGTCTATTTTGTATAATATAAGTATTGCTACACCAGCTTTCTTTTGACATCCATTGATATGAAAGATGTTTCCCTATCCCCTCACTTTCAACCCACCAGTGTCTTTAGATCTAAAACAAATCTCTTGGGGTGCCTGGTTGGCTCAGTCAGTTGAGCATCCGACTTCAGCTCAGGTCATGATTTCACGGTTCGTGGGTTCGGGCCCCGTTTTGGCTCTGTGCTGACAGCTTGCTCAGAGCCTGGAGCTTGCTTCGGATTCTGTGTCTCCTTCTATTTCTGCCCCTCCCCCATTCATGCTCTGTCTCTCAATAATAAATAAATGTACAAAAAAATCTTTTAAATGAGTCTCTTGTAGCCAGCATATAGAGGAATCTTTTTTTAAATACATTCTGTCACTCTATGTCTTTTGATTGGAGCATTTAGTCCATTTACAATCATGGTTTGCCATTTTTCTTTAGTGAGATATTTGAATTTCTTTCTCTTCATTCTTTGCATATATATTAGTGGTATTTGAAATATGGTTACCATTAGGTTTGTATATAACCTCTTCTGCATATAGCATTCTATGTTTAGTTGATGATTATTTAAGTTTACATTCATTCTTACTCCTATCCTCCTCACATTTTAGGTATATGTTATCATATCTTGCATCCTTTTATTTTGTAAGTTCCTTGATTGATATTTTACAGATATAACTATTTTTACTGCCTCTATGTTTCCTAACTTTATACTGCCACTTTTTGTCTCTCCACTCAAAGAGTTCCCTTTAATATTTCTTGCAGGGCTGGTTTAGTGGTCATAAACTCCTTTAGTTTTTGTATGTCTGGGAAACTCTTTATTTCTCCTTCTATTCTATGGATAACCTTGCTGAATAGAGGATTCTTGACTGAAAAATTTTCCCATTCAGTACTTTGAATATATCAGGCCACTCCCTTCTGGCTTGGAAAGTTTCTGCTGAAAAATCCCCTGATGGCCTTATGGGGATTCCATTGTATGTTACTATCTTCTTTAGTCTTGTTGCTTTTAAAATTTTTTCTTCATCACTATATTTTTCCAATTTAATTACAGTATATCTTGGTATGGATCTCCTTTTGCTGATTTTGTTGTGGAGTTCTCTGTAGCTCCTGGATCTGCTTATCTGCTTCCTCCCCCAGATTAGGGAACTTTTCAGCTATTATTCTTTTAAATATATTTTCTGTCCTCTCTTCTCTTCTGGGGCTACTATAATATGAAGATTACACTTGATGGAGTCAGAGTTCCCTAAGTCTATTCTTTTGCATAATTCTTTCTCGTCTCTTTTGTTCAGCTTGATTACCTCTGTTACTCTGTCTTCTAAGTCATTAATTTGTTCCTCTGCTTCTTCCAGCCTGTTCTTCAATCCATCAAGCATGTTACTCATTTCATTTATTGAGCCTTTCATCTCTGTTATATCTTACCTCTGTGTTAAGCATCCCACTTACCTTGTCTTCCACTCTTTCCTCAAGTCCAGTAAGTATCCTTATGATCATTGCTTTAAATATTCCATGAGGCATGTTACTTACATGTTTTGCTTAGATCCCTGACCCTGGCCTTGCTCTGTTTTTTGTTTTTAGTTTTTTAGTTTTTTGTTTTTCGTTTGTTTGGTTTATTTGTTTGGGATAAGTTTCTCTGTATTGTTATTTTGTCTAAGTCCATGTGCCTGTTTTTGTGTGTTAGAAAAGTCAGTTACATCTCCTGTTCTTGAGGTTAATGGCCTTTATGAAAAAGAGATCCCTATAGTGCATTTCTGTGTGGTCCCCTATTTCCCAGGGCCTGGTGCTTCTGAGAGTGCCTCCAATGTGTGCTGCATCTGCCCTATTTTATCCTGGTCACTTTCTCCTTCAGGACAGTTTTTGCAGAGGCTCCCTTTGCCTGTTGTGGGCAATGTTTAGTCCCTGGCCTGAAAGGGGTGTGTTTAATTGGGTATGCTCTGGTCTGCTTGTGAAATGAGACCTGTCCCCACTACTGCCCGGGCTGAGGCTCTGCAAAATCTCACACTGAGAGATTCTTGTAAGCAGGGGTTTGGGCTGGTCTTCTGGAGGCCAGTGCCACCAAACTGGAACTGAGGCAAGCAAGATCAGAAAGAGTGGTTCCACAGGAGTGGGGAAGGGAGTAGGGCTTGGTGTAAGCAAGTTAGGTAATGAGTGTGGGTACTAAGCTGGTTCCCACACATGGCCTTGTGTCTGGGCTGGGAGCCAAGTAAGGGCAATTGTACCTGACAGCTCTTTTTTTCTTGGAGAAGTCTCCCAATGATCCCTGCCTCTTTGGCAGGTGCTCTAAGTTTAGTAAACAAATCTGCCTTCTGTATATCACAGGCATTTTTCAAACTGGGGCTTCCTGCTGTATCTCCCTGGGGCTATTCATATGCTGTCTTTTTAAGGGTGGCAACTCAATTTCCTCTTGCCCTCTGGGCTCTCCTAGAGCTGAGCCCACTGACATTTGAAGTTCCAGGCATTATGTCCCATTGATTGCAAGATCTTATCAAATTATGCCCCTCTAGTTTCAAAGTCAAATGTTGCAGGGATTTGTCTTCCCCTGGGACTATCTTTTGCTTGGGGTGCCTTGGGTGAGACTCTGTTTCTTTCCCCTCTCTACACCCACAGCATGCCTCCCTCCAGTAGACAGTCTTGCATACTCTCCCTTCCTACCCTCTCCAATTGTGGCAGTTTCTCTACATTTAGCTGTGGAGATTCTATTCTTCTAGTCTTCAGTTCATTTTCTGGGTTATTTACACTGATGTGGGTGTTACCCAGTTGTGTCTGTGGACAGAGGTGAACTTTGCATCCTCTTATTGTCCATCTTCCCTAGAAGGCCTGATATCTTTATAATGTTAAATGGACTCATCTGTAGCAGAAAATGTATTCCATTTATTCATATACTTATCTGCATACATTGGTAAAGTTTAACATTTGTAAAAATTGAGTTTATGTATTCCACATAAAGAATTCTCACGTACCTTAAATTTGTATTGTTTTGAAAGGATACCTTTTTTAATTGTATTTCTAGTTGGTTTTTGCTGGTATAGAGAATGGCATTGGTTTTTGTATATTGATTTTGTCTCTGGCAACCTTGCTAAACTCTTATTCGTTAATTTAGTTGATTTGTCTGGGCATGTGATATTAATTCTAAAAAAACAACTTTTTTACATCTTCCCTTAGAAGCCTAATACTGTTTCTTTACCAGCAACATTACTATTATTGTTTTTATTATTATTATTATTATTATACTTCATAGTGTTGGACAGGAAGTCTACAATGTTAAATGACACTATTGGTGGGAATCTTATTCAATAAGTGGAAGTAACTCTTAAGTTTTCTATTAAGTATACTGTTTATTAGTGTATGTATGTGTGTGTGTGTGTGTAGATATAAACTTTAATAAGTTAAAGAGATTTCCTTCCATTCTGGTGTGTGATTTATTTTCTAATGAATCTGGAAAATTTTCAAAGATTTTTTTTTCTCTATTGAGGCAATAACATTATTTTCCCACTCTTTATGTGGCAAATTATATTGTCAAATTTTCATGTCAAATGGTGTCAAATGGTGTAATTCATACACCATTAAATTTACCCCAGTTGGGTGGTTTTTAGTATTTCCATAAAGGTGTGATACCACTACCTCTGTCTAGTTTTAAAACATTTTAATCACCCCCAAAGGATATCCTATGCTCATTAATCAGTGATTCTTCATTGTTCTGCACCCCCAGTCCTTGGCAGCCACCATATTGATTTCTGTCTCTATGCATTTGCCTATTCTGGAAAGTTCATATATAGATCATAAAATATGTTGTCTTTGATGTCTGGCTTCCTTCACTTAGCGTAATGTCTTCAAAGTTCATTCATGTTGTAGCATGTATGAATACTCATTCTTTGTATAGCTCAATAATATTCCATTACATAAATATATCACATTTTGTTTATTCATCACTTGAATATTTGGATTGTTTCTACCTTTGGATATAATGAATAATGTTGCTATGAACATTTGGATATAAATTTCAATATGGACATATACCATGCACTTTCATTTATTTTAGGTATATACTTAGGAATGGAATTTCAGAATTCTAAGGTAACTCTATGTTAAACTTTTTGAAGAACTGCCAAACTGTTCTTGAAAGCAGCTGTATCTTCATTCCCATCAGCAATACATGAGTTTTTTTCCACATATTCACCTACACTTTTTTTTTAATGAGGGTCATTCTACTAGGTGTGAAGTGCTATCTCATTGTGGTTTTGACTTGCTTTTCCCTGATAATTATCAATCATTTGTATATCTTCTTCGGAGAAATGTCTGGTCAATTTCTTTGCACATATTAATCAGGTTATATTTTTGTTGTTGAATTGTAAAAATTCTTGCCAATCTGGATGTCTTTATTCTTCTTGCCTAATTACTCTGGCTATAGTCTCTAGTATGGTTGAATAAGAATGGCAAAAGCAGACATCTTTGTCTTGCTCCTAATTTTAGGAGGAAAGCATTCAGTCTTTCATCCTTAAGTATGATAGTTGTGAATTTTTCACAGATGCCTTTATCTGGTTGAGAAAGTTTTCTTCTATTCCTAGTTTGTTTAGTGTTTTCATAATAAAACGAGTTGGATTTTATCAAATGCCTTTTCTGCATCCATTGAATGATCATGTGTTTTTTATTCTTTATTAAATGGTCTATTGCATTGATTGATTTTCATATATTGAACCAACCTTGTATTCTTGGAATGAATCCCACTTGGTTATGGTTTATAATACATTTCATATGTTGCTGGATTTTGTTTGCTAGAATTTATTATGAATTTTTTGTGTCTATATTAATAAAGAATATTGGTCTATAGTTTTAT
Organism: Cryptoprocta ferox; assembly: GCA_028646485.1. Taxonomy (NCBI): domain Eukaryota; kingdom Metazoa; phylum Chordata; class Mammalia; order Carnivora; family Eupleridae; genus Cryptoprocta; species Cryptoprocta ferox. The sequence goes on along the minus strand of CM053569.1, from coordinate 28,990,571 downwards.
ATTCCTGTAATGTCTGTCTGATTTGGGAATCAGATATTGGCCTCATAGAATGATTTGGGATGTGTTCCAGCCCCAAACAAGAGATCCCAGACAATGCCAAGTAGAACAGAACAATCACCCAGCTAATCTAAAACAATCCATAGAATTATGACAGATAATAATCACTAAACCCCATTTCTTAGAATATCAAAATTACCATCTTGCTTCTATATCTGAGTATACCGAAAACTACTTTCAAGTGCTGCCTTGTGAACAAAGGCGGAGAGTCTCTTGAAACTCAGGGAAGATAAAGTGTCCTGATGCTCTTTTGGGGTGGGGAAGGTAGTTCTTATCTGAAGTTAGCAAAATTTAAAGAGGCTACTTCAAAAGAGGGTTCTAATAAAATACTTTGAAAGGAGGTAATACATATATATAAAAGAAGGGGAGTCATAGTATTTGTTCACAAAAATAAAGGGAAGTATGACATTGAAGGCCCGGAAAGGGATTGTGATGTTTATTAAAGGAAGGAATATACCAAGAATCATTTTTGTTTATTTTTTCACTAAATATGTGACATAAGATTTTGGGAGGATATTTTTACCTTGTAAATAGGCTGAGTTCCTCATCTTTATAATTTATCACTCTTATAGTAGCTGTTTCTAGTGGGTGGAGTCAACTATAAAATTATGTGTTTTTTTGTTTTCCTTCACTTATCTGGCTGTTTCCTCAGTATCCTCTTTCCTACAGTTCCCTTCACATTCATTGTATCATTTTCAGTAATGGGTGAAATGTCTTTGAGCTTATCCTACTTAAAGTTTGTTGAATACTTTGAATGTGTAAATTAATATTTCTCACAAAATCAAGGGGTGTTCAGCCATTATTTTTTCAAATTTTCTTTTCCCTTTCTCTCTCTCCTTCCTTGTTTATTTGTATGTTCCATTTTTTTGAAAACTAGATATTTTGAATAATGTGGTATCTTTAAAAATTCTATCTCCCTCTCCCCTAGAGTTTGTTATTACTATCTATTGTCATTATTACTGCAGTTTCATTACTGTGTTCCTGAACTAATTCTGTAAAATCTGTTTTCCTTTTTTGTGTGAAGCCAGTAGAATCTTTACTCAGTTAGTTTAATGGCTGGATAATAATTGGACAGTGATTTCTTTTTTTTTTTTTTAACATTTATTTATTTTTGAGACAGAGCATGAGCAGGGGTGGGGCATAGAGAGAGGAAGAAACAGAGTCTGAAGCAGGCTCTAGGCTCTGCGCTGACAGGCTGACAGCAGCAAGCCTGGTGTGGGGTTTGAACCCACAAACTATGAGCTCATGACCTGAGCTGAAGTTGGATGCTTAACCAACTGAGCTATCCAAGTGCCCCAACAGTGATTTCTTAATTGCTGGGACCATTAAGTCTCCCAGTCTTTGCCAAGGAGCTGAGTGTATATGTTGGCGCAAGCATTCCACATTTAGCCAAGTAGTTTACCACTTTACCATAGTCCTTACTTCCTTGAAGTCAAGGTCATACAGAGGTGAGAGCTGAGGGCTTTCTCAGGTCTTTCCTGAGTATGTGCACAGCTCTGGGCGTGCATACAGCCCTCCATGTATGTGTAGCCTTATAGATTCCCAGGAATATGTTGGAGTGTTTCAAAGCTTCCTGCGGTCATCTAATGACCACAACATTAAGTTGTTTGGTCAGCTAGTTGTTTGTCTCAGGCAGCTGACATTAAACTGAGTATCTTTGGCAAGTCCTTTGAGGATAAAAAGCTATTTGCATTAGGCAAACTTGAGTCAGGTCAAATAAAGACAAGCCGTTTGAGGATTTCAAGGGAACAGCCAGACAGGTCAAATAATGAGTTACCTGGAGCTTTGAAGAAACTCCAACGCTATTCTCTCTCCAGTTGCTGCTATGCTGTTGGTTTTCCTGTGATTGTGGAATTGTTGGTTTTCAAAGCAAACATGGACCTGAGAAGTGAGATATGAAAACAGGCCAAGTTCAAATGTTTGCAAAGGTAATTGTAGCTACTGAGATTCAGATGTTTTTCTTGAATAAATGCTCCCCAGACTGTTTTAGACTTTAATTAATTTTCAGGTTCTGAAAAAGTTGATTGGACAATTTTTGCCAGTGTTTGTGTTGCTTTTATAGAGAAGATTTTAGGTGACTTTTAGTTCATGAGTTCCATTGATAGCACTCATTCACTGAATGATTTTCATGTAGAATTTTCCTTTGATAACACTAAGTCACTATAATGCACGATTAAAAAAATAGACCATTGATGGGTGCCTGGGTGGCTCATTCAGTTAAGTGTCCGACTTTGGTTCAGGTCATGACCTCACGGTTCATAGGTTTGAGCCCCACGTTGGGCTCTGTGCTGACAGCTCAGAGCCTGGAGCCTGCTTCAGATTCTGTGTCTCCTCTCTCTGCCCCTGTCTTACTCATGCTCTGTCTGTCTCTCTCTCTCTGAAAAATAATTAAAAATATTAAAAATTAAAAAAATAGACTGTTGGATTCTGTAAAGCTAAATTTAATCGGGAATATTTCCTTCGATGCATAAGTGAAATTGTATCATTTGTTGTTTTGTCATCTGATTTTGGAATTCTAATTATACTTGTCCTGAGTAACATTCAAACTAAGTATCATTCAAAATGACACTGTTCACTGTTTATTCATATCGGGGCACAGCCAATCAGAATGGAAGCAACTGATACAGCTGTATAGGTGAGAATTGGTTGAATAATACCTCTCTATATAAATTAGGCTGGATAGCATTTGCTATTTTCTTGGGCAGCTTCTGTCAGTGTTGTTGTCTGTTTCTGAAAGGTTGATAGAACTCATCTGTAAAATCTAGGACTATTTGGGAACAAGGTGTTGACTTTAAGTTTCTTTAATGCTTCTTATTCAATATTTCTATTCAGTTTTTATTCAACTTTCACATTTTATACTTGCATAGAAAATCACATATTTAGATTTTTTAAAATATTAAGTTGCTTATAATACTCTCTTGCTTTTGTTTTTGCCACAGTCATAACCTTCACAGCACTTTCCCCTCCTAGTCCACAATCTATTACAGAATCACTCATTACATTTATTTCTTCCCTGCTCATTCCATTTAGCTTTTAGGTTTCTTTAGCCTCCTTCAATCTGGAATAGTTCCTTAGCCATTTCTTGGTCATTCATGACATTGGTATTTTGAAATATTCAGGTCATTTATTTTATAGACAGTTCTTCAATTTTATTATGTCTAATGCTTATTGATGATTAGATTCAGGTTATATATTTTTAGAAGAAATACTACTAATATGATGTCCTTCTAAGAGTCATAATCTTTAACATAAGAGCTTGGAAATATGTCATGGTTTCCAAAATTGCAAGATTCTAAAGCATTAATTTTCTTATCAAGTTCCAATTTATTACCTAATGATTAGAGGACTGAATATTCATCATATTGATTCTTTAAAATGTACTGTTTTTTTCTTGTATTTTTATGTTTCATGCATACTAAAATGAATATATTATAGTGAATAACAAAAATTTTCAGTTTTATTTAAGTTAAATATTTTCCCCTTTCTCACTGAAAGCTTAACATATGGGAAGGAGGCATGCTTAGTTGGACTATTTCTTTGTTTGATTCTTCCATCTTTTCTGATGTGTTCTTTCTCTATATCCTCACTTCTTGAGTTTGATGTGGGGCAAAAGTAGAAGAGGAAGAGAAAAAAAGAAATCTTTATTTGCCTGCTATTATACACATCTATATTGATGCTCGGTGGATGTTTAAAGTTGAATGTTTCTCTTGAGGGCAGCTCCAAGGGGTTCCTCAAAGATTCCCCAGCTGGGAAACACTTGCTATGGCTCCTGATGCAGGCTGTGCTTCTTTGGCTGGTTGCCTGTTCTCTCTATACTCAACTTCTGTCTCTAGTGATAATTGTCCCCTTCTTTCTACTAGTAGCATTGCTATTCAAGCTCCAGAAGACAGGAATCAAGCTCTCTAATGGTTTCTTAAATTTAGTTCCTCATTAATTGTAAGAGGACATCTCTTTCTTTTACATATGGGGAAAGAGAAGGAAGTTCTCTCTCCTCACCTCCTGGACATATTTGCTCTAAGTGTAGTTCTTGGACCGAGTGTTGCAAACTACTTAGCAACTACTTCAAAGATATTTTGTCTAGCACTTTGGAATAGGTACTACCATTTTGTTCTTAGCCTCAGGAAGCCTGCCAAAACAGATAGGAAAATGACCCATTTTAATAATCTATTATAGACTCAATACGATACTAGGTTCTCTAATGACAGTGCACTGTCATTAGAGATTGAAGAAAAATAATAGTAAGGTTTTTTTCAATGTCAATGAAAACTGCACAGCTATACTAGTTAAGATGGTGCAGTGGTGCCACAAAATTAGACAAAAGAGACAAATGGAAGAGAATTAAGAGCCTAGAAACAAGGCAGCATATATATGGGAACACAAACTATGACAGAAGTGTTAGTACAAATTAATGAACTAAAAACAGAATTATAAATGGTTATTTGAAAATTACTTATCGAAATGTAAAAAAATGATAAATTCCTGCTTCATTTTATACACAAAATTCAAATCCAGTCAGATCAAAGAACAAATTATGAAAAGCAAAACTAAATTATTAGAAAATAAGTTGTAGAAGACATTAAGACCTCTGGGTAGGGATATCTTTAATCATGAGACAAAGAACCTATTTCATAAAGGAAAATATTAGTGAATAACTAAAATATTTATCTAAAAATAATCATTGAAACTGGAGGCAAGTCAGTTAAAAGTAGGCAGAGAAGATTAAAAAGGTAATTCTTTGAAGACGGAAACCAAATTAGCAATCTATATGCTCAATATCATTAGTGAAAGAAAATAAAAATTAAATAAAAGATTCTCCCTTATAGCTATCATATTGGCAAACATTTGAAAAATCAGGTAATACAAGTATATTGATTGGTTAGAGCTGGTGTAATAAAATACCACAAACTGGGTGGTTTGCACAGCAAATATTGTTTCATCATTCTGCAGTCTAGAAGAGTAACATCAAAGTGTTGGCTACCTCTGGAAGCTATGAGGGATACTCTCTTTATGCTCTCCTCTAGCTTCTGGAGGTTTGTTGACAATCTTTGGTGTTCCTTGACCTCTGGTACCTTACCCCAATCTCTTTCTGCCTTTTTCTTCACATGGCATCCTCCCTGTGTGCATGTTTCTGAACCCAAATTTCCCCTTTTATAAGGACACCAGTCATTGGATTAAGGGCCCACACTATGTGAATATGATCTAATGTTGTTAATTTTATCTGCAGTGATCCTGTTTCCAAATATGGTTGCATTTGAAATATTGGTGGTTAGAATTTCAATGTGACTTTTCAACATGACTTTATGAATGTGGGTGGAGGACACATTTAACCCAGAACACACCAAGAATTTCCAAGGATGTGGAATAATATAAACTCTCAGTCACTATTAATCGAAACATAAATTAGTACTATTGATTTAAAAAGCGATTTGACAATATCTATTAAAAGTAATATATAACTATAATCCAGAAATTTTACTTCTAGATGTCTGTCCTATAGTCACTATTATATGTGGACATAAGCGGATGAGTTTAAAGATGTGCATAATAGCATTGTTTGAAATGGAGAAAATAGGAGACTGGATAAATGGGCAATTGAAAATGAAAGAACTGGTTTTTAATATTTTTAATAAAGATGAGGGTCAGAAATAAGAGTTGAGTTAAAAAATTAAGTTACAGAGTGATTCATATTCTATGATAAGATGTATTTAAATTATATATATATTACATATTATATAATTATATATTATTATGGGATTTCAGAGTTCTCAGTTGGGCTGCAACTATATTTAATGTTTGGTTTGCTTAAAAAAACAATAACCTAAAGAAAATATGGTTTAATGTTAATGTTTATTGTATTTGGGTTTGGACACATGACTTTTCATTATATTCATCTCTTTTCCAAATATTTGAGATATTTTATAAGAAAAATATATTTATTTAAATCTTAGTGTGGAACAATGTGCTGACAAAAACAGGATAAAATTTAGGAGAGATGATTTAAAAAAATCCTAACCTTGAATCGAATAGAAACTCACCAACTGAATGTATCAACAGTAGGGGGCATGTGAGTTAAAAGAAGAATTTGTTTAAATATCTATAATTTGATTTGACTACAATTTCATGTGTCAATATTACTAAGGCTTGCCAATAAATCTAGTTTGTCCTGAAACTGAACAGTATGAGTGAAATGTCTAAAATGGAAAAATGATAGTACTAGTAGACTTTGTTTTAGCCAAAACTTGTGTTGTTCACAACTTGTGTTGTTCAACTTTATAGCAACTGTAAGCTATTTAGAGGACAGTGACCACCAGTTAGGGAGGAAATCTTGAGTTGTGTCAGTGCAGCACTAGCAAACACTTGGCTTAGAGAAGATGAAGTTCAAGATGGATATGGTAACCATTGTTATTCATTGATGTCCTATAGAAGTGGAATTTGGCTCATTTGCTGTGGCCTGCAGGATAGAGCAAGAGCCAAACGCCAAGAAATTGTGAGGAGATAATCACAAATGTTATGCTTTACTGCAACTTAAAGAACTTTCCAATAGACTGGCCAAATATGACATGGTCTTCCTCAGAAAGCAGTAAATTCCTCACCAGTAGAGTTGCTTAAGCAAAGACCTTGATATTTTAGTTGTGAATGTTGGTTGTTGACTAGACAATTCTAGTGATCCAGAATTTTGGGTTTCACGGATCAGTAAAACTTCAAATGAATAAATGGAGAACCAACATAGTTTGCAACCTATTAAGGAGAGTTATTACAGTGTCTGCCAATGTTTTTCACCTATTTCTACCATTACTTTAATACCAAAATTAATGAAGTCCATCATGTCAATATTTTTTTCTTCTCAAGAAAACAACCTTGACCACTTTGTATGGATATTTTTTTAAAGTATATATTTAAATGTTTTTATGGGGCGCATGGGTGGCTCAGTCAGTTAAGTGTTCAACTTTTGGTTTTGGCTCAGGTCATGATCTCAGAGTTGGTGGGTTTGAGCCCTGCATCAGGCTCTGCACTGACAATGTGGAGCTTACATGGGATTCTGTCTCTCCCTCTCTCTCTGCCTGTCCCCTGCTTATGTGCTCTCTCTGTCTCAAAATAAATAAATGAAGTTAAAAAAAAAAGCACACATTTAAGTGTTTTCAAATAGAGGAAAATTTCAACATTTTGGTTGTTTTATTGATTAAATATATCAAAATGGAAATTCACACATATAATTGCATACTGTGAAGTGTAATTCAAATATCCAAGCTATTCTTGAAATTTATTTTTGTTTATAGTGCTTCTCAAACCTACTGTTTGGTGTAGAGGTGGAAGAAAACTCCAAATGTCATTTTGCTTAACTTAGAATATTCCAGGTGGGCTGAGAAAAAACAAAGAATAACATCTCATATGGTTTTAGCCTCCTTTTTGTGCCTTTCTTTTTAGGTCAGAGCAGGTCAGGATCTGAGAGCCAGGTCTGCTAGAAGGGAGGAACAGGGCTATGGACTCCAAATAATCACTTACAAGGAGACTCTTCCAGCCCAGAAAATAAGGAGAGAACCCACCCTCTCACCCCCAATTGACGCAAACACAGCAGGGGAATTGTGGCTCCAACTGGCTTCTTACAATGAGGAACCAGAAGTCAAAATTCAGTAAGAAGACTGTGCTTGTCACAGCTTGGGCTAATCCAGGGATTAGTTTCTCAGCCTCTGCATTTGATACTTTAGGCCATAATGCTTTCATACCAGGGGCTGTCCTGTGCACTGTGGGATATTTTGTGGTATTCCTGGTCTTTACACATTAGATGCCAGTAACATCTCCCACTCTCTGGTGGTAAAAAAAAACAAAAAAACAAAAAAAAAAAACAAAAGGTCTCTGGACACACCAAGTGGTCCGTAGGGGTAGATTGCTCCCAGTTGAGAACCACTTGTTTAGAAGATCTGTAGACTCTTCTCAGCTTGGAGACATTAGGATCAGTCTTCTTGAACTGTGTTAATGTGGATAAAAAGACGTTTTCTAATAGCAACCCTGGAATAACTCATTTGTGTTTCTCATGTCTAATTAAGCCCAAATGAAGATTAGAAAGGGTTTGGGGGTGGGCCATTTTACAAACTCTCCCATAATGAGTCATATCTTTCTTGTTTTGGACATGGATAAAAATATCTGGGAACAAGTTTCAGCTGTACATGAGTGTAGGTAAACTGGTGAACCTTTAAATACCTTAGTTGCCCTCTTCAAATTAATCAGTCTTGATGAAGGCTGTGACCTTTTTATCATGCTGTTTTTTCTTTTAAAAGAATTACCTCAAAGTATTTGTAAAACATTTCTAAAGTTTGTAGTTTGACCATTATATTTCCATCATTTTCCAAAAGGCTTCAAAAAAGTTAACTTCATTATTTGGGGGAAAATCCCTACTTACATAGGCAACTTTCTCACAGACACTACATATGGCTTCTCTTATTCTAGGTTTGGCTTTCTGCCTGGATCAAAAGTGAGAACTGTATTTGCCTTTGAGAAAAGGATTTGTGACCAGACTTTTGTTTTCAAGAGCCGTTTTACAGAAATCTGCAACCATACTACCCAGATGTAAGTAGCTTCTCTTATTCATCCTAACGGAAAATCATACTTTGTATAGAAGGACTGAAACTATGTCTGTGAGACACCATTGGGACTCATGAAGTAAGCAAAAGGAATGAAGTACTATACCAACAAAATTACTATTTTCAGGGATTTGTTTAATTAAACAGGGTAAGATAAAGAGTAAAAAGCATGGAGGTTGGAGCAAAGCATGATTTACATGAAGATACTTGTAATCATGTAATAAGAAGTCATATAAATTCATACAGGCTAAAATCCATCTCAGTTTCTTAGTAGAACTGTATAGTGTCTGGATCATATGCTTTCCAGAATTTTGACTCTTGCTGTACTCAAAATCCTGATTAGGGCAAAGAAATCCAAATCACCAATTATGGTAAATGAAGGTCTACTGACCTGGAAAGTATTAGCTCAAAAAAGAAAATACAGCTAGTAGGCTACTAGTTCTAGGATCTCCTAATCTCATGGATTAGAAATTATTGTATGCTTAGAAAAATGGTATAATGGGCTAGCCAAAGTGGTATTTTTAAAATTTGTGTTTTGTTGTTAAATGGGTCAAGACTTCTTATTTCAGATATAGATATTGCCAGAGGTAAAAAAAAAATAATAATAGTTGAAAAAAACGTTTAATATTTAAAATTTCCCCTGTGGTTTTATTGTTTAGTTCATTTATGTTTGAGAATGAGGAATTCAGTGTTACCACCTGAGTTTGGGGTTGACAGAGCACTACATGTATTCTCCTACATCTAATTCTCCCTTTTCCTAGGAAATTAAATGGTTATGGTCTTATATATTGTTTTTTGCTCACAGTTTTCCAACAATAACTATCTGAATACATATTCAGGTCTCATTTTGTTGCTTTGCTAACAGTTAGAAATTTCCTAAATATGACTTGTGCAAATGTCTTTGACTTCGTTTTTATTCCTCTTCTTTTTCTTAGTTTTCAGATACTGAGAATTTAATGATCATTGTCTTTATGGTTCTTTTATATCTGTATTTCAGATGTATGCTCTTCTATAGGAATTTACTCTTGGTTTCAAGAAGGTTCTTTGACATATAAGCTGCCTTTTTGCTGACTGTGAGGGATTTTTATTACATTCCTATAAATATCACACATACAAATTTCATTTTTATAGTAACCATACTGTTATCAGATTTTCATTGTATTTTTCTCTTAGGTGTTTGTTATATGAGGATAGAAATATTTTCTTCTCTCATGCCTTTTTGGAGCAAAACTTACTTCAGAATGAATGGTGATCCACTCAGTGTCACTGACCATAGCCTCAGGACTGCTTGAATATTCAGTGGGCACATGGCAATGAGGAAGAATGAGACCCACAAAGTGAGATGGGCAGCTAGGAAGTGGGAGAACTATGATTCTGTTGTCTGCAAAAGTAAGATGGAGGAAAGTAATTCTCTTTGGGGGAGTTTCAAAGGAGTGAGTTTACAACTGGGGAAAGGTACAACTAAGGGGATTATTAGCATCTGATAAAGTTATAATAAAGACTTCTCTACAGAGTTAACCCCTTGTACACTAATCAACCCAACCTCACATGGTGAATAATTTGATAGACCAGTGAAAGGGCAGATAACCAGCTTTCTCATTTTATCTAGCATTAATATTAGTTTCATGTAAAATGTCCTTGTCTGTGTTTCATATACTCCCAAGAGTGTTGGAAAATCAGCCTATGGCAAGTTAAAAAGAGGTCTATCATATAATGTCTCCAGAAATTCATCTAAGAAGGCATTAAGTTGGCTTTCACATTAAGAATTGTGGCTCATTGGTGGTTAGCCATTCCATGCTCCTTAGTATATATAACCTCTTCTACATATAATTCTGTAGCACCTGGACCTGGTGCTGACTTTGTTCACCACTACATCTCTAGTGCCCTGAACAGTATTTAGCACATTGTATGCCTACACTTAATATTGTTAAAAGAAGCTGATATTCAGAGATCTTAAGTGTCTAGTTCCTGAGCTAGCAAGCATCAAAAAAAATTTTGAATCCAGGTCTATCTGGCTCCAATTCATGCCTCTCTTATGTTCACTTATGCATTATATGATTTATTTAATGCTCTCACCATCTTAACAAATTATGGGGTGTAATCAATACACAAAAGACGTGATTAAAATCTTATGTGATTTTAATGTATATTGTTGACACAAATTGAACAGACCTTTTAGAATCTCTCAGAGTAAGAAAGAGTTTTATTTGAGCTCAAGTTAGAACAGCTGCCTAGGAAACACCTTCTTCACAAGGAAGAAAGTATTCTGGAGAATGAACAGTTTTTACAGGGTTATAAATTTTTTTTTACATCTTGCAAGAAC
>CM053569.1:28924979-28979112 GCA_028646485.1 Cryptoprocta ferox | reverse complement strand
GCTCTCCCTGTGTTGGGCTCGGGGGCTCCTTTCCCCTTTACCACCGGGACCCGCCCGTCCCCTAATTTCCCAGATCACAGTCACTCACTCAGGCATCTTTGAGGTTGTCTTCTTTCTGGCGTCTGTTTCTTCTTTCCCCCACTTGCAAATCCAAGTTTTATCCCTTCAGTCCTTCTCAATTCAATCCATACGGGCGTGCTCGGATTACAGAGCTCCCTGCTCTTCCGCCATCTTGTCCTCCCTCCAGTAGTATGTTTTTTAACCTCCATGTGTCTTTGTTCTTTCCAGACTTTTATTTACTTATTTATTTGTTTGTTTGTTTATGATTAAATTCTAGTTTCATAGCACTGTGGTCAGAAAAAAATCATGGTATCACTTCGATCTTCTTGAATTTGTTGAGGCTTGTTTTATGACCTAATATGTGATCTATTCTGGAGAATGATCTGTGTGGACATGAAAAAAAATGTGTATTCTGCTGTTTTAGGATGGAACATTCTTAATATATCTATTAAATCCATATGTTCCAATGTGTCATTCAAAGCCATTGTTTTCTTGTTGATTTTCTGTTTAGATGATCTTTCCATTGTTGTGAGTGGGACGTTAAAGTCCCCTATTATTATTGCATTATTATGGATTAGTTACTTTGTTATTATTTTATGTATTTGGGTGCTCCTATGTTTGGTGCAGAAATTTTTAGAATTGTTATGTCTTCTTGTTGAATTTGTCCCCTTTATGATTAGATGGGGTCCTTCTTTATCTCTTGTTATAAGGTCTATTTTGTGCAACTTAAGTATTGCTACACCAGCATTCTTTTGACATCCATTGATATGAAAGGTGTTTCCCCATTCCCTCATTTTCAATCTACTGGTGTCTTTAGGTGTAAAACGAGTCTCCTACAGGCAGCATATACATTGGTCTTTTTTTAACCATTGTGTCACCCTCTCTCTTTTGATTGGAATGTTTCTTTCATTTCCATTCAAAGTAACTATTTTTTAAATGTTTGTTTATTTTTGAGAGAGACAGAGTGTGAGTGGAGGAGGGGCAGAGAAAGAGAGGGAGACACAGAATCTAAAACAGGCTCCAGGCTCTGAGCTGTCAGCACAGAGCCCGATGCAGGGCTCAAATTCAGGAATGGCAAGATCATGACCTCAGCCAAAGTCAGATGCTTAACCAATTGAGCCACCCAGGTGCCCCCAAAGTAATTATTGATATGTATCTATTATCATTTTTGTTATTTGTTTTGTGGTTGTTTCTGCAGATTTTCTTTGATCTCCTTTTGACTCTCTTTCATGGTTTGATTTCCTTTAGTGAGATATTTGGATTTCTTTCTCTTCTTTGCATATGTATTAGTGGTTTTTGAAATATGGTTCCTGATAGGTTTGTCTATAACCTCTTCTGCATATGGTAGTCTATATTAAGTTGATGGTCATTTAAGTTTGACCCCATTTTTAATTTCTCACCTCCCCATGTTTCATGTATATGTTATCATATTTTACATCCTTTAATTTTGTGGCTCCTTAACTGATTTTTTATGTAAATATTCATGTTTATTTCTTTTGTGTTTCCTACATTTATACTATCACTTTTGGTCTCTTTTTTCTTATGTTTTATTTATTTTTGATACAGAGAGAGACAGAACATGAGAAGGGGAGGGGCAGAGAGAGGGAGACATAGAATCGGAAGCAGGCTCCAGGCTCAGCTGTCAGCACAGGGCCCAAAGCGGGGCTCGAACCCATGGGTGGTGAGATCATGACCTGAGCCAAAGTCGGAGGCTTAACCGACTAAGCCACCCAGGCACCCCTGGTCTCTTCTTTCCACCCAACCAGTCCTCTTTAATATTTCATTCAGGGCTAGTTTAATTGTCATGAACTCCTTTAGTTTTTGTTTGTCTGGGAAACTCTTGATCTCTCCTATCCTGAATGATGGCCTTGTTAGATAGATAGAGTATTCTTGGCTGCAGATTTTTCCCACCAAGCACTTTGAATATATCATGTCACTCTCTTCTGGCTTGGAAAGTTTCCGCTGAAAATTCTCCTGCAAGCCTTATGGAGGATCCCTTGTATGTTACTATCTTCTTTTCTCTTGCTACTTTTTAAGTGTTTTCTTCATCACTATATTTTTCAAATTTAATTACAGTATGTATTGGTGTGGATCTGCTTTTGTTGATTTTTATGGAGTTTATCTGGCCTCCTGGATCTGGATATCTGTTTCTTCCCCCAAATTAGGGAGCTTTTTGTCTATTATGTCTTTAAATATCATTCTGTCCCCTCTCTTCTTCTGGGACTCCTATAATATGAGTATTATACTTGATGGAGTCAGAGTTCCCTAAGTCTATTCTTTTGCATAATTCATTTTTTGTCTCTTTTGTTCAGCTTTATTACTTTCTATTACTCTGTCTTCTACATCATTAATTTGTTCCTCTCTGCTTCCAGCCTGTTCATTCCAGCAAGCATGTTTCTCATTTCAGTTACTGAACCTTTTATCTCTGCTGTGTTGTTCCTTATCTCCGTTTTAAGGGTCTCACTTGTGTCTTCCACTTTTTTTCTCAAGTCCAGTAAGTACCCTTATGATCATTGCTTTAAATACTCCATAAGGTGGGGTGCCTGGGTGGTTTAGTCGGTTGGGCACCTGACTTCGGCTCAGGTCATGATCTCACAGTTTATGGGTTCGAGCCCTGTTTCAAGTTCTGTGCTGACGGCTCAGGGCCTGGACCCTGCTTCAGATTCTGTGTCTCCCTCTCTGCTCCTGACCCACATTGCTCGGACTCTGTCTATCCCTCTCAAAAATAAATAAACATTAAAAAATTTAAAAAAAAATACTCCATGAGGCATGTTACTTATATGTTTTGTTTCGATCTCTGGCCCTGGTCTTGTCCTGTTCTTTTGTTTGGTATAAATTTTTCTGTCTTCTTATTGTGTCTAAGTCTATGTGCCTATTTCTCTGTGTAGGTTAGTATTTGTTGACAGGTAATTGTTCATAGTAGTCTCTCACCCTTTGTATGTCTATGATATCAGTTGTAACATTTCCTCTTTTGTTCCTGATTTTACTTGAGTCCCCACTTTTTATTTTCTCTGAGTCTAGCTAAAGGTTTGTCAATTTTGTTTTCAAAAAAAGATGATAATTTTATCAATCTTTTTGTCTTTTTACTCTCTATTTCATTTATTTCTGATCTGATGTTTATTATTTCTTCCTTATACTAACTTTAAGATTCGTTTTTTTTTTTTTTCTAGTTCCTTAGAGCACCTTGATTTTTTTTTCTCTTATATTTGATATAGACACTTATCACTATGGAACTTCCTTCTTAGAACTGCTTTTGTTGTGTCCATAAACTTCGATAGGTTTACTTCTTTTTTCATTTGTCTCAAGATAGCTTTTTATTTCTCTTTTGATTTCTTCATTGACTCATTGGTTTTATAGTGGCATGTTTCACGTATTTGTGAATTTGCCAATTTTCTTTATGTGACTGATTTCTTGTTTCATACTTCATGATCCAAATGATTCTTATTTTTATTTTAAACTTTTTAACACTTGTTCTTTGGCCTAACATATAGTTAGGATAATGTTCCATATGCTCTTGAGAATAATGTGTATTCTGTTGCTCTTAGATGGAATGTTCTGTACATGTCTGTTAAATCCATCTGGCCTAACACATTGTATAAGATCAGTGCTTCCTTACTGATTTTTCTGTCTGGATGATCTATCTCTCCCTTTAGGTCTGTTAATATTTGCTTTATATATTTAGGTGCTCCTACGTTGAATGCATAAATATAAATATCAAATCCTCCTTTTGGATTGACCTCTTTATCATTTCATGACCTTCTTTATTATAGTCTTTGCCTTAGAGTCTGTTTTGTCTGATGTAAATACGGCTATTCCTGCTTTCTTTTGATTTCAATTGCATGGAATACCTTTTTCCATCCTTACACTCTCAGTCTGTGTGTCCTTTTATCTGAATGACTCTCTTGTAGGCAGCATGTAAATGGATTTTGTTTTGTTTTGTTTTGCTATTTAATCACTCTCTTTTATGATTAGAGAATTTAATCCATTTACATTTAAATACTGTTAGGTATGTACTTAATACCATTTTTTAAAATTTCTAGCTGTTTAAAAACATTTTTCTTTCTTTCTTTCTTCCTTTCGCTCTTTTCATTAGGGATTTGATAATTTTCTGTAGTGGTAAGCTTAGATTCTTTTACCTTTTGTGTATCTACTTTAGGATTTTGCAATGTGGTTATGTAAAACAACTGAAGTTTGCATAAAATAACTTACATCTATAACAATCTATTTTAAGATAACAACTTTAGTTTGAATGCATTCTAAAGTTCTACGTATTTAGTCCCTTCCCTCATGTTTTATGTGTTTGATGTCACAATTTTGGTCATTTTAGCTTGTGTGTACATTAGCAAATTATTATGATTAAACATATTTTTGTACTTTTGTCTTTTAACCTTATACTAGCTTCATAAATTATTAATATTATATATAATTATAAGGGTCCCTTTATAATGCAAATTTGGTCCATTTACACTGTCCTTAAGTCTCTTAAGTAATATTCACTCTTTTTCATGTTTTTTTTTTTTTTAAATTGGGGGGGTCTCAGGGGTGCCTGGGTCACTCAGTTGGTTAAGCAACCGACTCTTGGTTTCAGCTTAGGTCATGATCTCATGGTTCATTAGATAGAGCCCAAGGTCCAGCTCTGTGCTGTTAGTGCAGATTCTCTCTCTCCTTTTCTCTCTGCTCCTTCCCCCTCTCTCTCAAAAACAAACAAAAACAAAACAAAGAACAAAGCAAACAAAAAAACATTTAAAAAGTTTTGTTGTACTCATAGAGTGAGTGCCATATCCTAGTGTTTGAGTTCACTGAGCTGTGAGCCTGGACCGTGCTTCAGATTCTGTGTGTGTGTGTGTGTGTGTCTCTCTCTCTCTCTGTTCCTCCCCTGCTCACGCTCAGTCTCTCAAAAATAAATGTTTAAAAAAATAATAAAAAAGGATAAAACAGCTAATTCTCATAGTCTTGAAGGAATGGTCTCCTGAGATAAACCTTATTGTTCAACTCTGCCCTAGTTCCTGGTTGTCTCTCAAACATTTTTGAGTGTTTAAGTAGCATCTTTTTAGTGGTTCCTAGTGGTTGAGTGTGTACCAAGACCTTTAAGTATCCAAAGGAAAGGATCACAGTCAGCATCTAGATTCAGGCTGATTGGAAGCCAGATCCTTAGGCAGCAGGATTTAAAATATAAAAATATACCTTTTTCAGAAAAAGATGGATATTGGCATTTCTGTCTGTGCCCTCTGTTCTGAGCTTTGGGGTAAGAGCCTGTTAAGAACTGTTTCTTACTTGGCTACTGTCCTATTAAACTCAAAAACTTAAGCAGCCAGGATTTCAAGAGATATGTCCTTTAGGCAGCAAACACAAAATCTGGAGTGCCAGATTTATACATAAATTCTTTTTTCAGAGATAACAGTGACCTGGAGTGGGGCAGACAGGGAATGCAAATAGGGTGCCTGTCATCTTCCTCAGTCTCTGAAGAAGACCGTAATCATCCCTAGTTGTATGTTTAAGTAGAAGGCTGTTCTTCAGGCCACAACTACGAAGATAAGCTAATAAGCATCTTTCACAGAAACATTACACCCCTCATTCTCTTGCCTCTCTGCTTTGCCCTATAGGTGGTATGTAGTTAAGAACCCTTTTTCTATTGGTTACAGTCCTGTGGGACCTATGAGTATAAGCTCCATTGGTCACCAGAACCAGGTAATGTAGAGGTGTCCCTTGGATGGCAGTTGCTAAAATTTGGGTGCCAGACAAGTTTGCAAGCT
Source organism: Cryptoprocta ferox (assembly GCA_028646485.1). Taxonomy (NCBI): domain Eukaryota; kingdom Metazoa; phylum Chordata; class Mammalia; order Carnivora; family Eupleridae; genus Cryptoprocta; species Cryptoprocta ferox. The sequence goes on along the minus strand of CM053569.1, from coordinate 28,973,299 downwards.
GCTTTCCAATAGATATCAGTGACCTGAAGTCTATCTGTGCAGAGTATTTCAGTAAGCACCTAGATATGTGTTAAAACATGCCAACCCATTCAGGCTAATGGTTTAAGATAGTCAAATAAGCCTCTTGTACAGAATATCTGGGCCCTTTTCAGTCAACTGTCCCTGTGTTGGACCTTGGTTCAGGTGGGTCGGTGCATGGGAGCCCTGTAAGAATGGTTCCTCAGTTCACTATAGCCATACACCCCTTGGACCTAAGTCCTATTGGCTTTCAAAAGCTAGATAGTTTGGGGGTTCATAGTGTAAATCTTTAAAGTTGGGGTGTTTGATGTGGGGTTCAAACCCTTTATTCCTCAGGGAGAAGCTGAGGGTTTTGCATCCCCTCCCTATTGTGGATTCCAGTGCAGGGGGTAGACTTTATGGCAAACTTGTATCTCTGTCTCTCCTACCCACTTTGTGGGTTTTGTTCTCATTTCCTCAATTTATAGGACTTGCCAGCCAGATTTTGTTATCATTTTGCCCTAGAGGAGACTCCTCTATATGCAGCTCTAAATTTGGCATGGCCACAGGTGAGTTCAGGATCCTCCTGTTCTCAGGATTCAAATTCTTCTTCTTTTTTCATCCCAGTGTAGTTAACATACAGTGTTGTTAGTTTTAGGTGTACAATATAATGATTTAACACTTCTGTACATTATTCAGTGCACTCTTATTTTTTAATTTTTATTTTATTTTTTATTTATAGTTTATTGTCAACTATATGGTTTCCATATAACACCCAGTGCTCTTCCCCAGAAGTGTCTTAATCCCCTTCACCTATTTCACCTATCTACCTGCCTACCTTCCCCTGGTAACCATCCATTTGTCCTCTATAGTTAAGAGTCTCTTTTTTTCTCACTTCTTAAATTCCACATGAGAGAAATCATATGGTATCTGACTTTTCTGACTGATTTCACTTAGTGTTATACTCTCTAGATCCATGCTCCTTGCAAATGGCAAGATTTGATTCATATTTATAAATATAAATATATATATCTATATATCTCACATCTTTTCTATCCATTCATCTATCAGTGGATACTTGGGCTGCTTCCCTAATTTGGTGATTGTAAATAACGCTATAATAAACACAGAAGTGTGTGTATCTTTTCAAGTTACTGTTTTCACATTCTTTTGGTAATTCACTATTCTTTCAGTAGTGGAATTAGTGGATCATATGGTAATTGCATTTTTAATTTTTTGAGGAACCTCCACCAAGGCTACACCAGTTTGCATTCCCACCAGCAGTGCATGAGGTTCCTTTTCCTCCACATATTCACCAGCATTGTTGCTTTTTGTATTTTATTTTAGCCATCCTGACAGGTGTGAGGTAATATCTCATTGTGGTTTTGTGTTGGATTTCCCTGATGAGTGATGTTGAGCATCTTTTCATATGTCTTTAGGTCATCTCTATGTCGTCTTTGGAGAAATTGATTGTGGGTTTTATGTGTGTTGAGTTGTGTAAGTTCTTTATTGTATTTTGGATACCCACCATTTATGAATATGTCATTTGCAAATATCTTCTCCCATTGAGTAGGTTCCTTTTTAGTTTTGTTGATTGTTGCCTTTGCTGTGCACAGGGTTTTATTTTTATGTAGTCCCAATAGTTTATTTTTGCTTGTTTCCCTTGCCTCAAGAGAGCGACTGAGAAAAACGTTGCTAGGGCTGGTACCAGGACTCAAATTCTTAAACCAACTAGCCAAGTAGAAAAACAATTAAAACATTTGTAGTTATTTAAGAAATCAAAAATTAAAACCTTTTTACACATGCTTTTGAAAAATGGAACAGAATAGCTAGCCTTAGGAATCTTTCCCACCACCCCTGTCAAAAACAGTAGACAAAGAATATAAAGATGGATTTAAAGGAACCAAAATAGAATTTTACATTATACAGATTTTAAAAGTTGGTAATAGATGTAAACTTCTTAAAGATTAACTCCTTTTTATCCCCAAAGAAGATTGATGACTTGTCTTTTTCACTTCCTTTCAAACATAAGTATATTTTTTGATAAAGTGGTTTGCAAGGACAAGTTTATAGTCTACTTCATAATTCAAAGAAAGAATTATCATGTATAAAGTAAGTGTCTCTTTTTATTTGTATAATAACTATTTCCAGCAATAAATTGGTCAAGGGGGATACTTAGTTTCAAGCATCATTTAAAGATATGAAAAGTTTATACTTAACTATTTCTGAAAACTTTTTCTCTTTTAGACAAATAATGAACCTTAGTCTTTTGTTGTTTAGTGATCCCACCAACCAATGCCTTCTGAACAAGTGATTAGCTTGCTTTGAATTGGTTTTAGATTCCATGCAATACTGGTTTTTTTTAAGTTCTGAAACTTAAACAGGCCAAGTATTTGCCAAGAAGATATTCTTCCATTATCTTCCAGTCTCTCTATACTATAACAATTGCAGAGCTACCTGGACTGAGTGTTTAAGACAGATTCCCTCCAGTTAACAGATTGTTTATGCATTTAAGGAAAACCTTTATCAAATAATATCATCAATAAAACATAAATACTTGTATACATCCAGTAAAGCAGGACACTAATCATCAAAGCAATTGAGTTGCTCATGTGGTATGTTTTGAGTTTATATTGTTATAAGTATCTCTCTCTCACTTCAATAAAAAAGAAACCTTACCAAATACCACTCTGTCGAATATGAAGAACTGGCTTACTCGTCCTCTTTTCCATGTGCTTCCTAAAAATGTTGGTGTGGCAGAAACTGCCACACAACTAGAAAACTAAAAATTATATTTCAAATTCCCTGGCACCTAGGGTTTAAAATTTTTTAAAATGCTTGTTTATTTTTGAGAGAGACAGAGTGTGAGCAGGGCAGGGTCAGAGAGAGAGGGAGACACAGAATCTGAAGCAGGCTCCAGGCTATGAGCTGTCAGCACAGAGCCCGACATGGGCTCCAACTCACGAACCATGAGATCATGACCTGAGCTGAAGTCGGACACTTAACTGACTGAGCCTCCCAGGTGCCCCGCAACTAGGGTTTTAGATACAGTTTACCAATGAGATCCACTTACCCAATGTCCACAAGATGGAAGTGGAACAAAAGCCAGTGACTTGCTGTATTGCCATTTTCTGTGGACAGTCATAGCTGGAGATGTTGGGTCTTTCTGAAATGATGCTCCAGGGCCCACCCACCACCATAGGGATGCCCACGGCAGTTGCTAGGTGTTGTGGTGGCCTTGTGATTCCTATCCCTTGATTGTGGCAAAAGCAGCAGCTTCCTTGATGGTGGGTTCCTCATTACTGGTCTGAGGGTCAATCTAAGAGGCTCTTCCTAGGAACTACTTCTTTGTTTTGAATCCTTCTCTGCTGCAAAAAGCTAGAGTTTTGCTTCCTATAATTGTATTCTGACTGATAATATCATAGGAAAAATATCTTAGGAAAAATATCTTAGAAAAGAACAGCTGAGGTGTCTTTAAGTTAAATCAGAAAGTTCCAATTATAAGTGTGAAAGCATTTCAAAAATACATGGCCATTGAAGTTCAAACTTTACCCTGGCTTCCAGCAGCTGGTGAATAGGTGATAATTGATCAATCATGCTGGTAGGAAGTATGGAAAGATGCAAAGAGCAGAACCTTTGAAGTCAGACAAGAGTGCACAATCTAGTGGGTTTCCAGTTGGAGCTATAATGTCCAGACACTCTGGCAAAAAAAAAAAAAAAAAAAAAAATAGGTAGCAAAATTAAAGAAACTTAATCTTTACATAAAGACAAACGTTCCATAGTCATCACTAGAAGTTATGCCTGGGAGGTTACCCCATACCAAGCTAGACCAGGTGGACCGACTCATAGCACAGGAAAGAGAGAGCAACCTTTGGAAGGCAACAGTCCTGAGGTCTTCCATCAACTTTGCTACTGACTGACTGCTTGACCTTTAGCATGTTCTTTAGTCTTTGAGCTTCAGTTTCCACAACTGCAAAATGTGGATATCAGCACTTTGCTCACAGGATTGTTTTATTAGAAGTATAAATAAAGGATGCAAAGCGCCTATAATGTCTGGCACATAACAGGTATTCAAAAGTGGTTATGAACTATTATTCCCTCAGCTTTTCATGTAAAAGTGAACCCAGTCTTGTTCACACAGAAGCAGAAATAAGAAAATAAGAGACTGAAACAGAAGAAAGAGAAAAGACAAATAGCAAGATATAGAGCCAGAAGGGCTAATGTTGTCTCATAGGCCCTGAGATGCAGGGGGAAGAGAAACATTCTCCTATGGTGAGAAGAAAGGAAATAAAGTAGTCTGGAGCCACAAAGAATCCAGGGCAAGGCCCTCCTGCTGCATTAGCGCTGGGTGACTGTAAAAACATGAGGTCTGCTCTCAGCGGTAGAGGTATGCATCGTGGTTTCTATTATAATTCTCTGTTTTTACTCAAAACTTGCCAAAATTTTTCTTTTGAGGTGAAACTCTCCAACATTTTCTACAGCTCAGATTGATTATTTGAAGTAGCATTGGGAGAAAGTAACAATATATTTGTTATTAAAATGCAAGGAGATAGGAGAAAAGACAGAAAATTTTAAGATGTCCCTTGTCTAAGGGCTAACAGCATGTTGGATTGTCCATATGAATCATTAAAAAGTTGTATTTTTTATTGAAATGCAGTTGTGAAAGAGCTTCACAGTGAAAAGTTTGGGGTTCCTTTTAAAGTTCTGAATACAGACAATACTGACTAAAATATCTCATATGAACTCCATATTGTGTTGATTTGTGCCAGCATGGCTTAATGTACATTGTGTCCACAGCCACACAAAGCATTCCTATAGCCAGAACAGAATGAAGGGTTGGTTCATTCCATTAAATCAGTTAAATTTTGGTCAGTGACACAAAAGCATTGTTTCATCATGCAAGTTGAGCTTGTTTGTGTATAGGAGATCTAGTCTTCCACTTAGTTTAAATTTACATCACTTTAAAAACTGTTGAAATAGCATAATATATGCATAATTATTATTATAAACTCTTTATAAATGGATTTAATTATACTTGTAGGAATGACTATGTTCCATAAAGTTCAGTCTTCATCTGGTGCCATTTTTCTTTAAGAGTTTCCTTGATCACGGGCACCTGGATGGCTCAGTTGTTTAAGTGTCCAACTCTCCATGACCTCACAGTTTCATGGGTGCAAGCCCCGCATTGGGCTCTGCACTGCTCCTGCAGAGCCTTCTTGGGATTCTCTCTCTCCTTCTCTGCCCCTGCCCTGCTTGCATTCTCTCTGTCTCTCTCTAAATAAATAAATGTAAAAAAAAATATTTTAAAAAAAGAGTTTCCTTGGTCAGGCAGAGATACATATGGAAAGTACAATGTCTATAGCTTGGCTCAAAAGAATGATGCTACCTGGGAAGCCAGGCTCTCCAGACACACAGGTGATAGGGATACAACTTTGAGGTCTAGCTTGATTTAGAATGCTGCTCCACGCAGATTTTTTAACAGATTAGGACTTTGGAAATGAGACACAAATATTGAATGAACCATGATGGTATTAAGTAACTGGTTACTGGTGCTCTACAGATCAGCAATCTCATTGAGATAACAGGGAAGTGCTGTAAAATCTCCTCCACTCTGATCCTGCTCTCTCACATTCAATACCACCAGTCACTGTAACTCTATAATTTGTTGCATCTTTCTAATTTCCTTCCCCACTATTTCCACTCTAAATTAGGTTCTTACTGGGACACCTGGGTGGCTCGTTCTGTTGAGTGTCTGACTCTTGATTTTGGCTCAGGTCTTGATCCCAGGGTTGTGGGATTAAGCCCGACGTTGGGCTCTGTGCTGAGCATGGAGCCTGCTTAAGATTCTCTCTAAATCAATCAATCAGGCTGTCATTAAGTCCTGTCCTGGAATATTTTTGATGAGGGAGCATGGGGCAAACTGAGGACAATATATAGGCTAACAGGACCCCCTTCCTCCAGGTAGGATATGTGTGATAGTCCTTCGACACTCCTGGCTATTCAAGAACAAAGGAAAGGGGTTTAAGTGCTTGCCATGGTAATGTGGAAAACTACGGCAAATGAAAAATTTAATTCCCTTACTGTTTACAGTCCATTGACAAGTCTGGGAACTCAGCTACCTCGATGATGACACTTTGCTAGGGGCAAAAGGGAATCTTGACTTAACATTATCCTGACCCCCCTCCCCAGGATCCTATATTTACTTTAACATAAAAATTCCTTTTGAAACTTTTTTTATATCAATGCCCCAAGATATATCAGCTTATGGTCCACTGATACTATCTAAAGAGTCTCATGACTGAGGTTTTACCAAAAGGTAATAAATGACGTTCCCTAGCAACCATTAGCCCCTCAAGATCCTGGAAATCTTGCTTCCAAAACACCTTAGGGACTTACTCTGTCCCTAACCCCCTCCCAACCTGAGGGTACATAATCAGTTACCTGTTGTGACCCCAGTACAGCTCTTCCTGCCCACGGGTCCTGTCCCCATGCTTTAATAATATCACCTTTTTGCACCAAAGATGTCTTCAACAATTCTTTACTGGCTGTTGGCTCTGGACCACCCCATCATCACCCCAAAATGTCATCATCTTAAGTTTCCAACAATGCTAACAAATCCATCATTTCTACGCATATACCATAGGCCTACCTGAAATTATTTTTCCCAACTGGATTTGAGTCTCCTTAGTTTGTTAATCAAGGGTGTCTATGATCTGTATCTTAGCACTAACTTTCCAGTCCTCTCTTCCCTAGTCATGCTCCATGCTTTCTCCCAGATTTGTCTTTCCTGGATTATTACATACGCTTCGCATTCTCTGCCACCTTTCCACATGTTCAAGTTTTGTCCTGCTCTCAAGTCCAGGGTCATTTTCTCCATAATCATCCTTCTTCCTGCAAGCAAATGTCATTCCTCTAACCCACAAACTTATGTCACATGTTATTTATGTATTTTTACTAATTTATTAAAGGGGAGGAAAAAAATTTTTCTCTATCCATCATAGATTGTCCAGCATGGGAAATTAGCCAAAGATTGGTCGGGAAAACAAGCAGAAGATTATTAACATTAGCATCACAAGTATACACAAACGGGTTTATTTTAAGCTAAACAAATGTAAAGGGGGTTGGGGCTTCTGGGCATGAGAGGCAGTTCAGGCAAGATGAGGAGGCAAAGAGTGGTAAAGGAGAGTTGTTAGGTATGTTATGCAGATTTAAGTTGGTGCCTTCTCCATTGATAAGAATTGTCAAGAACCCTCTTCCTTATACTGGAAAGGGAGACCTCTCTGCAAATGAAAATTTCTTTTACCAAAGGAAAACTTGTGCTCTGTTTTTAGAGTTTTTCGTGCTTCAGGTTTTCAGTGGCCTTTAGCTCCAAATAATCCATAAGCCAAAGGGGCATATTTTGGGGGGCATATTCTGGTACCCTTCTGCACATATCATTCATTACCTTAGTAACTCATTAATTACAAAACATCTCCTATCTCTAACATATTGAGATTGTCCTAACATTGATTAAACGTAGGAAATTTATCCTTTCTGCCTCAGCAAGAAAGGTGTTTTAAAAGGGGAGGAGACTAGAAAAAAACATAAGGCCCACCTCTTTCAGAAGAGGCTGGGTGAGTGGCTGAGATGGGGTACACTCCAAACAGCAACTTATTTCTATTCTCAGCAGAGAAATGTACTTAGAATCACTAAAAGTTGTCTTACTTGACAAATATTGGTGTAACTGGGTGGCCCCGTTTTCCTGGGAGAGGAAATAGAACAAAGCTATTTCTTAATTTAAACTAAGAGCAGCCCCAGGACTGGGAAAGTTGGATCTGAGCCTAGGAATTAGCAGGTGCTCATTCCAATCCTGCCCTGCTCTTGGGGACTGTGGATGGGGGCGGGGAATACACCATCCCCAAAATATGCCTCTTTGGCATAAGGATTTTTCTGAGCATCAGTAGAATCTCTGAAAACAAAGTGGAAACTGCCTTTTTGTAAAGGATATTTACATTTATGAAGGAAATCTCCATTTGTAAAGGTGCCCCCCCCCCACTCTCTGGAAGAGAGGTCACTCTAAATCTTCAGAAACTCTTATCCTTGGAGAAGGATAACAACTTAAATCTGCATAATGAATCTGACCCTTTTAACTACACTTTCCCTGGTAATCTCCCATAACTGGCTTCCCCTCCAAAACATCTTTCTTTTGTCTTTAACTGGAGATGGTATTTAAGGTGGTGGTTTGGGCCATTTCAGGTAGTCTTACTTGGTTTTTCTGGGTATCTCCCATATATACAGAAGGTATACCTGTTATTAAACTTATTTTTTTTCTCCTGTTAGTCTTCTATTATAAAGTGGGGGTGGGGGGGCCCTCAGCCAGGAACCTAGAAGGGCAGAAAGAAAATTATTATTCTTTCCCTACACTCCCCTGTGGCCTGGGAAATAACTGTACCAGTAAAGTAAAAGAAGGTTTTACAGAGGCGTTATCCCAATGGACCTGGCAGTGCTCTTAACAGATGATACAGCTTAGCCCCTGGCCTCACAAGTCCCAGGGGACCCTGCCCAGGAGATTCAGGAGAGGACAGGTTTTAGCATAACTGGAGACCTCAGGCTCTGCACATTGGAATTGCCAATCTGAGGCACCTATTCATTCCCAAGGGCAGCACCGGGAGTCTGGCCCTGAGTGTTTGGCCCTAGGGGACCTCTGGAAAGGGGGTTATTTTGAATTTGCTGCTACTTCTAATCGGTGAAGAGAGAAGTTCAACTCCATCGTGGGATAAGATAACCTCTACCCCAATTACAGTAATAAAATTCCTTGAGTAGATGGTCTGTTGTTCAGAGAGGGCAATAGCACCTCGTACAGCAGCTATTAATTTTTACCAACTGGAAGTTACATAGTTGTGTTTTGGTAATTGATCTTTTCATGTCTTACATATGCAATTCATCTCCCTTGGACTTTTTTCTAAATAGAGTGTAAGTGACAGACTGAGACATTGTAAATTTTCTGTTTGATGATTTTTAAACATTTCAACAGTAATTTAATAAAAAAGAATTAATTCTATACAAAGAAGCATTCTACATACTAGAGTAGCAGTGAAGAAAAGCCACAGCCCTATGCCTAAGAAATATGCAATATATTTAGAGAAATGTTCACCATTCACATATGCAACTTCTATTTATTTATTTTAAAAAATTAGCATCTGCCTGTCTATCCAATGCCCGGCTTGGCACAGGATGACACAAATCTGCCCTGAAGTCAGTAAACGAATAAATTTTTAAAAAATCAATATATAATGATAAATTGTGATGAACACTACAAAGAAAACAAAACAAATAGAAAATAAGTCTCTCCTTTAGATTGATGAGGGAAGTTCTCCATGAACATGTGGGGTTGCAGCTAAGACCTGAAGGTGAAGAAGTAATCATTTTTGAGAAGTTAGTCCAGACAGAGAAAACAGTATGTTGAAGGCACCAAGGTGTAAGATGTACCTTCCAAATAGATCAGTGTATTATAAGGGCATCGGCTATTACAGTGATAAAGATATTGAATGTATTCTTTTCAACAAGTATCTACTATGTGAATACAATGAGTTGGAGATAAAATGAGGAATACAGATATAAAAAGTTCCTGTTCACCTGGAGCTTAGAGTCAGGTGAGAAAGACACTAAGTGTGCATTTCAGGTGTGATGACGACCATAAGAAGGGGTAATACAGATATAAGTAGCAAGTGGATTTTGATGAGGGAGTATGGGGCAAGCTGAGAGCAAAGTGCAGGCTCACAGCACCCCTCCACACACCCCCACCACCAGCTGGACTCTGTGTGCTATTCCTCAGACACCCCTGGCTACCCAAGAACAGAAGAAAAGGGTTTAAGTGCTTGCCATGGCAATGTGAGAAACTAAGGCAAATGAAAACTTAAATTCCCTTACTGCCTATAGCCCATTGACAAGTCCTTAAAACAGGCAGAGTAACCTCCCTCTAGGAGCTCAGCTGCCTTGATGATGACACTTTGCAAGGAGCAAAAGAGAATCTCAGCTTAACATTATCCCACCCTCGAGGATCTTGTAAGTCTATTTTAACATATAAAAATTTCTTTGGAAACTTCCTTTATCTCAATTCCCCCCAAGATATATGCTGGCAATCATACTCCAGGCTTATGGCCCCGTCATATACATCTGAAGGGTCTCATGACTGAGGTTTTACTAAATGGTAATAAACGGTGTTTCCCTAGCAACAGCTAGCCCCTCAAGGTCCTGGAAACCTTGCTTCCAGAAATGCCTTGGGGAATTACTCTATACCTGACACCCTCCCAACCTGAGGGTATATAATCCATAACTATTACAACCCCAGTGCAGCCCTTCCTGCCCACAGGTCCTGTCCTGTTGCTTTAATAAAAACACCTTTTTGCACCAAAGACATCCTCAAGAATTATTTCTTGGCCATCAGCTCCAGACCACCCCACCATCACCCCAAAACATCCTCAGATTTTACCAACCCTCGAAAGAAGGAGGGAGTCCTTTCTAAGGAACTGAAAGATTCATACCAACCTGAAAATAAGCCACAATGAGAGGCAAGTGAGTGTTTATTTTGGTATTAAAGGGGAGCATAGATTCAGGGAGAAACTCAGTGTCCAGCTTATTGGGTGAAAGCCAGGAGTTTTTATGACAGAAAAGAGAAAGCATTCCATTAGTTGAAGAACAGAAGAATTTTTTGGTGGGTGTTAAGAAGCTAAACCACTCTGGGTATGTGTTGATTGAGTACTGGTTTTAGCTACTGGGTTCATCTTTGGAAGGTCCACAAGTATCAGTTTTGTGGTCAGAATGCCCAATCTTCTGCTGACTTCTATAACAATTGCCATTTTGATTAGTCCAAAGGTTTTGGCCCAGTTTAAACCAAAGATGTGTAAAGCTGTTTCTCTATAATGACCACTCTGGCTCTAAAAGAGAGCCAAAAGGAGGGAAAAGCACAGGTGTGTTAGTATGGGTTCTCTGGAGGTGGATGTAGGTAGATTTGTTTTAGAGGATACAATTTACAAGACTAAATGGGCAGTTCAGATTTGATGAGTGATAGAGAAGGAGGTATTGGGACCTTTGAATATAATATAAAATTGAGAAATTGCTAGTCAAGGCTGGCAAAAGGAAGGAGTTGAAGTACATTTGAGCCTGATGAAAACTTTTCCATAAGAATTAGCTTTTCTAGTCTTGTCATCAAGTTACTATTTTATACTTAATCCCTCTTTTTACCTCTGAAACTATGCTATTAACAACGCATTTTAGTTTTAGTTTTGTTTTGTTTTCAAAATTGCTGTCAATAGCACATTTGGGTTCCTCCCCTTTTTTTCCTTTCACTCAGATCTGATATTTCCTTAGGAGGAAAAATGGAGATTTTATGAAAACTATAGTAGGTCACAAAAGAGTTACACCTTTCCCCCTAAAGCTTCTAAAATAATTTTGAACTCAGAACACTTGGGTTTTACTTTCCTGTCCACAACATTGGGCAAGCATGAGAGCAAGAAAAAGACTGCAAAAGGAAAAAGCATTCCTTCACTTAAAAGCACAATTTGTGGAAAAGAGAGGCTAAAAACCTTTGTTTTTCCTAGAACCTTTACCAAATGTTGTGAATTCCGTATGATTGCTAATCATGCTTTACCATTATGTTCCTGGATTGCATTGTCAAAATACTTTGGTTTTATGATTTCAAAAATTGCTATTTTAAATACATTTTTATGACATGAATGACCCCATCATTCAATGGACATATAATTATATAGAAGTTATATTAGCGCAGCTAAATACAGCTTGTAGAAATACTGTACAGAAATCCTGAGCCCCAAGTCTCATTCTCTTTGAAACTGTCCTACCTTCCCTAGCATTCTTGGTTACTTTCTTACTTAGCCCTTTAATACAGCAGTTATAATTACTGTTCACATACCCATTTCCTTTACTAAACTGAGTGACTCAAAGGCAGGGAATGTTTATTATTTGTTTTTCCAACCAGAAGACGTCAGCTATAGTGGATGCACAAAAATATGCTTGTGCAGGAACAAATAGGAGTAAAGTTATTAATACATACTATAGAGGTTATAGTACTATATATAGTACAAATACTGGACATTTTTTAAAAATAAACAACACATATTAAACTTTAAAGTGGGATATTCATTAAACTTTAAAGGGGGAAATACCACCCCACCCCACAACTAAGCCAATACCCAAATACCCCTTTGGCCACTTTGACACCTAGTTCTTGTAAATGTTTCTCTTCCTTCCATGTATTCACTCTCATAATCCAGTGAGTCTAAGAAACACAGCCATGTTTAAACATCTGGGTTTCATCAGGCTGATTCTGGTAATCAAAGTTCAGAAGATCAGTTCCAGATGTTGCCTAACTAAAGTTACATAAACATTGTTCGCATTTTTAAATACAATCAGACCTAACTTCCCATATCTTGAAAGTAACTTAATTTGTATAGGTAGGAGTTATACTTTGCACTATTTTTTTTAAATTAATACAGAGATAAGGCTGATAGATCTTCCCTAGAAGTGAATGAATATCAATAAAAATTCAAGATACATTTTTGGAAATCATACATTTAATTACATTAGCTGTAAGATTCCATGAGACAGAAAGAAAAAGTAATACTGTCTGAGTGTCCATTAGGTAGGAGAGGAAAAATAATTTTCCCTCTACCCTTCTGGGTTCTTTGCTGGGCCACACCACCCCCTGTAATAAAGTACAGACTAATGAGAGAAAAACAAAGTTTAATAACACTTCTACCCCTCCTGTATATACATGGGAGAGACCAAGGAAACCTACCCCTCCTGTATATACATGGGAGAGACCAAGGAAACGTGAGTAACTCCATGAAATGACTCAAACTACCACCTAAATACCATCTATAGCTAAAGACAGAAGATGTTAGGGGAGGTTATCAGGCACAGCAGAACAAACAAGGGTATGGTTGATAAGAGTTTCTAGAGATTTAATCACCCTTCTCTTCCTGGTCCAGAAAGGGAGACACCCTTATCAATGGAAATTTTCATTATAAATGTCAATGTCTCTTACAAAACCATTACTTCTACTGGCTTCCTCCTCCATCTGCTGTGTCTTAAAAATAACTAGCTCAAAATAGCCTTTAGGCCAAAGAGGCTTATTTTGGGGCAGTACCCTGTGTTCTGCTTTTGACCTGTCATCGAAATTTCCCCAATAACTTTCACAGAGATTGCTCCATATCTCACTGAAACAGCCTTTTAATCTTGAGAATTGGTAAGTTCAAAAAAAATTGTTTAACTCTTATTTACTTCTGAGAGAGAGAAAGAGAGAGAGAATGAGTGGGGGAGGAGCAGAGAAAGAGGGAGACACAGAATCCAAAGCAGGCTCCAGGCTCTGAGCTGTCAGCACAGAGTCCAAAGTGGTGTTTGAACCCATAAACTGTGAGATCATGACCTGAGCCAAAGTTGAACACTTAGCTGAGCCACCCAGGCACCCCGAGAATAGATAAGTTCAATTAAACAGTTGTGTTTCATTTCAGGAGGCTGTGTAACAGGTGGGCTGCCAAAAGATAGGTCAATATGGTATAAGCAATCATGGACTTAATAAGAGGCATTTCTATGGGAAAGAAAAAAGATGAATGGTGAAAGCAGACTATAAACTCACTCTGAATCATGAGGGGAGATGGTATAGAAGATTTTATTAGGAAGGAAGGTTTTTCTCTGCTGTTCAACGTCCTTTGAGGTGGACTAAGAACCAAACCGATGGGGGACAGATGAACAGGAGAAAATAAAATGTAGTTTCAGACACAAAATTCTAAAGACAGGCACGAGGCTTATATGAGATCCTGATCTACAGGAGGAGGTAGGGGAGGGTGGCCATTAGTAGGAAGGCAAAAGGAGATGTTTGGAAAACAAAGGTTACCCTATTATACAGATAAGAGGAGTCTCTAGTAATAGCTCTCTCCCTGGTATAGGCAGGCAGCTCAGGCCAAGGTAAAAAGGTTTTCCTGAATCTGCTAGGTTTTGATTGCTTTTAACTCAAAATAACATTCATGCCAAGGTGGCCCCTCTTGGGGCAAACTGTCCTTAGGCCCTATAGTTCCCTCTTCTGAAACTTATGTGAGGTTTCATACCTTAAAATTTGAGTTGGTAGATTGTTTCATCTTGGGGAACCAGTCTTAGTCCTGACGTTCAGTTCAATTATACTAATTTTAGGAAGTGATGATGCAGGTGTGTTCTCAAAGATAGGCCTATTATTCCAGTAATCAGTTATTAAATAAGAGGCTTTTATATGGAAACAAAAGAAAAACAATGGCTAGTAATTGAATCAAATTAGAAACCAATTTCTGAGTTCTGAAAATAGGCCATCAAGAAGCTTTCTAGATGTCAAGCTTGAAACATCTTTAGATAGAGAGCTGTTATGATTTCTCTGAAGTTTAAATCAAGCTGTTCATATTTAGTTTGTAGGGCTTCAGGAAAAAGGGAAGTTTGAGTTCTCAAATATATCCAATGCAGAATGGTGGGGAAAAAATTGAAAATATTCATTTTGAGAGTTGTAGCTAGGCATTGGAGGAAACTAGAAGAAATCAGGATCTAGTCTAGTTTATAATGAACAGTATTAGAATCTAATATTTACTCAGGTATGTTATTGAAACATTTATTTCTGTAGTCACACTAGTTTCTACCAAAGATAGCCAAATTAATACTAATTTGTTTGCAGAATCAATCTAGTTTCAAAAAAACTGTGCCTGATCATTTACATAAGTGCTGCAAGAATAGCAATTGACCATATAGACTCTTTAAAATCTGCTTACTGGGTACTTTTTATAAGGAGCCTTTGGATCAAATTTTTAACAGCCTCTCAAGGCCAGAAACTGAGCCAAATACTTGTCATCAGACTTCACCTGCAATAACTATACACATGGGTGAATTCCTCTTTTCTTGAGGTTCCCCCCCCCCCATATTGCTAGGTTTCTGTACCTTCTTTACTCACCTGGTAAGGCTGCTGGGAATTCTGTAAGCAAGTATCAGGCTGATACTTCCAAGAGGCTTTATTATCTCCATAAAGTCCAGCTTAGTTCTTTAAAGCTGTCTGGTCATATCTGAGCCTATGCATGTTTCTCCCAAACATGCCGTTCCAGTCAAAGCCTTGGTAATATAATCAATACTTCCAATAGTTTCCTGTTACAAGAAGAATGGATTCTTATTGAACATGTGCAAATTTATTGCCATAAAAATATAAGAATACTGACAGTTTAAAAATTCTGGATTCTGAAATCAGGTAGGGATAAATGATAAATGTTTCAATTGAAATATATCTATGTGAACAATCAAATTTCTGGTAATTCAGTTAGCTCAAAAGAAAAATGTTAAGGCTATATTTTCCAGATTAAAACATGGCTGACTTTTTGCAATTATCCTCTCCAGTTTATTTAGTCCCATGTTACTAATTTTTATTGTTTGAACACAGTATTTGCACTAGTTCTGGAAATTCTTATCCAGTTTAATTTTAATGATCTTAAGCTTATCAGAAACCTATTCTCAGAGTTCCTTTAACACATCTGCAATTGCCTCAGGAAAATAGTAACTGTAAATGACAAGTAACTTATAAATGGCCATGGTTAAAGAGCTCATGAGAGTTCATTATAATGCAATTGTCAAGAAAATTTGGTTACTTCTGTCACAACACTTCAAGATAATAACATAAGGACATCAGATTTCTAGAAGTTTCATACTATTTTTAGAACATTTATTTTAATAACATAACTACATAAATGCAATTTATGTATAAATTACAAAATACAAGAGGATTTAGTATCACTTATTTGACAAAGCTTTCCATATAATTTAACAGAGCAAATAAGCCTAATTAGTTTAATGTCTCACAAAATTTTTAAAATGTTCCAGGAGCTCTCAGGAATATCTCAGACTCTGGTCAAACATCAAAGGATTTCAACATTTGATAAGATAGGATCATATCGTTATGAAACCAGATTTAATTATCCATTTAACCAAACTGACAATAAATGATGTCAAAGCCAAATACAGAAGGTTATAGTTTTGAGCAAAATTTAGCTCTTAGACATAGGGAAACAAGGATTCTGTGTTTTGTCAACATATTTTCCTATCAGGTACCTTTAAAGGCAAAGAAAAACGTTTACAGAATATATTAAGAACAGATCAGTAGTTCAAGAAAACTTCATTTTTTTAATGAAGAGAAAACAATTTTATTTTTGCATCAATGTATTTTTATATTAAATTTTAGCCAGTACTGACTATATATAAAATGCATTTCTGAAGATTCCTTTTCCATAAACCATTTCTACAACTTTCTATCTTACATTCAGATTTTTGTCCTGTGTTTCCCCAACAAAAATATATTCCCATTTCTCATTCCCCCCCCTTTTTTTTTTTGCCAAAAAGACAGGATATTTTCCTTGCATACAGAGTTTTTTCTCTACTTATTTCCAGTAGTCTTATTTATTAGAATTCTTAACCCTTAGTGAAAATTAAGTTTTAAGTGTAGGGTCCAAGGGCAGTCTACCCCAAGATGGGCCAGTTTGGCATGAACTTTATTTTTAGTTAAAAGCCATCAAAACCTAGCAAATGCAGGAAAAGCTCTTTTCCAAGCTTCAATTGCCTAAATCTACATTGGAAAGGAGGGCCTGTACTGGAGATTTGCTTTTACCTAAGAAACTTATCTGCAAAATAGGGCAACCTTGTTTTCAAAACATCTCCTTTCACGGTCCTGCTAATGATTTTCTCCACGTTATATTCTCAGACCACTACCCCCTTCTTATTCCTGTTACCTCATTGTCTTTGGAATTTCATGTCTGTATGGATTCCCCATTCATACACTATTAAATTTGATTTTCTACTGTTTACCTGTCTCATGTTAATTTGATTCCAAGTTAAGCTAGAAGGACCTTCAAGGTCAGAGGAAGTTCTTCCTCTTCAACATAAGTAATTGTGAACTGTTTGCTATACCAGTATTTAGGAATTTTTGAATATATCTCATAATTTCTAGAAATGTGTCTTTTAATAGTATATAACTTTTCAATAAAGCACAAACCTGGTTTACTAACAGACTCGTATTTATCTTTAATTTCTCTATAACAAAAGTAAATAAATTTGTTCAGTACTTAAGATTTTGTTATTTTATTTGGAAATCATCTAGATATTTGATAAATGATGAATTAAGTGACATTTAGCTTAGCAAAAATTAAAGTTTCAGGTAACCAAAGATTTATCAACTATTTAAAAGCTTGCCAATAAATCTTTTACCTTTTAATCTTATTTACATTTCCTTAATGCATTAACAAAGTCAACCATTACTCTAACTTTTAGCAAACAGGTAGAATAAAAGTCTTACATTTAATGCTAATAACTCTAAAGACATGTTTATTTTAATTAAACTAATAACCTTAAATTAGCTGTAATACCAAATATTTTCCCAGATCACACAGACTTGAAAATACAATTTGGGTTACTTTCTATCTTTTTGAATTTTTGAATGCCCAATCCTTATAAACACTTGCCTTTAAAATAACTAAATAGAACTCTTTTAGAAATTAATTTTAGCAATACCATTTACAGGGTACAGAAAATATTTCACATACATGTATGGACAAGATGCAAACAAAGCCTTATAACTTACTAATATCTGTAGGGAAGACATTAGGAGCCCAAACTCCAAATAGTGTAAAACCTTGGTTTGAGAGCATAATTCATTCCAGAAACATGCTTGTAATCCAAAGCACTTGTATATCAAAGTGAATTTCAAGAACCATTGGCTTTGACTCCTTTCTAGAGTACCATTCTGGCTCTGTAGAGATTTGTAAGACAGAGACAGTTTTAATTCCCCCAAAGAACAAGATTATAGCCTTAATATCAAGGAACTGGCCCATCTTTTTAACTAAATTTGCTTCCTTATTGCAGGGAGATTTTTAACTAAAATGGAATTAAAAAAAGATTTATATCTTTAAGTCTATATAACAAAAGCTTTTCTGGGTATATAATTCAATTTGGCTTTTATTAGTCCTTGAATATTGGCCTTTCACAGATCATTTGTAGGAGAGCCTAGGCGAAACTTGGGGTCCTCTTTCCTCTGTGAAGGGCGGTTGTGGATGGTCAATCTTTTCAATTTTTAATTTCCTTAAATTGTAGGATCTTTTAAAAATAAAGGTAGAAGAGCTTTATAATTTAAAAGATCTACTGCTATCCAGGGTGAGAAGAAAAGCTAGTAAAAACAAGATAAAAGGGGCCAGCCATATGTCTGAGGCTGGAAACTCCCCTTGGATACTTTTGGCCTCTGTAATCTTGCTTACCTCCTGTGTGCACCTGTTAGGAACCAGGCTGGATTGCTGGCAGAGAAACCAAGCGCCACTCAGAGATCTTGGTGGATCAGAGTTTTATTTACATCGATGGGCTCAGAGAAGACAGTCTCTCCAAAGATCTAAGCATCTAGTGCAAGTAGGAGGGGTAAGTTATGGTTTTGTCTTTTCCGCATTAGTGGCAAGCAGAGTAGGAAGAACCCCTAAGAGGAGCCTCTAGTCAGGGACTGGAGTTCCCTGGTTAGCCCTCCTGGCCATCTTATGGTATAACTTTGTTTTCCCAACGTTCCCCTCTTTGATGCCTTTTTAAAACTCTTTTAGTAGGCATCACCCTTTAGTTCTAGGGGTTGGTACCCTCCGAGGGCTAAGATGCATGCTGCGGTTTGGAGAGCAACAGTGTTTTCAATGAAGCGCACCAGGGTGTTTAAGATACCGAGGCAGATGGTCACAGGTAAAATTATGGAAAGGAGGGGTCCTCCTAGGGTAGGGAGCCAGGATGTCCAATTTGTGAGATCCCATCCTTTCCAGTGATTATATTTTCTTGTCGTCTATGTTGAATTCTTTCCTTTAGTTCCTTAACTTTAGTTGTGACTATTCCCAACTGGTTCACATAATAGCAACATTCTTCCCCCAGAAAGATACAAGTGCCTCCTTTTTCTGAAGTGAGGAGGTTGAGGGCTCCTCTGTTTTGGAGGGACACTGCTGCCAGGGAGTTTATTTGGCTCTGTAATGTCACCAGAGAGTTTATCACTCATTCCATGTCCTCATTTAGCTCTAGGGATAGTTTGTGATACAGTCCTACAGACGAACCTGTGCCTCCTATTCCAATCCCTATTCCCATTGCAATTCCTGCTCCTATTAGAGAGGGTAGCAAGACTGCCCATTTGGCCGGGGATTTAGGGTCAAGTACTTCTAGGAACAGGGTTTCAGTATACACATTGATTTCAGGGGTTAGGAAGACCAAGTAGCAGGTTTGAGTCCAGTTGGCCTCCAAGCATCTATATGCTGAGTTGGAACATAAGTAGAAGATTCTGGGGGGGGTGAGCATAAGGTTTCATTTTTATTTATGGTTATATTTTTTCTGACATGAAGGGGCTTTTTTCTGCATCTTCTGGGAGGATGCAGGTTAGGTTTTCTGCTGTTAGGTGGACCCCTGTAGCCAGAGGCCACATTAAGACAGTGGCATTGGCCGTCATGTTCTCCAAAGCTTCCCAGTCTAGAGGGACAGGAGTGATTCGGTAGACCCTCTGGCAGAGGGGCAAACACATCCAACAGGTTCAGGTGTGATTGTTTATTTCATGGAGAACTTGAAGGGGAGCGCTGGCCCAGCCCCAGAGCAGGAAATTGGTAAGCATTGTTTAAACCCTGGTAGGGTGCCAGGGTGGTTGCTTTTAAGGCCTTTATTAATTTGACCTGTATATCCTTTATGACCTTTTGGAGGGCCTTGTCCTGTACTCCTCCCCATCTGACATTCCTAATTGGGGGAGGTAAGTGTAACAGACCGTTTTCCCCTTTTTAAAGCCTTTGTTGTGACAAGGGCTTCTGCTAGATTGGGTTATTTCTACGGTCCAAAATTTATGTGATTGAGCATCCGGTAATTGGCAAACAGAGCTCCTTTCCCTTGTAACAATCTCTGTGGAAGGAGGTAAGGGAGCTGAATGCCCTCATCTTTCCTGAACCATGGGATTTCTGCACTGTTTTATAACAATCTTCAAGGCAAGATGGGAGCATGGAGGTTACAAGGGCAAGCAAAGGTAGCAGGAGATACATGCAATGCTTAATAATCCTCCCATCCAGAGGAGATAGGTGAGACCCAGCATAAACCTTTGTCCCATGTCCAATTTGTTGGAGCAGCGTCTATCAGCCCAACAGTAAGGAGCAAAACCAGAGTTATAACACCGGCAAGGGGTAAGCATTGACAGAGTTGCATTAGAGCCCCAGGCTCAGTTTATATGTTAATTCCACCAGCCTCTGGGGTGTGGCTGGAGCAGGGCTGAATGTCTCAGGGGCCGGGCTGGCGTCCTTTTGAGGGTCAGTTTAAGAGGTTGACTGGGTCTGGATCACTTTGCCAGGTTGAGAGCTTTTTGGAGTTGGCCTTCTTGACTCTGGAGTGATGGACCCATGGGGTGATGCCTGAAACTTTGAGGGCTGTAGGGGTTGTTAGAATAATGGTATGAGGCCCAGTCCACTGCAGTTAAAAAGGTTCTTTCCAGTCTTTGACCCATACAGAGGGAGTCTCCTGGCAAAAAGGGGTAGAGGGGGGTCCCTAACGAAATTGGGTCCCTCTTTATGGTGTATCTCTGTAATTTATTTAGGACCATTCCCAAGGCCTGAAGCTGTTCTCTTATTTATCTACAACTTGGTGTAAGTTTCCTAGGAGTTTTCCTAAGCATGGCGGAGGCTGCCCATATACTAATTCAAAGGGGGAGAATCCTAGTGCTCCAGGCATGCAAGAGGGCCAATAGCAGTAAATCCGACCATGGGAGATGGGTTTCCTGGTGGAACTTAGCCAGGGTTTTTTTGAGGGTACAATTCATCCATTCTACCTTTCCTGAGCTCTGGGGTTGGTAAGCAATGTGTAGTTTCCAGGTAATGTTGAGGGACCTGGTCAGGGTTTGTATAATGTCCACCCCAACTGCAGGTCCGTTGTCACTGTGTATGGTTAAAGGCAGACCAAACCAAGGTACTGACTTCAACCCATCCTGAATATGTGCAGATTATTACAAGAAGGTAGCTGAATCCTTTGCTTGGTTGTACATCTGTGAAGTCCACCTCCAAGTCTTCGAAAGGAGTGGCCCTCATATTTTGTATGTGTGTGGGGGGGGGGGCGGGAATGGAGCAGACCAGGCATTGTTTTTGGCACATGTTACACATTGTTCACTGACAGCCCGGTATAGTGTTGGCAGCTGGGTGATATAGTAGTTCTTTTTAAGGAGGGCCTCTAGTGCATGAGCTGTTGATATTCTTTGACTAGGCATTTTCCTGTAGATGACAGGACAAACATGTGTCCGTTTGGCATGACCCACCATCCTATCTTGTTCAATGTGCCCCCTTCTGTTGAGGCCCAATTTTCTTCCTCTTTTGCGTAAAGGGGCAGAAAGGCCTCTTGGGAGTGAGAGGGTCATGGTGTAGGAGTAAGCCTCTCCTGGGTCGTCGCAGGCAGTAGCCCTGGCTGCTTTGTCAGCCAGCAATTTCCTTGAGTTATGGGGTCATCCCCCTTTTTGTGTCCCTTACAGGACAGGATAGCTACTTTGTCTGGTAGCCATATGGCCTCGAGGAGTTTTAGTATTTCCTCCTTGTTTTTAATAGTCTTTTCTGCAGCAGTAAGGAGGCCTCTTTCTTTATAGATGGCTCCATGTACATGCATGGTGGCAAAGGCATACCGACAGTCAGTATAGATGTTGATTCCTTTGCCCTTCCTGTGGATGAAGGCTCAGGTTGAAGTTCAGTTTGTTGTGCTGACCATCCTTCTGGTAATGCCTGGGCTTCTAAAAATTTGGTAGTTGTGGTTACCACGTATCCTGCTTTTTGGGTGTCCTCCTGAAAATAACTGTTCCTGTCGCTGAACAGGGTGATCTGCAGATAAGTTATGGCCTGGTCCCGGAGGACTGGGTGACTGGTGTAGATCTCATCCATTATTTCAGAACAGTCATGGTCAGTTCCCCTTCTTCCATGGGGAGGAAAGTGGCTGGATTCAGTGTCCTTACTGTTTGAAGAGTGACCCATGGGTTTTCACAGAGAAGCACTTGACATTGTGTTAGCCCAGAGTTGAAGAGGAAACGGTATCCCTGCCTGTTCATGGGGGACATGACTGTGTGTGGGACCTTGACATTAGGTTTTTGGCCCAGTGTAAGTTTGTCCATCTCTTTGATGAGCAGGGCTGCAGCTGCTAGTGCCCTCTTGGCTGTGACTTCTCGATTCATGAAAACCTTATTGGCCTCTATCAACTGAGTGATATTCATCCTGGCAAAGCCCTCTAATTTTTGGAGTTTTCTCCTGATGTCTGGGGTGGCCTGGGCCACAAAGGAGGTATTTACCATTTGTTGAATTTCTTGTCCCTCAAGGTGTATACCCGGTATGCCTCACATAGTCTTTGGGAGACTCCCCAGATTGTTGAGTGGCTGATGATATTTTAGTCATGTTCATGGGCTTTTTGGCTCTGGCTCGGATCCACCGAAGGAGAGCCTCTTCGAACAGGCAGATGTGAGCCTGTCCTTCTCTTGTAGTGAAGTCCCATGTTGGTCATTCTTCAGGTATGGCAGCTTGAGCCCAGGCAGCAGTCATTGATCCCCAGTGGCATGTGGTCTTCCAGGTACTGTTGGATCTCCCTCAGTATTCTCCTTCTCTCCTCTGGATTAAGCAGGGTACGGAGCAACTGTTGGCAGTCTTCCCAAGTCGACCATTGCTTGTGACTTTTCAGAGTACGATGGAGTGTTGTGTTTTCAATTAAGGAGTATGGTGGTGGAGAAGAGCTGATAACACATCATGGAACAGCCAGGCTGGGCTTCATTTTGTCTTTCAGGTTCTCTCATCTCCCTTAGTGGCATTTGGAGGTTGCCAGGTCTGGGTCTGGGGTGCAGTGTGGCTGCTGGCCCCTGTGAGAGAGGACTCTCCTGGTCTGAGGTAGGAGAAAGACGATTGCAGAGGAGTCTCAGGTCCCTGGATGCAGGCAGGACTGTGGATATTGGTGGGTCATAAGGTGGAGGAAAAACGGTCCTCCTCTGGGTCCCCTGCAAATACCAGGGAAGTTGTGGGCTGCTTTTTTGGTTCTCCAGGTGAGGTGGCTAAGATCTTTACCTGACTTTGCTTGTTATGGATGAATCTCACCCAAGGTGGGGGATTTTGTGCAAATTCAAGCCAGGAGTCAATATATGGAAATTGGTCAGGGTGACTTGGGTTTCCAGTGACTCCTAGCCAAACTCACCAGAACACCATCTAATGTTCTTTCTGAGGGCCATCCTACATTGAACATGGGCCATTCTAGTTCACAAAGGGTCCTTAACTTTCCGGGTGTCATTTTTGTCCCATAGTTGCCTAAGAATTTCTTTTTGAAGTTCTTAAGCATGACCTCAAAGATCTTAGGTTTACTCTATTTCGACCCCATCTCTAACCTTTTCCCATGTTCGGTGTCGCAAAAACAGATGAAGGGGAAGGGTAATCCCTCAGATGAGAGGACCAATCAGATGCTTCACTGGTCACATTCCCAGGGGAATATTAGGTGAGGCTTGGCCATAGTGGACTCAGCTTTGTGACTTGCAATCGGAGTCTATTCCGAGGCTGCCCTGGACTGTATGCCTTTCACCATGACACAGGAGAGCCCCCTAGACTCCATAGACTTTTGGGTACATTAAGGGTGCCTGTCCGTGGAGCCATAGATTTGAAATCGACAGTCAAGCCAGGCTGAAATACACATTCACACACACATACACACCAGAGGTTATTACATTCCCTCCCACCAAATCTTCACTATAAGACCTCTGAGGTCTCTGGGTAGTGATCAGGTCCCCTTTTCGCCCTTGCAAGTGGGCCTGACTAGATTGGGGCCCCAGCCTTACCGGTTCTGACATTGGACTCAGGTCCTCAGCTACCACATCTCTTAGAGTCTGGTGGGAATGATGGAGCGGGGCCAGACTGAAGCAATCACGTTTGGAAGCTGCCGAACAACGTGGCAGGGGTGTCCCTTCCTCAGTGATGTTCATTCTGTCTCCCCAAACCTGTGGTGACAAGAGGCCAGTGCAGTTTGGTTTCCTGGTCAGGGAACCAAATATGTTATGGAACCAGGCTGGATTGCTGGTGGAGAAACCAAGTGGCACTCATAGATCTTGGTGGATCAGAGTTTTATTTACATTGATGGGCTTAGAGGAGACAGTTTCTCCAAAGCACAAGTGGGAGGGGTAATTTATGGTTTTGTCTTTTCTGCATTTGTGGCAATTTGGTGCGCTGGCAAGCAAAACAGGAAGAACCCATAAGAGAAGTCTCTAGACAGGGACTGGAGTCCCTTGTTAGTCCCTCAGGCCATCTTCTGGTATAACTTTGTTTTCCCAACACACCAACTGCCCACATAGCACCACTGATAAATTCTCCCTCCCCTTTTTCTTTTGTCTCTCAACCCCCTACAATCCCAGCTATAAAAGGAGGTAGATACCAAGGTTCAGGGCTCAGTCTTTGGAGGTGACTCTGCTGGGCCAGCACCAGTGTGCAGTAAATTCCCCAAGTGCATGTGACTTGTCTCTTCCTGGATGCTGAGTATTTGCTGTAACATTTGGTGCAGTGGCAGGGAAAGTTGACAGCTGCGCTGGCCCCTTGAGCCTCATCAGAGGCCAGCATCGAGGTTGCTCTTTGAGGCCCCCTGTGAAGAAAAGGAAGGCACACCACTGGTGATTTCACTGGACCCCAACCTTCACTGGGCCTGGCAATAGTCGGCTCCCACTGTACTCGGACAGACTCCAGGGGGAATCAGAAAATTCTCCCAGGATGGGAAATCAGATCCGGTAAGTGTCCCTGGGGACACAGGACCAAGTTCAGACCCGCCCTAAAGGTGGAAGGGGAGGCTGATCACCTCCCGGGTGACACAGTCACCACATAGGACAGGGAAGTCCTGGGTGGAAGTCTGCAATCTGTCTGAATGTGTGTGAGTGCCCATGCTCCACGGTCTTGGCTATGGAGCCTGAGTGAGTCCTACCCTGCGATTTCATGACAACCTCATACAGCTCAAAGCAGCATCAGGTCCGCAGAGGCCCGATCCGAGTCAGGGGTTTATACTGATCTGCCAATGCTAAGAGGCATCTAAATCCCCACAAGGGGAGCAGCCAGGCAGATGAAGTGACCTCTTTCCTTGTATTTGTCCTGCGACACTGTACACGGAGAGGGATCGATCTAGGATACCAGGATGGCGGGGGGGAGGGCGGGGAGGAATTCCTCAAAACCAACTGCTTTGGAATGTATGATTAAGAATTTTAAAAAGAGATTTTCAGGTGACTATGGGGTCAAATTGACCCCCGGAAGTTACACACCCTCTTTGAATTAGAATGGCCCACATTTGGTGTAGGGTGACCCCCTG
The DNA here is from genome assembly GCA_028646485.1 of Cryptoprocta ferox. Lineage (NCBI taxonomy): Eukaryota > Metazoa > Chordata > Mammalia > Carnivora > Eupleridae > Cryptoprocta > Cryptoprocta ferox. Next base: position 28,947,937 of record CM053569.1, on the reverse strand, counting down.
AGGGCACCCTAAATGTCCCCACAGTCTGAGGTATTTATAAACTAGTTAGTAGAAACCCTGGCTACCCAGATCAATTTCCATACATTGACCAATGGCTGGAAATAGCTCAAGTCCAGCCTCCTTGGGTCCAGTTCTGCATTGTCAGGGTCTTGGTGGCATGGGCTGAGAAGAAGACTTCACAGCAGATAAACTGGCCCCCATCTTCTAAGACTTCCAAAATTCAGAAGTCCTTCCATTTCTGCCACCATATTCCCCCAGTGCCCCATCAATCAAGGGAAAGGAAACTTGCCTGCCTGACAGCCCATCCCCATCAGTCTGGCCTCTGTCAGCAGCCAGTTTGCCCCAACCAGGGACACCTGAATGAGTAGGAAGATGCCCTAGGTCCATGATTCAAGGTCCAAGGCAATGCAATGCCCCCAATGGCAAGGCAGATGCCTTTGCAGGAAACTAGGGGTCCCCAGAGAATAGGCCCCCCATGGGACCCTACAAGAGCGGGGTATCGGTTTTCTACTACCAACTATTCTCCACTCCTGACCTCCTCAACTGGAAACATCACACACTGCCCTACTCTGAGACGATGATAGATCTCCTAGAATCCAAAATCCAGACTTACCGCCCTGCCTGGGTCGACTGTAAGCCACAGCTTTTTACCCTTTTCAAAGTGGAAGAGTGCCGACAAATTGTCACCAAAGCCAGAAAATGGCTCCAGACTCAGGTACCAGATGGGAATCTAGACTTTGAGGTTTGGGTAGGGGAGACCATGCCTGAACAGGAGCCCCACTGGGATCCCAATACAGAGATGGGAAGGGCCAGATTAGAAAGATACTGACTTGCCTTCCTCCAGGGGGTAAAAGCAGGTGTCAAAAAGACCACCAACATGGCAAAGGCATTGGGGGTCCTACAAAAGCCAGAAGAGAGCTGATTTTTATGAAAGATTATGTGATGCCTTCAGAGTTTACATTCCATTTGACCCAGAAGCCCCCCAAAATCAGCGCATGGTCAAATGCTGCCTTTGTGGGACAGGCCCAAAGTGACATTAGACAGAAGCTCCAAAAATTGGAAGGATTCACTGGAAAAAAATGCCACCAAATTATTGCAAATCACCCATAAGGCTTTTGTAAACCAGGATCAAGGTGCCAGAAATGAGGCAGACCAAAGAAGAAAACAAAAGGCAACTCTCCTGCCTGCTGCCTTGGGGTGACCACCCCCTCCAGAAGGGCCCCCACGGACACCATGAGGGATGCAAGAACAAAAAAGGATGCCACTGGGAAGGGATCAATGTTCCTACTGCAAGGAATTTGGACACTGGGAAAATGAATGCCCCAACCGCCAAAAAGGGAGACCAAAATCCACTCCACCCAGCTGCTACCACCCAGAAGCACCTGAGGCTGACCTGAATGGACTGACAGGATTGTACTCTGATTAGAAAGACCGGGCTCTATCCAAGTAGGCCCCCATGACCCCAGGTCAAAATGAAGGTGGGGACCAGACTTCATGGTTGACACTGGGGATGAACACTCTGTGGTGACACACAAGGTGGCACCTCTGTCAGGTCAAGAAGTTGACATTAGAGGAGCCACAGGGACAATTCCATGGGAAGAGGAATGGAAACTATATACTTCCCCTTCTGGTGAGCCAACTGTGGCCCCTGAGTTAGAATTCTCTTTAGTTTGGGTGGAAGGAAACCCCCCTGGTCTGGCAAAAAAAAACTACCCCCTGATATTAATTGACCTAAAGCCTGGGGCCCAACCTGTCAAAATACACCAACATATGTTCCGATGGGAGGCATGACTGGGGATCCAGACACACTTGGACAGGCTACTCAAAGGGGGACTTCTAAAATGATGCCAGTCCCTATGGAATACTCCCCTGCTGCCCGTAAAAAAGCCTGGGACAAATGATTACCACCTTGTGCAGGACCTATGAGCCATTAATGAAGCAGTCGTCATGCTGCATTCAGCATTGCCTGATCCATATACTCTACTAGGACTCCTACCCTCTGAAGCAGGATGGTTCACCTGCCTGGATTTAAAAGATGCCTTTTTCTGTCTCCAGCTAAAGCCTAATAGCCAATCCCTATTTGCTTTTGGATGGGAAAACCCTACCACAGGGACAAAGGAATCTTTCACTTGGACTAGACTGCCACAAGGATTCAAAAATTCACCAACCTTATTCAGTGGGGCGCTGGCATCTGATTTAACTGGTTTCCAGGACAGAACCTCTTCCAATATATGGACAATCTTCTGCTAGTCAGTCCCACGCAGACCCAGTGCTGGGAGGGAACCAGAGCCCTACTCTGGCTACTAGTAGAGGCAGGATACTGGGTATCAAAGAAAGAGGCACAGATTTACCACCAGGAGCACCAATTTACCAACAGGAAGTTAAATATTTGGGCTTCAAAATTACTCAAGGCAAACAGATGCTGGAAGCTGCAAGGAAACAGGTAGTCTGAGCCATTCCGGTCCCCACTACCTGCCAGCAGATCTGGATCCCAGAGTTCTTGGATTTGGCCAGATCCTCTATACAAGGCACTAAACATTGGAGAGAGAGAGGGTACCCCTTTTCTGGGGGCTCTGATCAAGAAAAGGTGTTTGAAACTATAAAAACAAAACTCACGGATGCACCAGCCTTGGGACTCCCAGATGTGTCATGGGATTTCAACCTGTTCGTACGTGAGAAGAATGGGGTGGCCCTAGGAGTCTTCACCCAGGTATTTGGACCTTGGCAAAGGTCAGGGGCATACCTTTCAAAGCAAACTGACTCAGTTGTGGCAGGATGGCTACCCTGAGGTCACTAGCAGCCACCACACTTTTAATCAAGGAAGCAGAAAAACTCACATTGGGGTAAAACCGAAACATTAAGGTTCCCCCTTCTGCTATTACTTTGAGGGATACCAGAAGGCAACACTGGCTAATGCATGCTCAGATGATACAATATCAGGGACTGTTATGTGAGAACCCACTAAACCCTGCCACTTTCTTGCCTGCAGTGGCAGGGTCCCAGAGCATGATTGTCTAGAGACACGTGATAAAGTCTATTCTAGCCGACCCAACCTATCAGACAGACCCTTATGGAATCCTGACCTCATCCTGTACACCGAAGGCAGCAGCTTCATGAACGAAGGCAAAAGATACTCTGGTTCTGCAGTAGTCTCTGATTTTGAGGTCATAGAAGAAAAAGCCCTTCCACAAGGATGGTCAGCCCAAAGAGCAGAACTGTGGGCCCTAATAAGAGCACTAGAACTCAGTAAAGACAGGCCGACATATATACCGAGTCGCGCTATGCTTTTGCCACTCTACTTGTACATGAGGCTCTATACAATGAGAGAGGAGTTTTGACCGCAAGAGGAAGAGAAATCAAAAACCGGGAAGAAATCCTATAACTATTAAGAGCAGTCTGAGAACCAAGGGAGGGAGCAGTCATCCACTGCAAGGGACACCAAAGAGGAAAGGACTCCGTATCTATCTGTTGCCTGCTAACTAAGCAGCAGGAAAAGAAACACCACCCTCAAAAATCATGCTGGCCCCAGAACTGCCAACTTCCCAAAGTACACAATCCAAGAAACAAAATGGGCACAACAGGAAAAAGGAGGCCAGACCAAAGAGTCTATATACCAGAGCAGCTAGCCCACCAGGTGGTTCTCCAACAGCATGAGCTCACCCATCTTGGAAAAACCGCCCTTGAAACCTTCTTGAGCCGTTATTATGTAATTGCTCAATTCCCGTCCCTATGGTCTCAGTCTCTCAATGCTGCCTCCTCTGTGCTCAAAATAATGCCAAACAAGCCCCCCACTGGGGCCATGAAAATCCAACGCTGTGGTCAGGCACCCTGCGAACATTTAGAGGTAGGCTTTACCGAAATAAGACCCAGTAAAGGATACAAATATCTTTTGGTGTTCATCTGCATGTTTTGGAGCTAGGTTGAAGCCCATCCCACATGTACCAGAAAGGCAATAGAAGTAACCAAGGCCTTGATAAGAGATATCATTCCCAGAACTGGAATGCCGTTAATCATTGGCTCAGACAATGGCCCTGCTTTCATGGATGAGGTGGTGTAACAAGTAGCAAGTAGCTAAAGTCCTAGGAATCCAATAGAACTTACACAAAGCCTACCAGCCCCAGAGCTCAGGGAAAGTGGAATGTATGAACTGGACCCTTACATCAGCCATGGCAAAACTATGTCAGGAAACTAACTGGCCCTGGCCAGATATACTACCTTAGTTCTTCTCCATATACTTTATACACCCAGGGCAAAAATAGGATTCTCCTCATTTGAAATCCTATATGGAAGACCCCCTCCATTAGCCAAATTCAAGTGGGGCCTGACAGAGCTAGGGAATGTAGAACTACAAAAACAACTACAAGGACCAGGGAAATACGTTATTTGAGATACATAGATAGGTGACAGACAGGATACCTATTTCCCTAGGAATAACTCTACACCACCACAAATCTGGGGATCAGGTTTGGATAAAAGATTGGAAAAAGGAACTGCTTAAACCTACCTGGAAAGGGACCTTATCTAGTTGTGCTAACCATGCCTACAGCTCTCAAGGTTGCAGAACTAATTACCTGGATCCACCATTCTGGAGTAAAGGCAGCCCACCTGTTACCTGCCAGCCACTTCAAACGGAAAGTAACTCCTAACCAGAATAATCATCTATAGGTCACCCTTAAGAAGACAGCAGCCTGTAAGTGGCCTGCAGCCAATACCTGAGAACTCTCTGAAACCAGAAGCTTGAAGAAAATCACCAAGCAACTTAAATGAACTATAACAAATTGTTCTCTCTCAGATTTCAGGGTCTTCCCCTACCTATTTCTCTTTCCATACTTGTTGCTATACTCTTTGTGGTAGGGCTAACCCAAGTTACTCTTGCAGACTGTCACAAACTTTTGTTAGCCTTCCTTTACTTACTAGTGTCAGGATGCCTTATTCTCTTTAAATAGATACGATCTGAGTTAGGTTTGATGTCCTTCTCTGCATGTTGTTCTCTGTCTTTATAGCTGTCTCCTACCCCAGGATGGGATTGCCCTATCTCCTGTCCCTGCTACACACATTCCTCTTCCTAACCTGTTCAAGAGGAGTCTTCTCACTCCCACATGCAAATTCATGACTTATACTCACCCTCGTCCCCCAAGGCACAAGGAGCCATTCAAGTCATACCTCTGCTTATTGTCTTGGGAATAACAGTAGGGGTGGGCACTGGAATAGGAGAAATAGTCTCCTCCACCTCTTATTATCCTGAATTATCCAAGGACCTAACAGATGACATAGAACATGTTACCAGATCTCTGATGGCTTTACAAGATCAAATAGACTCCCTAGCAGTGGTAGTCTTACAAAACAGAAGAGGGCTGGACCTGCTAACTGTCAAAAGGGGAGGACTATGTCTCTTCCTAAATGAAGAATGTTGCTTCTATGTCAACCAATCAGAGATAGTCTGAGATATGGTCCAGCAGTTAAGGGAGCAAATCAACAAACAATGACAGGAACTAGTTGATTCATGAAACTCTTAGAGCAACATATGGAACTGGGCATCTTGGCTCTTCTCTTTAGTTGGTCCTCTCCTAATGTTAGTCATAGCCCTCCTGTTTTGTCCTTGTATTCTTAATATGCTAACCAGGCTTGTTCCCTCTCATCTAGAAGCTATAAAACTCTGGATGATGCTCCAATTGTACTATTCTAGTCATAGCTACACTCCTTTGGATGATGAAGAACCCTAGCTGCCTCACCCCTCCCTTCGACATTCCTGTCCAGCAGGAAGAAGCCAGAACAGTCTTCGCCCCTCCTCCCATGACAGCAAAGGATACCCTGGCTCCCACAAACTGATTTTCTCTAAGTCTGCTATAGCAGCTTAAGAATCAAGAGGAGAGAATGAGAAGAAAAGCTAGTAAAAACAAGATAAAAGGGGTCAGCTAGATGTCTGGGGCTGGATACTCCCCTTGCATACTTTTGGCTTCTATAATCTTGCTTGCCTCCTATGTCCACCAACTGCCCAGACAGCACCACTGATAAGTGCCCCCTCCCCTTTTTCTTTTGTCTCTCAACCCCCTACCATCCCAACCATAAAAGGAGGAAGATGCCAAGGTCCGGGGCCTCAACCTTTGGAGGTGACTCTGCTGGGCTGGCACCCATGTGCAATAAACAGTCTTTTCCTGATTCCCTGAGTGCCAAGTATTTGTTATAACAAGGGAACATGAACTCTTGCAGTGGTGGGGGGTGTGTCTAAGATACACCTGCAAAGGACATTGCATGGGGAAGTCTAAAAGTGGCAGAACCTGATTATAGAGCCCTGGAAGGTAGCAGCAAAGTGAGCTTTAGTGTTACTCTTGGGTGATTTTGTTAAATCATTTCCTGGTTTTCAGCATTTACATGAGCAACCTGTATACTTGAACCTAGAAATGAGGCTGGAGTGTTTCCTTTAAATCTTGTAGAGAAAGGGAATTTATGTTGGAAGTGGACACTTAAGTCTAATTTCTGTTCTTTGATTTTGTCATGGGAGACCCTAAGGTTAGCCATTGTACCAACAGCCCAATTGTGAGCTCTCCATAAAGAATATTTTTCTTTTAAATATAACCAACTTAAAGGATCAAGCATCTGACCATTGGCAAGTAGAGTCTATTATTAGCAACTTAAATAAATAAGCCTTTTAATGATTTAACCAAATATGTAATAGATGTCTAAACAGAGCCTAGCTGAGGGAGTCTTGATGATCCAGAAGTTTACTCTGCAAATTAGCTGAAGAAAGCAGAGGCCTTTGTTGCAGGTGGTAAGGAAGGTGTAATGAAAATGGTGTCTCTCATCTTCCACAAATCATGAGATGCCTCTAGTCACAGACCTGCTAATCTGGGACACTGAGCAAGTGCTATTCGATTGGGACTTAACAGAACTAGCAAGCAACAAAGGCAGAGCTAACAAAGGCTCCTATGGGCTGGAGCTTCTCATGACAAACACCTTGGAGAGCCAGCACAGCTGGACAAAGAGAGACTTGGATCCCCTGTCTATCTGGCCACCAAGGTGTACCCTGGTAAGTGCACCTATCCCAGGGGTCACAAAGCCAAGCTCTTAGAACATAGAACAAGATGAAAGGAAAAGTCTCATCTGTTTTTTTTCTTTTGGCTAAGCCTTGGGCCTCTTGGAGGCACACTAATACCTAGGAGAGATCTACTGCAGGGCTGAGAACATATGTTGTTTTTACAGTAAACATCATTGCATGAAAGTTTTCTTGAGGTTGATGGGTGACCTCATGTCAATCTAACCCATTCCATGACCAACTTATACTAACACAGTAGTTTGTGAGTTAGGTGGTAAACACCCTACCAGCTTTTAAGTGCTTGACCAGTGCCTATCAATTTTGCAGCTTTAGCTTCCAAGATGTTCCTTAGCACAGCCTTTAACCCACAGCAAAATTTGTCTAAACAGATGCTGGTCTAATGAGAACTGTGAACGCTGACCTTTTTCTGAAGAAGACCATCCATGGAAGGAAATGGATTAGAAACCAAGCACTACCATAACAAATTTAAACCAAGAGCCACTAAGTGCAAAAATCCCCTTTCAAAAAGTATTTTCTGCTGCTAATCTTAATTTAGGAGAGAAAAAGGACCAGCTCCACTCTTGCTCCATCAGACTCCACAGATAAGATTTCTTACCATGTCAGTCTCCTGAAATCTGTACCTTTTGTCAGCTGTTTGTCAGATTTCTCAAGGATCTGTCAGCTGCAGCAGGGTGTGGGGTGGGTGGTGTCCAGCAAGTTGAGGTAACCTACTGAGTGTGCCAACTGTTGGAGAGGAAGAATTTTCTCTGCTGTTCAAGGTGCTTCTGGCTGGACTAAAAACCAAATTAACAAGAGGCCTATTAATAAGAGAAAATCAAATTTAGCATCAAGAGGACAGGGAATCCACAGACATGATATTCTGAAGACCGGCAACATGAGGCTTATATGACATCCTGAACTAAGGAGAGGCATAAGGATTTGAGGATACAAAGGGGGGAGGATAATCACTAACAGGAAGGTAAGAGAAGATGTTTAGAAAATAAAAGATACCCTATTATGCGGGTAAATTTCTTAGAGAGATACTAGCAATGATTCCTCTTTTACTGATATAGGTGGGCAGTTGAGGGGGGAGGTAAAGAACTTTTCCTGAATCTGTTAAGTTTTGATTAATTTTAACTCAAAATAACATTTATGCCAAAGTGGCCCATCTTAGGGTAGTCTGACCTTGACTCCTAGTTTCTAAATGTCCAGCTTGAAGCATCTTCAGATGGAGGGAGAACAGGCAGTGGCAATCTGACAGATTTTTCTGGTTTGCAGTTGAATGTTTTTGTTGATGGTTTCGAATGGCCCACACAGCACTAGGCATAAAGCTTATCCATAGAAGAGATTTTGTGGTTTTTCTCAAGTTTATATCCAGTCGTTCAGTTTCAATGTACAGTGCTTTGGTAAAAAGGAAAGTGTTATTCTTAGTGATTCCAGGTCAAAAGATTAGGAGAAAATTCAAAATATTAGTTTGAAAGTTGTGACCAAATATTTGAGGAAACTAGAAAAATTCAAGATCCAGTCCAGTTTACATGTAGAAAACAAACCCTTAAAGATAGTTAACAGAATTAAAATCTGATATCCACAAAGTGATATTATAGTTTCTACTAAAACATAAATTTTCAATCTATAATCACCCTCATTTCTACCAAAGATAACCACAGGTACTAAATTGTTTGCAAAATAAGTCTACTCTCATTAAACGTGGCATGATTATTTACATTAGTGCAACAAGAACAGTGATTGATCACATAGGTTCTCTGTGTCTGCTTTGCTGGAACTTTTCATATGGATTCTGGAATTTTTCATAAGGAATCTCAGATTAGGCATTTGAAAGCCTCTTCAGGGTAGTATGCCCCCTTAGACTTTGCCTGCTATAGATTTGGGTAAATTTCTCTCTTCTCAAGGTTCCCAAGATATTCTGAGATTCTGGTGACATTCTTTACTCACTTGGTAGGGCTGATGGGAACACTTATAAGAAAGGTAGAAAAAGATTTTTTCAAGGGACTTTCTTGTTTCCATAAAGTTGACCTTAGATCTTAAAAATCTCTAATCATATCTGATCTATGCACATTGCTTTCAAATATGGTATTTCAATCGTTTCCAATTGTGACCTATTATAAAGAGAATATGTTCTTATTGAACTATGTGAATTTCTAAATTATAAAGGGATCCAGTAGGGACAAAATAAAATTGTTTCAATTCTGGTTACAAAAGTAAAATTTACCATACTGTATAGTTGAGAGAAAAATCTCATTAAATCTGGAAACACAAAACATTACTGAACCAGCCATGTTCAAACAAAAAGACATCCTTATGAATTCAATCTGTCCCATGTATTTAATTCTTGTTGATCTTGATCTTTTGTTAGCAAAAGTGATGAATACATCACTTTCTCCATTAGAGTTCTATAAATTCTTTCCCACTTCAGTGGTATGATATGAAAGTTATCAGAAAACTGTAGTTGTCAAAATATTTTCCATGGATCTCCTTGAAAACACTTTTGCAAGAGAATCAAAGTAAAACAATAACTGTCTGTAAGTGATAAAAAGACTTAAAAATGGTCATGGTTAAAGATCTAATGAGAGTTCATTATAATGTAATTGACAGGAAATTGCTTGTTTCTGACATTCATTTTATGATAATAACTAGAACTATGACTAATATTAAACCAGAACATATCAGATTTCTAGGAATTTCATAGAATTCCAGAATATTTATATTAACATATACCCCTCCAAATAATAATGTAAAGAAGGTTTACTATTTCTTATTTGACAATGCTTTCTACATGATTTAACATGTCCAATAAACCTAATTAGTATAACATCTCTCTTTTCAAAAGGAGAATAAACCTTTTTGACTAACTTTGGAACATCTCAAAGACTTCATTTAGAATTTGATTTTGTGATTTTTGTCAAAAACACCAAAAGATTTCAGACATTTGAATAAATAGGATCACAGACCATTATGAAACACTATTTAATTATCTGTTTAACCAAAATGAGAATAAAATATTTAAAGGTAACTATAGAATACTACATACACACCTGTGAACAAAACCTAGCTCTTTTAAACGTGGCGGAAATTCAGTTTTCTCAGGTAACCAAATGCAACATAAAGCATACGAAATTATTTTGATAAAATATAAAACCTTAGCTTTTGAGGCGGATCACTTAAAAGGTAAAGAAAAATCTTTCACAGTCTCTTATCAAGAGACCAATAGACCAACCAAAGTTTCTTTCAGCTTTTAAAATGACAAAGTTAAATTTTAGTTTTACATACGTACACTATTAATATTTAAGCTTATTTTTAAAAGCCTTATAATGATAATTCAAATTTATTTATTGTTTTAATGTTTGTTTATTTATTTTGAGAGAAAAAGAGTATAAGGGAGGGACAGAGAGAGAGGGAGAGAGAGAATCCCAAACAGGCTCCATGCCTCCAGCACAGAACCCGACTCTGGGCTGGATCCCATGAACTGCAAGATCATGACCCAAGGTAAACTCAAGAGTCTGATGCTCAGCCAACTGAGCCACCCAGGCACCCCTTGACAATCTAGTTTTAGCTAGCTTCTTGTTCTTTATTCTTTTCTTTCCCATGCTGAAATAGCCAGTTATTCTTTAGGACAAAATTACTTTCATTTCCCTTAACAAAAATGTATCTCCATATCTTGTACCTTTTCTTACCCCAAAACATATCCTACCTTCCCTGTATACCAATAGGAAATACATTCTCTTACTATTGCTAGTAGTTTTAATCACATATATTAATTAGAATTCCTAACCCTTAGAAGCCTTAACTTCCAGTGAAAATTAAGAAGCAATCGTGAACTATGTTACACCAGAATTCTTTAAATTGGCAAATTTATGAATATATTTCATAATTTCTAAAAGCATATCCCTCTTTTTCCAATGTAGTACAAGACATGTTAACTAACAGATGCAAATACCTTTAGGGTTTTGTTTTTTTTTTGTAGTAAGAAACCAAAAGTAGATAAATCACTGTTCAATAATTAATGTTCAGTATTTTGTCTTATTCAGAATTGATATTGATATTCAATGATAGTCTATCACTTAGCAAAAGTTTAAGACATGAAGTTCCTAAAAAGATTTTGGGAGCTATTTCAAAGTAGACATGCCCTATAAAACTTCATCATTGTTGGAAAGTTCTTTTATAAATTTTCATTCCACCTAGATCTACTTAATTCACTGTTTGTAATAGTCATATTAACATTGCTCATGAGAATTTTAAGACATTAGGCAGAGTTAAGCCATCTTATTTTTCTCTTGCTGACAAATTTTGTAACAGAAATAACATGATCTTATTTGACTAGTAAACCCAAGTGGAATAAAAGTTGCATATCTGCATTATGTTTAATGCTAATAACTCTGAAGACGTGCCTATTTCAATTAAACCAATAAACTTCAACTAGTTTTTATTTACATAAGGTTATTTCAGATCATACAAACTTAGAAAACATGAAGATTAGTTGTTAACAGTTCTGGAAATTTTGGAATACCCAATCCATAAAAGCATTTTCCTTCAAGCCAACCAAATATAGCTTTTACAAATTAGTTTTGGTAATGCCATCTGGAGGTAGAAAAATACCACATCTATAACATACATATATAGACATACATAATCATACAGACAGACACAGAGATCTTATAGCGTTTGTTCTAAAATTTTAGCCATGAGTCAGGTACAATCTAAAACTCACTAGTTTATGAAAGAATAGTTGGATCCAAAATGTGTTTCTGGCAGATGAATTAAGTTTACCTGCTCAGATGGCTAAAGCTATTTTAGTAATATTTGTGGAAAAGACACTTAAGATTTTTTACTTGCCAAATTTTTAATTAGCTCCTTTTTTCCCCTCCTGATGAGACCATTTCCCCAAAGTTTCCCTTTCAAAGAAATAGCTGTCATCATCGAGACAAGACAGGGTAGAAAGGCATATCTCAAAGACACAGATTAAAGTATATCCAAGTTTCTTCAAGGTGGAGTTTTTGGTATATCTGATTTATCAGAGGTCTAGCATAATTACTATTTAATTCTTTCCTTCTTAAGTGCAGGACAATTCTTATTCCCAATGTTCTGATACTTTTTTACAGTATCTGCAAACATTTTAAGATGAATGGGGGAGGTTTGGCAATTGGTAACAATAGGTGGACTTTGAATTGCTTCTAGAACTGCATTTCTGGTTTTATCAAGATTTTTAAGACAAAGAGTTTCTAATTCCTCAAAGTTTTGGACTGTGGCCTAAATGGATGGGTGAGTCAGCACCTGGATATCAAATACATTATCTTTATACCAGGGAGATTTCCAACTAAGATGGAAATCAAAAGATTCCTACATTCTAGAGCCTCAGGGTTTAATGCCATCTGCCTTTATAAAGTCTGTATACATGATCACCTTTTTTTTTTTCCTGAGGGTACAATTCAACCTTAGACCAATTTGCTTTAGAAGGAAAACCTCTTCTATTGCTTCTATCAGCCTGTGCACATTGGCCTCCAACTGAGACATTTCCTGATCATTTGTAAGAGAGCCTGAGAGAAATTCAGCTGTTTTCTCTGTGAGAGGCATTTTCTCCATGTGGCAATCTGGTTTGTCAGTTAACTGAGGTATAAAGGGTGGGAAGAACACTCCTTGTCAGTCAATCAAGCTCCCTGTAAGTAGGGATGTGAATGTCCACTGATCTACTCTTCCTTAAATTTGGTAGGATCTTCTGAAATTGGAGGTTAAAAAAAAGAGCTTTGTATAATGTCATCTTTCTATACTTGGTACCAATAAAACAATTGTTTAGGATGAGAGCTCTCTAAAAATTTCCTGCAGTTCAAAAGATGCATTGTCTGGCCATTGCCAAAGGTCTTCAATGGTATATTCATTTCAATAGCAACTCAACCTAGTATGGATGCAAAAGTCCTGCCAAAAGAGGGCACAGAAGATGCAGCCCCCTGATCCAAAAAGTTCACCTTAACAGCCCACGAAAGCAAAGAACTATTGTTGCAGGCCATAAGAATGGTTTTAGTAAAAATAACATCTCTGGTCTCTCACAAAACCATGAGATGCCTGCAGTTACAGCCCTGCTAATCTGTGACACTGGGCGGGGGCTACTGGAATGGAACTTTAGCAGCATTAACAACAAATGTTCAGATGACAAAGGCTTCTTATGGACCAGAACCCCTGAAGATAAACTCCCCTGAGAGCTAGCTTGGTCAAAGAGAACACTGCTTGCCACTTTGAGTCTTGGATGCCCTCCCTAATTCAGTGGGGTGAGACAGCAGAGAATATCCTCACTGGTCACAAAGCCATGCTCTTAAGATCTAAAACAAGACAAAAGGAAACTTCATCTTGCCTAAGCTTCTTCTCTTTATAACAAAAGAGACAAAATCATTTAATGACATTTCTGAGAGGGAATAGAAAACAAGAGTACTCATAACAAAAATCTTTACCAGAGTCACTATACCCAAGAAACTAATTCACATCATTTTTTTCTCCTGCTAAATTTGGAAAAGAAGAGATAAGGGATTTCGGTTTGTTTATTTTTTACCCTCTCCTCTCAACCTGGCATACAGAGATAAATCCAGGAGAGCTGACTTTGGTTAAGATCCTATCCATAGGCTCTGGAGCAAGTATAGTATTGCAATGGGTCCCATCACGGGTTGTCACACTGTAGGGGAAGAAAAATAATTTTCCCTGTACTCTGTAGATACTCCTGACTCGGGTTCCTGACTTAGACACCCCTGTAATAAAATACAGATTAACAGGAGAAAACCAGAATCTTAATTACATGCATACCTCTTGTATATATGGGAGATATCCAACAAAACTGAATAACCCCCCTAAGATCATTCAAGCCACCAACTAAAGACAAAAAATGGATGGGGAAGGAAGACCATTATGGGAGCCTATCAGGCAAAGCAAAGAAGGATATAACACTGTGTGGATTTAAGTTGTTACCTTTTCCACTGTTAAAATTTTCTAGAGATTTAGTGATTTTCCTTTTCTTGATAGAGAGAAACACCCATATAAAAATGTGCCTTACAAAAGGGTTAACTTCTACTTGGTTTTCAGACTTTCTCATGTGTCTGCAGTTTCTTAAGAATAAGCAGCTTGGGGGCACCTGGGAGGCTCAGTTGGTTAAGTGTCTGACTCGATCTCAGCTCAGGTCACGGTCTCACTTTGTGGGACTGAGGCTCACATCTGGCTCCGAGCGGACAGCGTGGAGCCTGCTTGGAATTCTCTTTCTCCCTCTCTGAGTTGTGCTCTCTCTGTCTCCCAGGATAAACAAACATTAAAAAAAAAAAAAGAATAAGCAACTCAAGATAATCTCTATGCCAAAGAGGCATATTTTTGGGTAGTATATTCTGCTCTCCATTACTGGACATTGTCATGGGTACCTCCATATATACTATTTTGTGTAATTTTTATATTAACTGTGTGAAATAGAAATTACATCCATTACACAAATTAGGAAATAGACTCATAAAGGTTACATTGTTGAAAATCACATGGTTAGTGTCTAACCGAGATTATAGTTATTTTCCTGACCCCAAATTCAGTATTCCTTCTACATGATACCTTCTTCTGTAATCTTAGAAAATATAGTCCAGAAAGATGAATTTGGGAAAAATAAAAACATATCTACAATATTTTAGGAAACTATTTTCCTGAGGAAGACCATAAATGTAAAACTTAGATCTCCTTTTCAGATGTAATTTTTTTATTAAGTAAATTCTAACCCTATTGTTGGGCTCAAACTCATGAACTTGAGATCAAGAGTTGCATGCTCTACTGACCAAGCCAGTGAGGCAGCCCTCCTTTTCAGATATAATTTAGTGTTTTGTCCATATTTTATTAAAGTAATTATCTGATTAGATTTACATGAAGCTCAGAGTCTAGGATATGAAGAAAGCAAATCTATCAATCTAATTCCAGTGCTGCAGGTTCTATAATAAGTCTATATGCTATTGAATAAAAGTCATGCACTAACTTCTGATGTTAGCAGAATCCAAATGGTGCTCTTACAGCAGTGCAAGTTGATTATGCATAACTACGACATTATTTTTTAAAGCAGAGTTAAAAAAAAAAGACAAGAAAAGAAAAAAAAGGAAAAGAAAAGCACAGGAAATATCCCAAGATGAGGAGAAGAAAGAGAAGGAGAAAGTGGGAGGAAGAAGAAAAAGAACAGTGAGCTAAACTCCGAATAGTGCCAATAAACAATTCAAAAAGTCTCCCCATATCTAGTAGCACTTCTGGACTTAGAAGATACCTCACCATTCTGCAAGGGGAGGGTGCTGAACATTAACATAGAATGTTACATCAGAGCCAAAGTAGTTGCAGTTATATGTGCTTTGGGCTCCAGTGAAGCAAATGCAAAACTTACATGGCAGAAAGCCACCATATATTGAACATTCAGAATTCTCAAAATTACTTAATTAAAACTAACTTGTGCTTTTTAAAAACCACCTAACAATGAATGAAATAGGCCACCATGAGTGAGAGTCATCAGAAACAACAAAAAATCAAATTTAAATAGCCAAAACTTGGAGATACTTAACCAAGCAGATTGTAAAAAGACTAAGTAGAAGTTTTATAAATGAAAATTAGATTCATTAAAATTAAAGCTCACTGGTTATATTAAATACTGTTAGACAACTAAAGACACCATAAACTAGAAATAAGAACAAGAAAATATAAAACGAAGATTAAGAACTATTTTTGTTACGTTTATTTATTTATTTTGATAGAGAGTGTGAGCAGGGGATGGGCAGAGAGAGAGGAAAGAAAGAGGGTCCCAAGCCGGCTCTGCACTGTCAGTGATGCAGGACTTGAACTCACTAACCATGAGATAGTGACCTGAGCCAAAATCAAGAGACAGTTAACCAACGAGCCACCCAGGCGCCCCAAGATTAAGAACTATTGAAGACAAAATAGACACAAGAAGGTAAAACATACATATAATATAGTTCCTGAAAAATAATACAGAAAGAATGCAAAAGAGACATAACAAAAGGGTTTAGAAGTAGGCTGAGAATGGCTGAGTACTTGGGATAGACAGAAACTATAGGTATAAGATACACAATATTCACCAAACAGAATAACCAAAGGAATCCACATGTAAAATATAGAATAGTAAAACTTCAGAACACCAAAGATAAGGGAAGTATCTAAAAGGCCACTAGAGAAAAACCCATAACACCTATAAGAAAGAAAACAGTCTAAGAGTAGATTTCTCAAAAGCTTCAGTGAAAGCCAAAAGTCTTTAGAGCAGTATCTTCAAAATGCAGAGAGAAATAACTATCAACTTAGAATTGTGTCATAAAAGTTCTTTTTCAAAGTCATTATCAAAATAATAACGTTTACAAAAAAGAAAAACCCAGAGTTAATCACCAACAGACCTTTACTAATGTATATTCTAAATTATGTACTTAAAGATTCTAGAAATAAGTTATAAAATGCAAGAAGAAACGTTTAACAATTTCCTTGATTAACATGTAGATTAATCTAAAAAGAAATAATGTAAATAATAAAATAACTAACTTCTGTGTTAAGACAAGACAGAACAGAAATGCTAGATCTACACTGTCCAATACAGTATCTATTAGCCACAAACTACTATTTAAACTTAAAATTAAGTTACAAATTCAGTTGCTCAAACTAGCTACATTTCTGGTGCTCAATAGCTACATGTACCAGAGGGCCAATCTAGTTTGTAAAAAAAAGAGTTACTATAAATAGGGGAAGAAACTAAAATATAACTACTAGAGCACCTGGGGAGCTTAGTCAATTGAGTGTCTGACTCTTGATCTCTGCTCAGGTCATGATTTCATGTCCTTGGACTCTGCACTGACAGCATGAGCCTTGCTTGGGATTCTCTCTCTGCCCCAGCCCTGCTCACACTCTCTCAAAATAAATTTAAAAAAATAAAATGTCACCATTAACAGGTTATATGATTTTCTACATAGAAACCCAAAGTGAATCATCTACCAACAAAATATTAGAATTAGTGTTTATCAAAGTGTGTGAATAAAATATACAATATCTATAAATTTAGAAAGCAATATTTAAAATACATATTTATAATATCAAAAATAAATACAATGAAATAGGTATTTTTAAAAAATGCATGAAGAGTTAAGAAAGATTTAAAAGTCTATTGAAAGATAAATCACAAAACATACTAAGTTTATGGGTGCTATTCCATAAAAATGTCAGTTCTCCTTAAATTTCACTACAGACTTAATCAAAATTTAATAGGAATTTAGAGGAATTTGACAAGTTAATTTTAAAACTTATTTGAAAAAGTAAAGGCCCCAAAATGGGTAAAACATAACTGAAGAAGGATAAGGTGGGAAAATTGTATTGCCAGATACCAAGCTTTATTATAAAGCCATGTCAATAAATATAGTCTGATATTAGCTCAAGGAGAGACCAATTGGCTAGTGGAATAGAATACACAGTAGAATAGAGGGCCCAGAAATAGACTTATGCATAACAGATCTTTGGAATGACAAAGAGGATATATTACTGGTCACTGGAGAAAGAAGATAATCTAATTTTATGAAAAACAAAATTTATAGCTTATTTTATAATATATATTATGAAATTCCAGGTAAATTACAATTTTCACTCCAAAGGGAAACTTTTTTTCAAAGGGAAACTTTTGGAAGAAAATATAGAAGATAATTTTTCTGATCTCAGAATAAGGGAAATATTAACCTTATTGATAAACTAAACTACATTAATATAAAGAAATTCTGTTTATCAAAAGACACCATAAATAAAATGGTAATAAATCCCAAAACTATTTGCAACATATAAACAAAATATTAATATCCATTAAACAAAATATTAGTACCCATTAAGCAAAATTACTCTCATGAATCAACAAGAAAAAGACAAACACCCTCACCCCACAAAATAAACAAAACTAATAAATGACCAAACAGACATTTCAAATGAGAGAAAATACTAATGGCTCAGTCCCATTAGTAATCAAAGAGGTATAAATTAAAATCACAAGACATCATTTTATTTATATTACATTAAATTACATTAAATTACATTTATATTACATTAAATTTAAAATCTGGTAGTATCTACATGTCTAAATTATTTTTCTTATGCCCACAATTAGAGAAAGCTGGCTATAAGGCTAAGCAACCTTTACTAGGTTAATAAACTAGAAACAATGGGGCATCTGGGTGGCTCAGTAGGTTAAGGGGCCAACTTTTGATTTTGGCTCAAGTCATGATCTCAGGGTTTGTGAGTTTGAGCCCTGTTTCATTCAGGCTCTCTTCTGACAGCAGGAAGCCTCCTTCAGATTCTTTCTCTCCCTTTCTCTTTGCCTCTACCCCATTTACATTCTCTGTCTCTGTCTCTGTCTCTGTCTCTCTCTCTCACACGGACACACATAAATAAATATTAAAAAAAAAAAACAGCTAGGAACAGAACTAGAAAGAAACTAGGAAGATGTTTCAATCAATGAAAGCTCCAACTTTTGGGGGAGAAATCAATTTTCATAGAGGAATTCTAGGATTTCTTTGGTTTATTTGTTGCTGCAGCTTTTGCCGTATTTGGACAAAACTTGCTATATTAAATTGGAAAATGGGAAATGACTAATTAATGGGTCTGTAGATTATACTAATACTATGCAATTAGATTTTTTTTAGTAAAAGGGAGATATTTTGAAATTGGGCATTTAATGTCCTCTCCAAAAATATTAATGAAACAAAGGCTAGATTTTGTTTGTATCTTTGTGTATATGCGTCCATGTGTGTTATGTGAAATGTTTTTTTCTACTTCTGGAATGTATTGCTAAAGTAAATTTGTGAAAGAGCTCTATTTAATTGATTAAAAGGCAAGTGCTTATAAAAAATGGACATTCTAAAACTCAGAAAGATCTCTGAGACTAACCAAATGTTTTGAAAGTTCACGTAATCCAGAAGAATATTCCGTATAAAAACTTGTTTAGGTTTGTTGGTTTAATTAAAATAGGTATGTATTTTGGAATTATCAACATGAAATATAATACAAATAATCAACTTTTATTCCACCTAAATATATTAAATTCATATTGCATCTGTTATAATTTATCAGCAAAAAAAATGACTTCAAAAGATGGTTGATTTTGTTTGACTCATGAAGTTTTCATGGGTAATTGTTAAGAACAAGTAGATTGGATAGATAAAATGGTTTATAGGTAAAAGTTAAATGGCTCTCAAAATCTTTAGTAACCAGAAACTTTGAAGTTTTGCTAAGTAAAATGATAAATTGGGTTGAATTCATTGTATTTTTAAGTCTTTTCCAAATAACAGAGAATACTAAACTATTTATTACTATGTTTGTCTGCTTTTGGCCTGTTATTGCAAAGAGATTGAGAAGATTTGTATCTATTGGTAGACATGCTTTGTGCTTAATTGAAAGATTGTATTATGGGGGGGAAGCCATATTTCTATAAATTATGAAATGTATTCATAAATTTCTAATCTAAAGAATTCTGAGATAACAGGTAAATTCACAACTGATTAGTACGTAGTTTGCACTGGAGGCTAAGGTTTCTAAAAGTAAAAATTCTGATAAATATCGTTCCTCGCAGTCTTAATTACATGGAAACCGACTCTATATGCAAGAAAAGTAAGATGTGTTTTTGTTTGTTTTTATTTTAGAGAAAGAGAGCATATGGGAGTGAGGGAGAAGGGCAGAAGGAGAAAGAGAGAATCTTAATCAGACTCCACACTCCGCATGGAGCCTGACACAGGGCTCCATCCCACCACCCTGGGATCATGACCTGAGCCAAAATCAAGTGTCAGATGCTCAACTGACTGAGCCACCTAAGCACCCCAAGATGTGTTTTGGGTAAGAAAGGTATGAAGAATGGGACTACATTTTTGTTGAGGGGGAAAAAATTTTCCCCTAAAATGAGACTAGTTATTTAGATAAAGAAGGCTTAGGACAAAATCTGAATGAAAAAGAAAATTGTAGAAGGTTTGTGAAGGGGAATCTAAAAAACAAATTTATGCATCGTCTGGACTAAGATTGGAATGAGTGAGTTTTAAAAGTATACTAGTATAAGATTGAGATTCAATATATCTTTTTGATAAAAATACCAAATTTTCTTGGATTATTGGCCTACTCTTGATAAGAAATCGTAAACAAAGTTTTTCTTTATTTGCTCAGAAAAACAAAAGTTTCTATGCTTTGTCTTTATCAGGTCTGTGATTACTTTAAAAAAGTTAAAACTTCTCAAATTACAGGGGCTGTTTTGCTAATAACTATATAACCTTCTGTAGAATTTCTTATTGTCACCTTGGTTAAATATAAATACTTAGTTTGGAATAATCTGTAATCCTATTTAGGCATGCTTTTTAAACCTTCTGAGTTTTTTTAACAAAAGTTCCCAAGTATTCAAAGTCTAAATTGTCTTTTTGACTAATTAGGCTTGTTTATTTGGTATGTTTAAGTTACAAGGGAAGCATTGTCAAACAAATGATGAAAACCCTTTTAGATTATCTGTATAGATAAATGCTGTAACTGCTTTTAGAAATTATACAAAATTCCTAAAGTTTTAATATGTTCTGGTAAAAAGTCATGTCAAATGGTGTTATATCACAGAAATAACTAGATTTCCTTGTCAACTGTACTCTAATGAACGCTCATCAGATCTCTACCCATGGCCAGTTTTTAATCTTTTTCATTTATACTTATTGTTCTTATACTCTTGCAAAATATGTTTCTTCTTCAAGGAGATTCATGGAAAAGGACTTTTTGACAAACACCGGTTACTAATATATTTAAAGTTATAAAACTAAGCTGAGTAAGAATTTCCAAAACTAATGGGAGAGTTGCATTCAGATAGAACAAGAATAACATGAGACTAAATGAATTAAGAAAAATGATTATATTTTGATGACGTTTGTTTGAAACATTGCTGGTTCTCTAATGTCTCATCCTTCAGATTTAAGGAAACGTTTTCTCTTAAGATATCTGTCTTACAGAAATAAATGTCTCAACTCATTTACAATGGAATATTTTATCTTTACTCCCTACCTGAACCCTCCAGAACTCAAAAGTTGTCAGTGAATATTCCTTTTTTATGGCAATTATTTGTATAAGTTCAATAAGAATCTGTTCTCCTTAGAACAGAACACCATTGGAAACAGTGGTTATTATTACCAAGGCTTTGACTGGAATGTCATCATTTAGAGAGAGATGCATAGACTCAGATATGACCAGGCAACTTTAAGGAATGAAGGTTGACTTTATGGAGCAAGAGAGCTTGGAAATTTTGCACTGGTAACTTGCTTTCAAAGTAGGCTTACCAGGTGAGTAAAAAATGTCACTTTCTGGCAGGTGCAAGAACCTCAGGATTTCTGAGTACATCAAGAGAAATTTACCCAAATCTACAAGTATTGCAGGCAAATCTGATGGCACGTATTTGGCTTTTGGCCTTGAGAGGTTATTAAAACCTCAACTTGAAATTCCTTATAAAAAGTTCCAGCAAAGCAGATTTAAAAGAACCTATATGGTAAATCACTATTCTTGCTGTGTTTATGTAAATAATTAGGCCATGATTGTTAAAACAAGGATGATTCTGAAAAGAAAATGATTCAATAACACATTTTTTTAGATATTAGATTTTAATACTATCGATTATACACTGGACTAGATCCTGATTTCTTCTGGTGTCCTCTAATGCCCAGTATAACTCTTCCAGCTAACATTTTGATTTTTCTCCCACCTTTCTGACTTGGAATCACTTGACAACTAAAACTGCCCTTTTTCTTGAAGCTTTGCAAACTGAAAATGTAAATGACTTGATGTAAAGAAATCACTGCAATTGCTCATCTACAGATAATCTTTATGTTTATTGCCATTCAAAGATCAGAGACATTTAAACTATAAACCAGGATGAGAAGTAGATGACATCAGGGTAGACTGCTTTCTGAAGATTTGGGACCAGGTCTGTTTTTCTACTCTTCTTTATTTTAAAATTGTAATAGTAGAAGACAGTAAACCTATTTGTTTGCTTTCATCTCCCCCTTTACTGTATCCTAATATTATGGTAACACACTGATTTAACTAACTTCAAACACTACCCTAGTACATTATTATAATGAGAACTTAGATAAAATATGTAATGACATCTTGGACCTACTCTAATGTTCCTTTAGCTACACTGGTACTTTTATATTATAAAGGACCTCTGTTAGAAAAAAAACTGTCAGTAAGTGCTCCCTAACTCAGATTTAACCTGAATTATATGTAACACTCAACAGATTGACCATTCTGTGTCTTTAAACTTAGATAATAATTTATTAAGAAAGCTTCCTGGGTACAATGGGAGAAACATAGTGGCAACTTGTCCAACATGCCAAAATATCCAATGTTCTCACAAACTATGATTTTTTTGTGTGAATGGAATAGCCTAAGACAACATAAAAAAAATAATGGGTATCTATCAAAGATGCTACTTTAGGAGTGATGAGGTAGATTCAGCCACCTCCTAAATCTAAGTTTGCCATATAACCCAGAAAATTCGGAGGTAACTATGGGTCAGCACTCTTCTTTCTTAACTATAGAAATCCAATATGTATAGCTCTCCTCATCTGTGGAAAATCATTAAAGACTCATATAAATTACTGCCCTGGTACCCAAACTTATGGCCAACCTGACATATTTTTTAACAACTTTTTATTTATTTATAACATTTTATTTTAATTTTTTAATTAATTTTTAATTTCTACACCAAACATGGGGATTGAACTCACAACCCCAAGATGAAGAGTCACATGCTCTACTGATTGAGCTAGCCAGGTGTCCCAGGAACTATGATAATACCACCAGAGTTTTTTCCATTGGAGGAAAATGGGCTTTATCATCCAATGATTCTTGTTGGATTTCAATATCCACTGAC
>CM053569.1:28891488-28924479 GCA_028646485.1 Cryptoprocta ferox | reverse complement strand
AAAAAAAAAAAAACATACTACTAAACAAAAATTGGGTCAACTAGAATATTAAAGAATAAAAAAGTACATAGAAACAAATGAAAACACAGTGGTCCAAAACCTTTGGGATGTAGCAAAAGCTGTTCTAAGATGGAAATTTATAAAAATACAGGCCTATCTCAAAAGCAAGATAAATTTCAAATAAACCTAACCTACACCTAAAGGAGCTAGAAAAAGGAGAAACAAAACCTAAAACCTGCAGAAGGAAATAAATAGTAAAGATTAGAGCAGGAATAAATGATATAGAAAGTAAAACAAAATAAAAACCCAATAGAACAGATCAATAAAACCAGGAGCTGATTCTTTGGGGGGAAAAATCAATAAAATTGATAAACCTCTAGCCAGATTTACCAAGAAAAAAAGATAAAGGACTCAAATAAATAAAATCACAATGAGAGAGGAAAAATAATAACCAATACCACAGAAATACAAATAATTATAATAGAATCTCATGAATAACTACATGCCCAACAAAGTGGACAACTGGAAGAAATGGATGAATTCCTAGAAACACACAAACTGCCAAAACTGAAACAGGGAGAAATATAACATTTGAACAGACTGATAACCAACAAGAGATTGAATCAGTAATCAAAAACTCCCAACAAAGTCTAGGGCCACATGGCTTAATAGGTGAATGCTACCGAACATTTAAATAATTAATACCTATTCTTCTCAAACTATTCCAAAAACTGAAATGGAAGGAAAAGTTCCCAATTAATTCTATGACACCAGCATTATCCTGATTCTAAAACCAGATAAAGACACCACTAAACACTAAAAAAAAAAGAGTAGTGTAGGCCAATATTCCTGATGAACATAGATGCAAAAATCTTCAATAAAATACTAGGAAACTGAATCCAACAATACATTAAAATCATTCACCACAATTATGTGGTAGTTATTCCTATGTAGCAAGGATGGTTCAATATTTGCAAATTAATCGAATGATATACATCACATTAATTAAAAAAAGCATAAGGATATGTGATCCTTTCAATAGATGCAGAAAAAGCACTTGACAAAGTACAGCATTCATTCATGATAAAAACCCTTAACAAAGATTTAGGGGGAACACACCTTAACACAATAAAAACCTTAACACAATAAAAGCCATATATGAAAAACCCACAGCTAACATCATACTCAAGAGGGGGAAAAACTGAGAGCCTTTCTCCAAAGGTCAGGAAAAAAGTAAGGATATCCACTCTCACCACTTTTATTCAATATAGTACTGAAAGTCCTAGCCACAGCAATCAACAACAAAAAGAAATAAAAGTCATCCAAGCTGGTAAGAGAGAAGTAAAACTTTCATAGATGACATGATACTACATATAGAAAACCCAAAATATTCCACTGACAAACTGCTACAACTTATAAACAAATTCAGTAAAGTCACAGGATACAAAATCAACATACAGAAATCTGTTGCATTTCTATACACCAGTAATGAAACAGCAGAAAGAAAAATTAAGAAAACTATCCCATTTATAATCCCCCTTATAATTTATATAGGTATCAAATACATTAAGATACCTAGGAATAAACCAAATCAAAGAAGTAAAATACCTATACTCTGGAAAATAAACACACTGATGAAAAAAATTGAATATGATGCAAATAAATGGTAAAACATTTCATGCTCATGGATTCAAAGAACAAATATTGTTAAAATGTCTGTACTACCAAAGGCAATCTACACATTTAATCCAATCCCTATCAAAATACCAGGAGCATTTTTCACAGAATTAAAACAATCCTAAAATTGCCAAAGCAATCTTGAAAAAGAAAAGCAAAGTTGGAGGGATCATAATTCTGAACTTCAAGTTACATTATAAAGCTATAGTAATCAAAACAGTATGGTGCTACAATAAGTCACAGATCAATAGAACAGAATTGAAAATCCAGAAGTAAACCCACAATTGTATGGTCTACTCATCTTCGACAAAGCAGGAAAGGATATCCAATGGGAAAAAGACAGTCTCTTCAACAAATGGTGTTGGGAAAACTAGCTAGCACCATGCAAAAGAAAGAAACTGGACTACTTTCTTACACATACACGAAAGTAAATTCAGAATAGCTTAAAGACCTAAATGTTAGACTGGAAACCTTAAATATCCTAAAATAGAGCACAGGCTAAAATAGAACACAGGCAGTAACTTCTTTGACATCAGCTAAACCAATTTTTTTTCCTAGATGTGTCTCCTGAGGCTGGGGAAACAAAAGCAAAATAAACTATTGGGACTACATCAAAATAAAAAGCTACTGCACAGTGAAGGAAACAAAAGTAAAAGGCAACTAATGAGATGGGAGAAGATATTTGCAAATGGCATATCTAATAAAGGGTTAGTATACAAAATTTATAAAGAATTTATGAAACTCAATACCCAAACACCAAAAAACCCAATTAAAAATGGACAGAACACAGGAACAGACACTTCTCCAAAAAAAGACACCTAGAGGTCCAACAGATACATAAAAAGATGTTTATCATCTCTTACTATCAGGGAAATGCAAGTCAAAACTATAAGGAAATATCACCTCACACCTGTCACAATGTCTAAAATCAACAACACAGAGACAAAGGTGTTGGTGAGGATGTGGAGAAAAAGGAACAATTGTGCACTGTTGGTGAGGATGGAAACTAGTGCAGCCACTATGGAAAACAGTATGAAGATTCCTCAAAAAGATAAAAATTGAACTACCAGGGCAGCTAGGTGGGTGAGTAGGTTAAGCGTGTGACTCCTGATTTAAGCTTAGGTCATGGTCTCACAGTTTGTGAGTTTGAGCCCCACATTGGGCTCCGCACTGACGCTGCAAAGCCTGCTTGGGATTCTCTCTCTCTCCCTCTCTGCCCCTCCCCTGCTTGTATGCTCTTTCTCTCAAAAAACAAAAATTAAAATATAATTACTTATGATCCAGTAATTGTACTACTGGGTATTTACCCAAAGAATACAAAAAGAAGAATTCAAAAGGATACGTACACCTTTGTTTATAGAAGTATCATTTACAGTAGCCAAGATATAGAGGCAGCCCAAGTGTCCAATGATTGATCAATGGATAAAGAGGTGGTGTATGTGTGTGTGTGTTTGTGTATGTATATATACATATACACATATACACACATATGTATACATATATACATACACACACACACAGGACTATTGTTCAGCCATATAAAAGAATGAAATCTGGCCATTTGCAATGACATGGATGGAGTTACAGAGTATAATGCTAAGCAAAGTAAGTCAGAGAAAGACAAGTACCATATGATTTCACTCATGTGTGGAATTTCAGAAACAAAACAAATGAGCAAAGGGGAAAAAGTTAGAAAAAGACAAATCAAGAAAAGACTCTTAATTATAGTCAACAAACTGATGATTACCAGAGGGAAGGTGGACCGGGGGGTGGGGGTGGGGGATGGATTAAATAGGCGATGGGAATTAAGGAATGCACTTGTCATGATGAGCACCAGGTGATGTATGGAATTGTTGAATCATTATATTGTACACCTGAAACTAATAATACTGTATATTTTCTTTTTTTTTTTAATGTTTTATTTATTTTTGAGAGAGAGAGAGAGAGAGAGAGAGACAGCGTGAGCAGGGGAAGGTCAGAGAGAGAGGGAGACACAGAATCCTAAGACAGGCTCCAGGCTCTGAGCTAGCTGTCAGCACAGAGCCTGATGCGGGGCTCGAACCCACGAACCGTGAGATCATGACCTGAGCTGAAGCCGGACGCTCCACCGACTGAGCCACCCAGGCACCCCTACTGTATATTTTCTAACTGGAAATAAAAATTTAAAAAGCCAAAAAAAATTTCTCATAAAAAAAATTCTAAAACTGTGATGATGGATGTTAACTAGACCTACAGTGGTTATCATTTCACAACATATACAAATATCAAATTTTTGTGCTCTATATGTGAAACTAATATTATATGTCTGTTATAAAAATTAAATTAAAAGATGAGTAAAGGATATATAATGGGGAAAGAGTAATCTCTTCAATAAATGATATTGGGAAAGCTAGACCACCACATGCAAAAAATGAAACAGGACCCCTATCTTTTTTTAATGTTTATTTATTTTTGAGAGAGAGAGAGTGAATGAGGGAAGGGCAGAGAGAGAGGAAGACACAGAATTTAGGCAGGCTCTAGGCTCCTAGCTGTCAGCACAGAGCCCAATGCAGGGCTCAAACTCACAAACCATGAGATCATGACCTGAGCTGAAGTCAGACACTTAACTTACTGAGCCACCCAGGTGCCCTGAAACAGAACCCCTATCTTACACCATATACAAACTTTAGTTCAGAATGAATTAAAGACTTGAACATAAGACTTGAAACCATAAAAGTTCTATAAGAAAACATAGGTGGTAAGCTCCTTGATATAGGTCTTGGTGATGATATAGGTCTGTTTCATTTTTTGGGTTTGACACTAAATGCAAAGGCAGCAAAGGAAAAAAACAACAACAACAGGAACTGCATCAAACTAAAAGCTTAAGAAACCAAACTAAACTAAAAGCTTCTGCACAACAAAGGAAATCATCTCTTTCATCAACAAAATGAAAAGGCAACCTACAGAATATTTTCAACCTACAGGAGAAAATATTTGCATGCCATATATCAGATAATGGATTGATATCCAAAATATATAAAAATATATACAACTCAATAGCAAAAAAATAAACAATCCAATTTAAAAAATGGAGAGGATCTGAATAGATGTTCTAAAGAAAACATACAAATGTCTAACAGGTACATGAAAAAGTGCTCAACATCACTAATCAGGGGAATGCAAATCAAAACCACAATGAGGTATCATTTCACATCTGTTAGAAAGGTTATTATGAAAAATACAAAAAGGAACAAGAGTTAGCAATGATATGGAGGAAAGGGAATCTTTCTGCATTATTGATAGTAATGAGAATTGGTGCAGCCACTATGGAAAACAGTATGGAGGTTCCTCAAAAAATTAAAAATAGGACTACCATATGATCCAGCAATTATACTTCTAGTTATTTGTCCAAAAGAATCAAAAACACTACCTCAAATATGGTAGGCAAGACATGGGAACAATGTAAATGTCCGTTGTTGGATGAATGGATAAAAAAATGTAACATATATGTTCAGTGGAATATTATTAAGCCATAAAAGGAACTTTGCCATCTGCAACAACATGGATGGGCCTTGAGAACATTATGCTAAGTGAAGTCAGAGAATGACAAATATTCTATGACATCACTTATTTGTGAAATTAAATAAAAAGCCAAACTCATAGATAAGGAGAATAAATTGTTGCCATGGGCAAATGGGTGAAGGGAGTCAAAAGGTATAAACTATCATTTATAAACTAAATAAGTCAGGGGTTCCTGGGTGGCTCAGTCAGTTAAGTTTCTGACTTTGGCTCAGGTCATGGTCTCACGGTTCACAAGTTTAAGGCCCATGTCGAGCTCTGTGCTGACAGCTCAGAGCCTGGAGCCTGCTTTGGATTCTGTGTCTCCTTCCTTTTGCCCCTTACCATTTACACTTTGTCTCTGTCTCTCTCTCAAAAATAAATAAAACTTAAAAATAATTTTATAAAATAAATAAGTCATCGAGATAATGTACAACATGGAGATTATAGTTAATACTGTATTGTATATTTCGAAGTCACTAAAAGAGTAAATTTTAAATGTTCTCATTTAAGAAAAAATAATTGGAACTTTGTGTGGTGATGGATGTTGACTAGACTTATTAATGTGGTCATTTTGCAATGTATACAAACATTGAACCATTATGTTGTATAACTGAAACTAATATAATGTTCCATGTCAGTTATATCTGAATAATGTAAGAGAATTTGAGTCCTGGAAATTTGATTAAAAATATGATCTATATATACAATTGCCAAACCTGTTACAGTTCATTTCATTCAATTTAACCACAAACATATACATTATTTTATAGATGAATTATGTAGTTTTACCTCTCCATTAGAATGATAGCATGTCTAAAATAAAAATGGAATCTGAATTCTGGTTTTCAAAATATAAATGTAAGGTTATTACTGTCAGAAGTTGCTGAAGAATTATTCGTTTCCAATAGAGTTGCAAAGGAAGCTTGGTTTATTTAGGTTTTTGAGGTTATGTTCCTTAGATGCAGAGCATGACACAAGAATTCAGATGCAGGTTTTTTGAGGGAGAGCTCTTCAGAAAAAAAATCTGTAAGAGAGGATGTAAAGCAGGATAATTAGGGTGGGAAAAAAACGGAGAAAAGGCAGCAACCTGGTGTGGCTGCTGGGGGCGAGGCAGCTCTGTCAGCCTAAGAAAGTTCCCTGGAGAAGGGGGAAAGCTATGAGTGTTTAACAGCCACACTCACAGGAGCTGAAGGATGGGTGCACTGGCTCCTAGAGTTGGAGGTTGGGGACCACACATCTACTACAATAGTGAAGAAACTGCAACTGGCGTAATTAATTGTTGCTTCTCTCTGGCCCAATCTGAAGAAGAATAATCCATCAGCAATAGCTGCAGAAGGTGTGAGGCTGGATGATTATCTTTGTACCATGGGATAGTCAAAACTATGGATGACTGGAGGGCCAGGGCCTTGAACAAAGGACAGTCAATCCATATGGTGGCCAATAAGCTGTGGTAGAACCAGATTTAAAAGAGAAGCTAGGTGATCAGCTTTCTTAGTTTGAATATTTGAAGTATGTAGTATTGGGAGAAGTTGAAAAGTCAGAGAGGTCATAGTGATCTAATGTACAAGCTGAAGTTATAAGGGAATTAGAAACTGTAAGTAAGCAGTGACCATGAGGTAGAGAATAGGCATAAAGACAGTATAGGGTGAAGGAACCATTTGCTGGAGATGGGATGGGAAACGAAGTGGAAACATAGAAGGTAGATAATCACACTGGTAGAGCTCCAGAACAATGAACTAGAGTCCTGATGTTATTTTTCTCTCATCAGATAGGAAAAGATTTCAAAGAGTGTGATCAGGAAACACTAGACTAGACAAATTGCCCTCTGGAGAGGGTAGATATTGTTTATTTGCATGATCTTGTTTTTGTCAAACACTGAAAAGTACCTGATATGCTTGCAGGTAGAATTGCTCTGCAGAATAGGAACAGAGAATTCTGGAGTCCAGGATGCTGCCAGAAGGAGAATGGTAAAGAAGGTGACTTTAAAGCAGATTGATACCTAAGCAGAATTTTAAAGTGTAAATGGTAGAATGTGCAATGTAAACCAATTTACATAGTGTTTTTTTGGCGGGGGGAGGGGAGAGGTGTGAAGTGTGATTCAACTATGAGGATGAGGAAGTAGTGTACATCTGAACTACCCAATATTATTTGATAAATGACCTGAGAAAGGGATTGAGGTGAGCAAAGATTCTAAGTGAACTCTCAGGAGAAGCACTTGTCAGTCAGTGAAGAATTTCCATAGGAGAAGCCAGAGAGAGGCTTATAGGGCAGGCAGGGGTTGAAGTGGCGAGGAGGAGAGGAGCTCAGGTCATTGTTCTGGACAACAATGAGAAGTGTTCGATTTGTTTATGATTCTTGCCAGCTTTAAATCAGACTCTTTATAGTGTTCTTCTTGAATCTAAGAACTGGGACATCTGATCTCCCTCAGCAGGTGGGAGGGAAGCATGGAAGGCCTTGGCCAAAGTTTACTAAGGGGAGTTATTTCCATAAAGCTTTGAAGTTTCTAAAACAGTGACCAAGTAGGGAGGCTAAAACCTGGTTAGGTTTTCACAGCTCATCTCTTCTCCCTTATAGAATATTCTCTGAAAGGTATTAAATATACAAATTTTAAAGTCAAACAGAACAGGAAACTCTCCAGGAATGGCTAGATCACCTTTACCTTTAAATAGTTCATTTAAACTATGAACTATTTAGCCAAGAAAATAATTTGTGTGTGTGTGTGTGTGTGTGTGTGTGTGTGAAAACATACTCATAAGTCCATTTTTATGAGGTCAAGAGAATCTTAGGCATACTTTGTTATTTCTGCATTTGCCCTTTGCATTTAAGATTTGGTCAATTGATTTCCCTGAACATGTTATTGAAAGAGATCTTAATAATAAAGAAGCTACAAAATGTACCATAAAATGGAATAATAAAACAACCAGAAAAGATGGGGTGGGTAGACTGAGATAAGTTCATAACGAGCCCTCATTGTTATGTGTGGCGGTATGTGTGAATGTCAAATTCTATGGTAGAGAACATTTAACAAGAAGGTAGCAGAAACATCTCAATAATCAGTGTGTACCTGGCTATGAAATTCTTGAGTTTCTCTTGCTTCCTCTTGGAAACATTTTCTAAAGCTATCACATATCTTTCTTCCACCCTACTTTCTGAAACATATCGAAGAGATAATTTCACACCAATTGGTGCTAGCAATGCTAATCTTAGCCAATTAGAGTCTTTAATTTTAATTGGAATATTTCCCACAGTTCCCACTGTGTGTTGTCAAAACTAAAATAGAGCTGGGGGAGATGAGTTAAATAGGTGATGGGGATTAAGAAGCTCACTTGTTCAGATGAGCACTGGTTGGCTGATGTATGGAAGTGTTGAATCACTATACTGTACACTTGAAACTAATATTACACTGTATGCTAACTGAAATTTAAATTAAAATCTTTAAAAATCATTAAAAAATTAGAAAAAGAGAGAGAAATACAACCAGTACAAGGAAAAGTATTAATCAGATCAGTTTAAGGCCAGAACTTAAATGGAATGCTTCTAAAAATCAAAACAGGTTTCCCTTAATGTGATAATATGTATTTATAAACAGGGTTTTGAGGTTGATGCCATCAACCACTTGGTAAAATATTGCCAATAACATTATTGCCATAAAAATTGGAAAGTTGATTAGTGGGTTACTTAAAACTGTAATCTTAGTCTTTAGAGGATTTATTTAAATCTAATTTTAAAAGTTTCTTAATATTTATTTTTACAGAGGTTAACTTAGAAATTTAAGATTAGAAATCAGTTTCAAATGTGTGCTGCTGAAACCAGAATGTGGATATGTGGCTTTTGTCCAAAGTGGTCATGTTTCCCTCAAGGCCAATTTGTCACTGATGAAACATCTGTCCAAAACCATTCATGTGTGTTTTGAAAAACTAAGATCAGTCAACTTTGTTTGGATAGGCAACTATTGCTTTCTAAGTTAAGATGGATGACAATAGATGAATATATTTTTGGTTTAACTTTAATGATGTCTGCTTTTCTGAAATTGGAAAAATATCAAGATGGTATTTTGTACTTGTGCCCTATCTCACAATTAAGTTCTTATTGGAAACTCAGAAAAGGAAACAAAGTATTTAAGAAGTCTTATGAGACATTTTATTTTGTGCTAATGGCACTTTCTTGGGGAACTGTTTGCATATACGGCCAAGGATGGGATTGGATGTTTATAAAAGCAAATTACTGAATTTTTTTTCTATTTTGAAACACTTCTTTTTCTTCAATAAGGCACCAAAACCATGATGTCATTTTCCTATTTGAGGGTCTATATACTCCATTTTCTATCTCCCAGATCTTCCCTTCTCTATTCTGGCCACAAACATACATAAGGTATATTGTGTTAATATTTACAGGAACTGAACTTTTTAGTCTTTGCTAACATAGCATAAATAATAAATTTAAATTTAAATCTCTAGAAGGAGATATATACTATAGGTTAAGCTTTTCACTTAAACATTTGTTCAATTATTCACTAAGCAATACTTGAACGTCTGCTCACAGGCACATTTTGTATTACAGTATAATTAGTTGTTTAATGATCTCATACCAGACTGTGAGAACTTCTATCTCAGTGGCTAGATTAATGAGTAACATTTAGTATATTTTGTATACATACATGTCAAACAATTGAATATGAGGATTTAGCATGATTTAGAAAAAAAAAGAAGGGTAATGGGAAAGAGACATCTAAAATGTATTCAGCTTATAATGTATGTTAGATGTTTTGTGAATCACTTCACTTACATTATCATTTTTATTTTATTCAACTTTTACAGTTAACCTTTGAGGTAACATAAAGGTAAGTAGAATCAGGAAGAGTTAGTATTCTGCTCAGCATCAGTGGGCTGGTAAGTTAGAGCTGGAAGTTTAGCTCATGTCTATATGATCTGAGTCCATGTGCTTAGACTGCACAGCTGGCCACCATACAGAAACCCTCACTACTCCTACCGGGCTAAATGAGCAAAATCAAAACAAAACCAAACAAAAAAAACAAAAAACTCCCACACTTCTTACCACTATCCTACATTAAAAAAAATTTAGGGGCACCTGGGTGACTCAGTTGGTTAAGCATCTGACTCTTGGTTTCAGCTCAGGTCATGATCTCATGGTTCATGAGATCAAGCCCCATGACTCATGCTCCCCATGGGTTTCTCTCTCTCTGCCCCTCCCCTGCATGCACTCTCTTACTCAAAAATAATAAAAAAGTTCTAGCCAAATAAAAAGTATATGAAACATATATTTTAATAGTAAATATAGGAAGGTAATGAAATATTTTTTATAATTCATAGTTTTAGATATCTAAGAAGAGTCAAAAGACTCAATTATTCAAATTTAAGTGAATTAATGTAAGTAGCCAGATGCATGTTATACATAACAGTGACCAGTAAAAAATTCATTTAATAAATTTGTGAAGTTAGTATTCTAAATACTAGGGATACAATGGGGAACAAGAGAGATAAAATCCTGCTTTCACTGAGCTTACATTCTTAAGGGAGGAGACAAATAATGATATTTATTCTAGCATTAATGTGTATGTAATGCTTAAATGCCACATACTCATTCCTCTAAGTGTTTTCCTCTCTCTCTCTCTCTCTCTCTCTCTCTCTCTCTCTCACATACACACACACACACACACACACACACACACACACACAATGTTTAAATCCCATGACTAAATGCTCTGTAAGGTAGGTTCTATTTTATGCTCATTTTAAAGATGTGGAAAATTCATCATAGAAAGGTAAGGAAGTTGCCCAGAGTGATAACAGTGAGTGGTTTCGTGAGACATGGAAACTAACCTCAAGTCTAGGCAGTTCATGCTCCTGTTTCAGGTTGGATTAGTGATAGGAAGACAAAGAAAGCAGAATAAGGGGAAAGAAAATGGCAGGGGTGATGTTTTATTTAGGGTGTTGAACAAAAGCTTCGGGATGAGATGGCATTTAAAAGAGACCCGATTAAAGTAACAATTTAGCCATGATGTTATTGTAGGGGGGAAAAAGAATTCCAAACAAATAGGAATGATAGATCCTGCAGTTGGAGCTCTATGTTCTAAGTATAACATAGATATGTTCTAAGTGTAACAAGGAGTCCAGTGTAAATAAGTAAGGGAGAGAATGGAAATGAGGTCATATAGTTACTTATGTGCCATAATGTGGGATTTTTAGACTATGCATGGACTTCAGATTATGAGCATAGATCTGATACAATCTAAAAATTTTGAAAACTTCATAAAGATTAGACTGTGAACTTACAAGATTGGCGACAGAGTCTATTACTTAGAAGGCTTTTACAATTTGTCCATGGTAAGAGTTCTTGGGCCAGTTGGTAGGAAGTGATATATATTTGCTGTATTTTCAAAGAAGAACCATTAAGATGTACTGATATATTGGCTCTTTCATTGTAGAAGAATGAAGAGACAGGATGATTCCATGCTTGTTATCTTGTGTAATTGGATGAATAGTTGCCATTCAATAAGAAGGGGAATACCGGGGGGAAAACTATATTGGGGGTAAGAAGAATCAACAATTTTGTTTTGAAGATTTTATGTTTTTGATGCCGATTAAACATCTAAGTAGAGATGTTAAGTAGGTAGTTGCATATATGAGTCTGAAGACTGGGACTAGGGCTACGCATTTGGGAATCATCAAGTCATGAATGACTTTAAGATTGAAGGATGGTATGAGCTCACTTAAGGATGAGTATAAATTGAGAAGAGGTCTCAGTATTGAGTTATAGGGCATTCTGACATTAAGAAGTTGGTGCAGTGAGAAAAGTCTAGCAAAGGATCTTAGGGAAAAATGGCTCATGAAGTAGGAGGAGATTTAAGTAGTTTTTGTTTTAAAAGTCAAGAAGAAATTTTTTGGTAGAGGGGATCATAAATATTGTTGAATGTTACCAGATTAGATAGGATGGAGACTGATGATTGGGTTTATTGATGAGCTCACCAGTGAACTTGTCAAGAGCAGTTTTTGTCCAGTGGTGGCAATGAAAGCTCATTTAAGAGGAGTCCAAGAGAGAGTGGGAAGAGAAGAGATGGAGAGAGGAGGTATTGTGAACTTTGCTTTAAAGGCAACTTGTGGGATAAGATAAACTTAAGGGAGAGGTTTTATCAATATTAGAGATATTACAACGTGTTTGCATGTTTACAAGAAGAATCGGTAGAGAGGGAAAATTGGTAATGTAGGAGAATGAGGGCCATTTGCTGGAATGAGGTACTTCTGTGGACAGGAAAGCATGAGATCTAGGGAGCAAGGGGAGTATTTGGTCCCATAGGATGTATATTTTGGCCACTGTAACAGGAAAGGTGCAGAGTATAGGAATTCAAGTATAAAGCATTGATAGATATGAAAGTGGGTTGATGCCAATGTTTTCTTTTGATTGTTTCCATTTCTACATGAAATAAACAGAATCATTTACTGAGGAAGATGAAGAAAGATGCTATGGATTGTGTTCCCCCTAGCCCCAAATTCATATGATGAAGCCCTGACTCCCAGTGTGATAGTATTTGGAGATGGGACCTTTGAGTGGAAATTAGGTTAGATGAGGTCATGGGATAGGGCCGTCATGATGAGCTTAGTATCCTTCTAGGTAGAGATGTCAGGTAGCTTGCTTCATCTCTCCCTCTCTCTCCCTGCCATATAAGTACACAATGAGAAGGTAGCCATCTGCAAGCCAGGAAAAGAGCCCTATCAAGGAGTCAAAGTGTCCAGCACCTTGACCTAGGACTTGCTAGTCTCTAGAACTGTGAGAAAATAAGTTTCTTCTTGTATTTATTGTGGTAGCTTCAATACACTAGTTCAAGAGTGGAGGTGCTGGAGATTTGAAAAGTTATATAATATTAAGTTTGGAAGGCAGCAACAATGACTAAGGTAGGAGTTTTACTCATAAAGTCAAAGTTGATATGTTTAACATGTTTTTGAGTTTTATTCTAGCTATAATAAACTACTTCAGTGCAGAGAGAGCAGGGTGTTGGATAACGAGGTTTGAGTTGCTGTGATATATGATGGAGAAAAAGGAGATAAAGGCATTAAGGTATTTACAACCATATAGTAAACATATTGTATAGAGATCACATTATATATAGAGATCACAGTGGTTATTATAAATAATTAGGAATATGAGACTATTCATAATGGTAGGAGTAGTCTATTATAGTAGTAGCCTATTATAAATAATAAGAGTATAGACTACTCATTCTATTAAATAAATTCTATTGAGAGAGGTGGTGGGTTTGTAACATTCACTTTGGTTAGACTGAACTACCTTTTCTCAGAATTCCCTTCTCTGTAGATTTCTAATTATAGTGGGCCACTAGAGACATATTTACAAGTTATTTGGGATATGGAATTTAAACACTGGTGTTTCTCAACACAGAGACAGTGGTGCTATCTCAAACTTTGGTGTGGGACAGTAACTGGGTCTGCAGCTTCACAACTTTTCCCTGGATCCTTTTTTTACTCTACTATTCCTCACAGGTGTGTGTTTAGCTCTATGATGAAGGCCACCAGCTTTCTATGTAGGACACCCATAGCATCAAGATCACAGGTGGTGAGAATTGGCATGAATTTTGTTCTTTCCTTGTGGCTTCCAGCTCCTGCTGGTGAGTTCCAGCTTGTCCTCACTCTTCCCAATGCTATATCCATCTTCTCTTCCCAACTTCCCACCCTATGAACTTTAAGCTCTAGTATCAGATGAAAACTAGAAGGCTTACAGACACTGCTTAGGCAGCTCTCATAATTGCATAAGACTCAGTTCTGGTCAAAAAAAAAATGCCTTATCTTATATACAGTGGTCTTGTCTCTCTGATGAAATTCAGATAGAAGAGATTATGAAATAAATATTAAACAAATGGAGGGACATATTTATGAACTGGGAAGATGAACTGTTGTATGGGCATCATTTCTCCAAATTCGTTTATGAATTGGACAGCCCTGATAAAAATCCAGCTGGATATATATGTTCAGAACTTCAAATGTCAATACGAATCATTTAACAGTAAGTATGTGACAGAGCACAAAGAGCAGCCAGGTTCTGCACTATGCCTCAAAATATTATACAGTTAAATTGTGTGAAATGTCAAATATCATAAATTATGAGCCAAGATTTTCATTTCAAGTGGCAGGAATTAAGTAGAATAAAATTATAGTTCTAGCTTGTGCATGTATGGTACTTTATGTGTGAGACACTCATTTTTCAAGTACTACACACATATCTACACCTTTCTCCCACCAGCTCATTTAACCATAAAAGCCCTATGAGGTAGATATCCTTCTATTTTTCAGGCAAATAGTTGAAGCAAAGAGAGATTAGGGACCTTGCATAGGGTCACACCAGAAAGTAACAGTAAAGTCACATCAGAGATTAATAGAGTCAGAACTTACATCTCACACTAGCCACTTGCTTTTTCTCATATGGATGTGACCTCTGCTCTTTGAGAATATTACCTTGGAAAAGCAAAGGCAAGCCATCGGTACATCAATATCTACAAGGTTTCTTGAGAGGAAGGCAGAAGTTATTCATCTTGTAACTAACTGAATGCACCTGGACCATAAAAGATGGGGAAAATCAGCTCCATGAACAGAACTAAGTAAGAACAATTGACTGTCATTATTCTGAGGGTTGCTGGGTTATTGAAATAAAGCTGACATGGTAGCCCAGGGATAGACTATTGAGTGAAACATGTTATGGAGCAAGAACCAAGAATCAAGTTGTTTAATATCCTGCCTTTATGAAAGGGGCATTTTAGTGTGCACCAACCTAAGAAGACTCCTTCAGCTCATTGTCATACCAATGTGGGTCACCTCAATTGAGAACAGCAATCAAAAAGAGGGGGAGAGGTCATTTTGCTCCAGGCCAATAAATGCGTGGTCACATGGTCAAAGGATGAAGCAGCAACAATGGTTAGAACGTACTCTGCCTCTGGGGAGTAGGAAATGGTTGCTGGGTGTTTGGGTGGGAGGAAAGGATTTGGAAGATTACTGATTTACATAAAAGGACTTATAAGTTTTTAAAATATTTGTGTGCATAAAGGTCTCTGATTTTTCAAAGATGCACTACAAAGCACAATGAGATTCAATTCTTCGTCTATCAAATTAGCAAAACTGCAAATAAAGCTGGGATGAAAACACTGGTAACTGTATGATGGAATGTTCCACTTATTGCTGGAGGCAGTTAATTGGTATGACCTTTCTGGACAGCAGTTTATCAATATGTATGAAGAGTTTTAAGAAACCTGGTGTCCTCTAAACAGTAATTCCACCCCTGAGAATCTACCATAATAAAGTAATCCCAAATACTGAAAAGAGATTTATACTCTAAGACATTCATAGTATTATTAAAATTGTGAAAAGTAGAAACAGAATGTCCAATCATAATGAAAGAAATAAATAAGACACGGTACATTCACTTATTACAATATTATATAAAATAAATACATTTACAAAGATTATTTTAAAACATGGAATAATAAATGAGATGGATAATATGTAAAACCATAAATATAATTTTATATGTTTTAAGTGTACATATCTTGGTCAAATGCTTAGAGGACCAAAACTTTTAGAAAAAATAGTTGAAGGGAAAGTGATGATTTCTGCCTCTTGGTTTATACCTGTCTGAATTTTCAAGAATTTCAAGCCTGTTCATGAATATGTTTTGAATGAAAAAAAAAAAGTTAAATGCAATAGCAATAGCATAGCGGTGTCATTTAGTCATCAGAAACAAAAAGATTCTGTAATAAATAAGCCTGAGCTCCTCAAGCTCATCCTGATAAAAAACAAAGAGAAGTTCCAACACTTGAAAAATGTCCTTTCGTGTTCTTTTGTAGCTGTTATAGAAATGGCTTTCAAAGGGAAGCTCATAATAGAACCTCAAAAGTAAATATTCTATGAGACAGAACTTGGTTTGGTTGGAATCAGTTGGCTAAGAAACTGTTCTGATCAACCTGCATGTGCAAGATGGAATTTAACTTGAATATTTGGTTATATTGCATCCATCTTGCCTATTCCATTAAAAAAAAATCACCCTAAATATTGTATTGGGAAAGGATAGGGGTGGGAAGTGAAATTTTTGTTAAATGTGTTTTAGATTAGAGACCCTTCTAGACTATAGCTTCGAGGTGGAATTAGTCATTGGCACGAATGCGCCTTTTCAGAACTGTTTCTGGTGCAGAAGCAAAGGTGTGTGTTTGTGCCAGGTTTTCTCAGCTTCTCTCGCTTTGCTATGTTGTCACTTGAACTGAGATTTGAGGTAGGAGATGGGAGTCAGGGCTCCTAGTTTGTGAACTATTACATAGGATTATTTTTTCTTCTTAAATTTCCTAGGAAGGACTGGTTGCTATTAGTGCGTAGTTTTTCATAGATGTTTAAAAGCACAATAAATAGCATTTTGGAGTTATTGCCCTAAAACTAGAGTTTTAGTATATTTTAGAAGAAAAAAAAATCCTGCCTTTTGCAACAACATGGAGGGACCTTGAGGGCACTGCACTAAGTAAAATAAATCAGACAGAGAGAGACAATTGCTATATGATATCACTTATACGTGGAATCTATTTTAGAAAACCCAAACGAAACTCATAGATACAGAGAACATATTGATGGTTTTTAGAGGTGGTGAGTGGGTGCAAAATATGTGTAAGTGGTCAAAAGATACAAGCTTTCAGTTATAAAATAAGTAAGTCCTGAAGATGAAATGTACAGCATGAGAGCTCTAGCTAACAACACTGTATTATATATTTTAAAGTTGCTAAGAGAGTAGATCTTAGAAGTTCTCAAGGGCCAGGAGTGGGGGGAGGTGGTGTGCTGGGATGGCTCAGTTGGTGGAGCCTCTGACTTCAGCCCAGGCTATGATCTCATGGTTCGTGACAGCCCAGATGTGCTTCAGATTCTCTGCCTCCCTCCTCTCTCTGCCCCCCTCCTCTCTCTGCCCTTCCCCAACTTGCGCACATGTGTGTGAGTGCTCGCTCCCAAAAATAAACATTAAAAAATTTAATTCTCAAAGGGAAGAAATTGTAACTATAGGTGGTGATGAATGTTAACTAAACTCATTGTGGTGATCATTGAGCAATATGTACGTATATCAAATCATTATGTTGTACACCGAATGTTAATATAACATTAATTCCAATTATATCCCAATTCTAAAAAAAAAAAGT
The DNA here is from genome assembly GCA_028646485.1 of Cryptoprocta ferox. Taxonomy (NCBI): domain Eukaryota; kingdom Metazoa; phylum Chordata; class Mammalia; order Carnivora; family Eupleridae; genus Cryptoprocta; species Cryptoprocta ferox. The sequence goes on along the minus strand of CM053569.1, from coordinate 28,907,069 downwards.
AATTAGAAAAACCAATATAAGTAATACTTTTGGATATATAAATCTGAGTTATACCAATAGACTCACAAGATACTATACATAAATACTATATATAATTTTACTTTTGTTAAAAAGTATCCCTTTCCCTTCTTTTCCAAATGTAGCATTAGCTATTCTTTATTGTGAAATACAACAGGATAACTCCTAAGCATCTTGGACATTTGCAAATTTTAGGAGATAGACACATGTGAATGGTGAGAATTATATTACAGGAATTTGTACATTCTGTCTGTGGTGACACTATCTACTATTTTTATTTTTGGAGTTGACAGCTGCCTTCAGCATTGTGCAATGTTTGGCTACCATTACATTTGGCTGTGGCTGTGTCAGGAGTTTCTTGTGTTATACATTATTGCAATAGATTTTGTTATTGATTCCAGATATGTTTATATGTCTTTCTTGTTCTCAGTTTCTGGAGGTTAATCCATCTAGCATTGTTCCTTTTCTTGCAGAAAGGAATCTGGGAATCCTTGAGAGTTGGATAAAATTGGCACAAAAAATGGGGGGGAAAACCTGAATGAAGTCTTTGGAAAAAAACAAACCCTACAAGTCGACTCGAAGTAAAACCTTTCTTAGGTCTGAAAAATCTCAGACAAGTTTAGAAGCATTTTTATGTATAGTGCCTTTATCTTCCTGCTGAGTATCAAAAGTAAAAACAAAAACAGAAACAAAAAAACACAAGTGACAAAACCGCAAACCAGACGAAACTATTCAATGATATGTTCTTCAATGCATAAAATGGTATATAAGATTTTGAATTGAAACTGGCTCTCCATGTGACCAGCAAGAGAACAGCATAGCCAAAGTGGATAGTACAGTCACTGGCAGCATCTTTCCTGGTTAATCAATATGATGGACATGTGGACATCGATGCATTTATTGCATTTATCTTGAAAGTTGGTCCAGCCAAACGGGTTTTCATAAAAAGGGCTCTATTTTAATCCTTGTCCCAATAGAACCACTATATAGTGGATATAATCTAAACAGTTTTATTTGCAATTCCTACTGCTTCTTTCAACTTTTAGTTGAGCCGAGTTTTTTTCTGTCCACCAGATTAAAACTTACCAGGTCCCAAAATGTTTATGTTCACTGTACAGTAATGCAGTTACTTTAAGAGATAAGAAAGCTTTAGTGCAAAATTCAAAAATAATCCAGTATAAGATATTAATTAGAATCCGGAGTAAGAGGCCCAGGGCTGTAGATAGTAGGCTTGGGCATTTGGGGAGGAGAAAGAGAAGTGTATGAGTAATGTTCCTGGGCTGGGACTTTGTTGAGCTGTAGTTTTGGACCATGTCAAGGTTAAAGAGGGAGGAGGGAACAAGGGAAATAAGGAAGGGAAATTCCTTGATGGCTGGTGGCTGGTATCTTCACAAACTAGTTTCTTACTCTGGTCCTGGTGGGTGTTTGTAGCTGATACTTTCTTCTGTGGGTACTTTGAAACACCCCCCTCCCCAATACCCCTGTTTAGTGGCAGCTCTCATAACATGAGATAACATCTCTCCTTCTGACCTCAGCGCTGGTGTGGAGATATCCTCATCCTGGTTCTACACCCAAGTCATTTCATGCTCCTGGCCAGCTCTTTCCCTTACAGCCCACATTTGGACCATGGGAATCAAACATTTCTCGGCTTTTACTAATGGAAGTATAGTTCCTTTGCAAACTTAGCCATGTTGTCTCTGTTTCCCTGAAATAGGCCATTCTAATTTTCTCAGTCCATGGTATCTCTCAATTATGGAGAGGATTAGGTCCCTCCTTAGGCCCTGGCTGAAGCCCTTACTCTTCATTCAGATAATGAATGACAAACTCCTCTCTTTTCCACTTGGGGAATGGAGGTGGGGCTCAAGCCCAGCTTTTTGCATAGAACCATTTCCCCAAATATCTTTTCCATTCTCTAACTGCTTTGCCCCCTTTTTGTAATATTGATCTGACTGAATGGTCCAAGAAGTGTGGAACCACTTTTTGTACATTCTTTTTGTGCATTCTACATTTTTTCTGTCACGTAGCTTTGGCACATATCACCTGTTGTATTTTGTTGCCTGGACCAAAACCCCAGTTAGCACACTGTTCCACTGATGTGAACTCCAATGGTAGTTCTGTTGCTTAGATCTTAGCCTAAGATTGCCAGAGAAAATGGAGGACACCATTTAAATTTAAATTTCACATAAATGGTGAATAATTTCTTAGTGTGTATATGTCAATGCACTATTGGAAACATATGTAAACTAAAAACTTGTTCATCTGAAATTCAAATGTAACTGGGCACCCTGAATTTTATTTGCAAAGTCCGGTAAAACCACTTAAAGCAACTGAAATAGATTTTGATTAACACTTTATTATCTGCAGGGCTGTATGTATGTATTCATGTCTCTCATGTCCAATCTAGATAATTAGATGTAACCTGTGCTGGAGGCATGAAATAACTGTCTAGCAAATCTCTTTTGATTACAACATGGTTCTGTTTCTGGGCATGTAAAATTTGCCATCTTCCCAGAGACAAATTTGTCTTTTACCTACAAGTGCGTAATTAATCTTGAGGGTAAAGATGGTTTCCTGTTAGCCTTGTTGAGGCCTAGCTTGGGGAGAGTTATAATAGGATGAAAAGAATTGTAGTACAGGGAATAGGCTGTTTGTTCTGTTATTAAACACTTCTTTACTGCTTGTTGTTAACTATCTATTCTTCAACTCATAAATACTTGTTACTTATAATGTCTTGTAAGCACTTCAAAATATATCCTATTAAGGCTATCTGATTCCACTGTTAATATTATTGCATATCATGTTATGACCCTGCTTTTAATGATAAACAAATAGGTTGAGCAATGAGGTACAAAAATCAGAGCAATAAAGCCATTTACCAAACCAAGGTTTCTATTCGACATTTTTCGTTCACATCATGAAATTAATTTAATGGCACAATCTTTGTGAGAAGGAGTCATTTTGTAGTTTTGTGTGTTCTTGAGATCCTGGTTCGGCAGCAGATGGAGAGTCAGAGGTTTTGCACAGTTGGATCTCTGAGCCATGTTTAGAGTACAGAGAGTCTGAGAGGAGCGTGGGTATGTGTTTCATGGAAGATGGGATCCTCCTTAGCTGCGAATTCTGAAATTGTAGCAGAGAATACGATGGGGGAGAAAGAGAATTTATGGAAACTGCCTGAGTGAAGCTTTAAATATACAACAAGTGTTTCTGATTATAGATGATAAAATAGTGGATTATTCGTGCCTTGCCTGAAAGTTTATAGCATTATCACTGTAATACTTCACTAGCTTATTTCTAAATTTAAAAAGAATGAGGTCTCTATGAAGATTATCTTCTATTTGTGAGAAATTACAAGGAGAACTATATAAGGAGAACCACTTTAAAAGAAGCTAATGTGAAAAAAAACTCATAAATCATAAACATAATCTGGTTATCTTATACCACCAGAAAATCATTATGAGCTAATGGTGTGATGTCAGTGGATAAAATATTAATGTAGTCTTGGTCTGCAGTAGTGGAAATATACTGGTGTGACCATCTCTGAGCTCACTTTTCAGGTTGAACAGAAAATGTGTAAGGATGCATAATGCTCAGGTGAGGAAGAGAAGACTTAAGTGGGACATTCTAGCTGTCTTCCAATATTCAGAATGTTCCCTCATGTAGAAGATGGATGGAGTGTGTATAATTGCAGAGCATAACCTTAGCATCAATGAACAGAACTTACCAGGAGACACATTTCAGCCTAGCTAGCTAATAAAAAGAGTGATCTAAAAATGAAACTCCCTTCTCTTTTTGGTAGCCAATGGCCTATTAAGAAATAACATACTTAAAGCTCAGATAATCACCTTTCAAAACTATAGAAAAAATAGACGGTTTAAGTTCCTTCCAACTTTATTACTTTGTGATTCTAGATATTCTCACAGAACATGATTATTAAATCATTTATTTAATTAAAGTGTGTAAAGTACTTCCTATCTTCAGTCACTGTCCTAAGGATATGCAGTCATCCATTTACTCGGAAAATATTAACTAACCAGGCATTGTTAAAGACCCCAGTTTTTACTTTCCTAGGGTGATATTCTAAATAGCAGAAATAAAAAAAATTATATAGTAAGTGGAAAAAATGATACATGTTCAAGTTAAAAATGTAACCAGGAAATATAATGGGGAGTCCTAAGGAAGGATTTGCAATTTTAAATGGGGAAGGCTTTGTTGAGAAGAGTATATCTGAGTAAAGGTTTGAAGGGGGTGAGGAAGCAAACCATGTGAGTATCTAGGGGAAGAATGATCCATGCAGAGGAACAGTAAGTGCAAAGGCCCTAAAACAAGTCTTGTCTTTCACTCTGAGCAACAAGGAGACCTGTGTGGCTGGAGACCAGTGGCACAGGGGAAAGTAATAGGAGTCAAGGTCGGAGAGGCAATAAGGGACCAGCTTCTGTAGGGCCATTTAGGTCTTGGTTGAGAATCTGCTTTTTCCTCTTGGCAACGGGGGGCAGCCACTGAAGGATTTTGGCAGGGAGTGACATGATGTTTTACTGCCTGATTTGCAGAGAACAGATTGTAGGGAACAAGGGATACAGTGAAGGAGGCTATTGCAATAATCCAGGAGAGAGATGGTGACAGCTGGCCCCAAGATGGTCTCAGTAGAGATGGAAAGAAGTGGTCAGACCCTGCATTTATTTTGAAGGTAGAGACAGCAAAATTTGCTGGAAGACTGGATGTAGTGTGAGAGAAAGGAGGGATTAGGATGACATCAAGGACTTGGGCCTGAGCACATGGAAGGACTGAATTGGCATGAAATGAGATGGAGAAGACTGTGAGGCTTTGGGTACAGCGGAAGGGGTATCATCGGCTCTCCAAGAATTATCTCTTTAACCATCTTAAGATACTTTGAGGCCAGGACACCTGGGTGGCTCAGTCGGTAAAGTGTCCAACTTTGGCTCAGGTCATGATCTCATGGTTTGCGAGTTCAGGCCTGCATTGAGCTCTGGGCTGACAGCTCAGAGCTGGGAGTCTGCTTCAGATTCTGTGTCCCTCTCTCTCTGTCCCTCCCCCACGCTCACTATGTCTCCCTCCTCTCAAAAATAAACAAATATTTAAAAAACACTTTGAGGTTATAATCTCCATTCTACAAAACTGAAATAGAAGTTAGGGGACTGAGCAACGGTCCAAATGAAGCCAAGATCTGAGCACAGGTGCCTAACCCGGGACTTGTCCTAACAGCTGTGTTGTGATATCATATAATAAGCCTGGTTACAACATGGCCCAGTGAGCAGACAGCACAGGCTTAGTAACACAAACCACTAGGGAGTTATAGGAGTCTGTGAGGAGGAAACAGAAGGTACAGAAAAAGGAAGAGCCTAAAACTCTACTTCTCTGCATAAACAAGGACTCCTCTCTCCCACTGTTTATTATTGGGAAGAAAAGTATTTTCTTCCAGAGAATTTTATTTCCAGAGAGTTTTCTCTGGTTGGCTAATTGTTGAATTTTTAAAAATCCTAATTTTTCTAATATGGAATTGATTTTGTGTCATTTATCTAAGTTGAGCACAGTGGTACTTTTCCCCCATTTATATGGTTTCACTTTTATTTTTAATCATTCTGGCAATCAATTTTCATCATGATAAAGGACTTTTAAAAATTTTTTTTAATGTTTTTTATTTATTTTTGAGAGACAGAGAGAGACAGCGTGAGCAGGGGAGGGTGAGAGAGAGAGGGACACACAGAATCTGAAGCAGGCTCCAGGCTCTGAGCTGTCAGCACAGAGCCCGACGCGGGGCTCGAACCCACAAACTGTGAGATCATGACCTAAGCCAAAGCCGGATGCTTAACCAACTGACCCACCCAGGCGCCCTGATAAAGGACTTTTGTATTATATAAATTTTGTATTATATATTATATAAATTTTGTATTATATACTCAGCCATCTTCCCTTTTTATGAATATTAAAGATAATTGAAAAGTATAGCAAAGTATTAACATAAGGTCACACTAAGAGATAATCACAGTAGTGTTTTAGTACATTTGCTTTTAATGATTTCCAGTTAGTATTTTTAGTATTCAGATTTATAGATGTTATATATGATGGATATTACACTATATACATAGCTTTGTATTATGCTTTTTCACTAACATAATATGACAGTTTCCCTATGTTATTAAATTCTTTGTAAATATAGTATCTATTCATAATTATTTAAGCATTCCCCTGTTGTTGAACTGACCTTTAATTTTGTAGTGTCTTTTTACAAAGACTTTTCCTAATAGTGTTAATATTTTCCAAATATAACCATTGGTGCTTAGAAGGAAAACATATTATGGAGATTGTGCAGTCTGTGACGTGCCCATTATGCTGCTCTGTCTAAAATAGTCACTGATGACAGAAAAGTCTTGAACTGATAGTCACTTCACTAGAGATCTATGTTCCAGGCTCTTTGAAAATTTGATTTGTTAGTCCTTTTTTTTCCATGTCAATAAACTTTTCAGAGACAACTCTTTTAAAGCAGGCAAAGAAGTAATGTGCCCCATGCCAATATTTGTAATTTTGTTAGTTTCCTTGGAACTTTTATAGGAAACAATAAATACAAGCCTTTCCAAGTAACAATGTGAACTTCAGTTTTATTTTAATGATTCTTCTCCACTAAGTGGTGCTTAAGTGTTTAATGTTTTTCAGGGACGAAAAGCTAAGCTATTGATGCTGTTTTTAACGAATACATGAGGATATAACTGTAAATTGCAAGTTTTGGGGATTAAATTTGCTAAATGCTCTGGAAATATCCTTCTATGTTTTCTTATTTTTAATGAATATATTCTAATATTCATCTCTTTTTATAAGCCAACTACAGGGTGCCTAGGTGGCTCATCAGTTAAGTGTGCAACTTCAGTTCAGGTCATGATCTCACAGTTCATGAGTTCCAGACCCACGTCAGGCTCTAGGCTGGCAGCTCAGAGCCTGGAGCGTGCTTCGGATTCTGTGTCTCCTTTCTCTTCCCCTCACCTGCTCATACTCTTTCTCTCTCTCTCAAAAATAAATAAACATTAAAACATTTTTTTAAAATGTTAAAAAAAGACAACTGCAATAACTTAGTGATCAAGCTATGATGAGGATATATGCCTACTTTATTAATAAATAAATTTAAATTTCAACAATTTTCATGAAGTATTTGTGGTAGCTTATACTTATGGTCAAGTTTATAAAATCCAAAAAGTAAGTCTTACTTATCTAACCTCATTAAACAAAGAGAAACATAGTTAGTAGTAAGTTATATTTAAGAAAAACTTGTATAAGTAGATGACCAATTTTTTAAAATGGAATATGAAAAAAGACATGTAACATTAATATCATGCTGAGAATTTAATCTTTGATAATTTATATATTTCTTGAATTATAAAATATTTAAATTATAAACATTAACTGCTCTTATATTATGGATATTTTGAAGTTTATTTTAAGAAACAAGAATATTAGAGTTGGAAGAGCCTATAAACTTAATCTAGTATAAACTTACTAGAAGACTAGTTAGTATGAACTTACTTAGAAATAAGCTCCAGGTCATCTCATTTCTCATTCATGGATTTTTTTTTCCACAATAGCACATGAATCACTCTTTCTTATGAAGTATAGGCTTGTAAATATGACAATGTTAGGTTAATAAGCTTCTTGTCCAAAGATTCCGAGAGGAATGATATTATCAAGATGGTGACATAGATTGTTGCCATTTTAGCTCCCCCTCACAAGAACAGCTAATAACTATTCATAGACCAGAACACAGAAGTGAGGCTGAAACAAGCCCCCCCACCACCACCATGCACACACACATACACAAACACACACACACACACTTGGTACCACAGAGACCAAGACAGACTACATTAAAAGTATCAGAAAAATGACTACATGTTGACCACATTGTCCCTCCCCCAAGCCAGCACAGTACCACACTGAGAGGTCTCCCCTGAGTCTATGGTTCTTCCACCAATGGGAGGAAAAAAAAAAAAAAAAAAAAGCCCAGGGTGGATACTCCACGCCTTCAGTATTTTGGGTCACTTCTTGGGAGCCCCTACTCTGTTATCATCCCATGGTACTGCAGGAAAATCTTTGAAACTTCACCATGAGAATTTGATTGTAATGGAAATGAGGAGAGGTATTTCCAACAACCAGTGGTCAGATCTTGGCAGACCAAATTCCTACCTGCAGCATCCAACTAATAGTCTGAACTAGTGTCTTACTTCATCTGCAAATGATGGTGTAGCCTGACCAGGGAATTCATAGGGCACAAATCTGCCTGATTTGGGTCCTCAGAGTCATAATGACCCTAAAAATTGGTCCATAACTTCAAAAGAGCCTTCCTGGACTTAAAGCCAGTTCACCAGCTTTGCCTAAGCAGGGAAACTAATTCATAGTCCTTCTCATTGCTGAATATAACTTTCAGCCCAACTGACCAGAGAACCTAACCAGAGAAAATGAGAAGCTGTGTAGCCCCTTCAACGGTCCTGTGTACAGTGGCACTTGAACAAAGAGTATAGCCTGTGGTCTTTCCCATCTACAGAGCAAAACCAGTGGCCCCTTTTAGCCAAGGAATACAGTGCACAGTCTTCCTGATTTGAGTCCTCAACTATCTATGCGGGTCATGGGGCCCATTCTACTGCCCTGCCAGGGCAGAGAAACTAACTCATAGCTGCACCTACTGCTGAGAATATTACATAGTTCTGACATCTAGGAAGACTAAACTGAGAACCCAGGCAACAGTGACACCCATCCTAAAGCCTTGCTTGGTAGGGGAAACAAAACAGAAGTCCTATTTAACTATTCCTGACCATTGGTACATACTCCTTACTCCCATCTCAGAGCTCAGCAGGGGCCTTGCCCTGAAATGGACTCTGATAGTAAGCTCCATGTACCAGGTCATTAGAAGCAGATTTGGACAGAAACTCAAACTGAACTGATTGGTAAAATACTGTCCTTCCAAAGTGAACCTGTAAAGATGGGAAGAGGAAACTCTTTACTCAAATATACAGATACCAATGTAAGGTATGCAAGGATCACACATAAAAAATCAAGTAAGCATGAACCACCAAAGAATACTAATAAAGCTTTAATAACTGACCCCAAAGAAATGGAAATCTATGAACTGTAAGACAAGGAATTTAGAATAATCATCTTAAGGTTTAGTGAACTATAAGTACACAAGATACACAACTAAATGAAATTAAGAAAACAGTGCACGAACAAAACAAGAAATTCAGCAAATAGAGGGCATCAAAAAACAAACAGAAATCTTCGAGCTGAAAAATACAATGACTGAGCTGAGAAGCTCAATACAGAGCTTCAAAAGCAGACCCAATCATGAAGAAAAATCAATCAGTGACCTAGAAGGCAGGACATTTGAAATTGTCCAGTCAGAGGAGCAAAAAGAAAAAATGAAAACAAGTGAATAAAACCTATGGGACTTATAGGAAACAACCAAAAGAAACAATAACCACACGTGGGAAAGCCAGAAGGAGGAAAGGACAGAATGTATATAAAATAATAATGGCTGAAAATTTCCCAAGCTTGGGGACAGAAATGAACATCCAGATCCATGAAGCCCAAAGAACCATAAATAGGGATATCAAAGACACATAATTAAATTATTAAAAGTCAAATAAAAGAATTTTGAAAGCAGCAAAAAAGAAGAGACGAGTTACATACAAGGCAACACCCATATAACGCTGAGCCAATTTCTAAACACAAACTTTTCAGGCCAGGAGAGAATGGGATGATATTCAATATTCAAAATATTGAAAGAAAATAACTGTCAAACATGAATTCTGTACTCAGTGAAGCTATCCTACAGAAGTGGACACATGAAGACTTTCCCAAATAAATCTGAGATAGTTTATCACCCCTATGACTGGTTTATGAAAAAAAAATTAAAGGGAGTCTTTTGAATGGAAATAATGGATATGAATTAACATTGTAAAAACATAAGAAGATAGCATAAAACTCACTGGTAATGCTAAATATATAGTCCAAGTGAAACTGTTTTAATATGGTAATAGAGGTGTGTAATTTACTTACAACTCTAGTTTAAAGTTAAAAATGTAGTAAAAAATAACCATACCTATAATAATATGCTATTAGATTCACGATGTAAAAATACATAAACTTTAACATCAATAACCTAAAATGTGAAGGAGAGAAGTAAAAGTATAAACTTTAGGATCACTATCAAGGTTAATTTGTTAACAGTTTAAAATAGGATGTTATAATTATTTAAATGTTTTTAAATGTTTTTTATTTTATTTTTTGAGAGACAGAGCATGAGCAGGGGAGAGGCAGAGAGAGAGGGAGACAGAGAATCCAAAGCAGGCTCCAGGCTCTGACCTGTCAGCACAGAGCCTAATGTGGGGTTTGAAGCTACAAATGTAAGATCATGACCTGAGTTGAAGTCGGATGCTCAATCGACTGAGCCACCCAGGTGCCCCTAAAATTTTAAGATATCTTATGTAAGTCTCATGGTATCCACAAGGAGAAAAGCTGTGGTGTTCATATAAAAGAACATAATAACGAAATCAAAGAAAACTGACACAAAAGACATCAACACATGCACAAAAACCACAGTAGGAATAGAAGCAAGAAACAATGTATCTACTAAATAGCCAGAAAACAATTTACAAAATGGCAATAGTAAGTTCTTTTCTATTAATAATTACTTTAAACATTAATAGATTAAATTCTCTAATCAAAACACACAGAATGGCTAAATGGATTAAAAAAAAAAACAAAGATCCAATGAAATGCAGCCTACAAGAGATTCGCCTTAGCCTTAGATGCACATAGAATGAGAATGAACAGATTGAAAATGATATTTCAAGCAAATGGTAACCAAACAAAGCAACAATAAAAGCAAACAACAACAATAAAAAACAGGGGTACCTATAATTTTATCAGACAAAATAGACTAAGCTAAAAATAGTAAAAAGAGACAAAAACATTGTTATATAATGATAAAGTGATCAATCCATCAAGGAGATATAACAATTGTAAATATTTATGAACCCACAATTTGTATACCTAAATATATAAAGCAACTGAAAGGGCTAAAAGGAGAAATAAACAGCAATATGATAATAGTTAAGGACTTTAATACCCCACTCTCAAAAAAGAATAGATCATCTATGTAAAAAATAAGGAAACACCAGATTTGAACAACACTATAAACCAAATGGACATACCAGACATATACAGAACATTCTATCTGACAACAGAAGAATACACATTCTTCTTGAGTGTGCTTAGAACATTTTCTAGGATAGACCGTATATTAGAGCACAAAACAAGTCTTAGAAAATTTAAGAAGTTTGAAATCATACCAAGTTTCTTCACTGACCACAATTGTTTGAAACTAGAACTTAATAACAGGAGAAAAACTGGAAAACTCATCAATATGTGGAAATTAAACATCGGTTTCCTGAGTAATCAACAGATCAAAGGAGAAATAAAATGGAAAATAAAAAGTTGTATTGAGACAAAAATGGAAACACAACATGAGAAAACTTATGCAGCAAAAAACAGTTTTGAGAAGAAAGTTCATAGCAATGAATACCTATGTTAAGAAACAAGAAAATTCTTGGGGCACCTGGGTAGCTCAGTCAGTTGAGCATCAGATAGGTAACTGCAGTTCAAGTCATGACCCAGGATCATGGGATTGAGCCCCATGTTGGGCTCCATGTTAGAGTAGGTCCTGCTTAAGATTCTCTCTCTCTCTCTCTCTCTCTCTCTCTCTCTCTCTCTGTCCGTCCACCCAACTCACAAAAACAAGAAACATGAAAGTACTCAAATAACCTAACTTTACGCCTCATGGAAATGGAATAAACTGAACCCAAAGTTAGCAAAAAGGAGGAAATAAAGGTTAGAGTCAAAATAAATGAAATAGGGAATAGTAAGACAATAAAAAAAGATTAACAAAGAGTTGACTTATTAGCAAGATTAACAAATAAAAAATGACCAAATCAATAAATTCATATGAAAGAGGACACATTACAACTGATATCACAGAAATACAAAGGATCACAAGTAGGTATTATGAACAGCTATATGTGAACAAATTAGACAACCTAGAAGAAACAGAAAAATTCTTAGAAGCATACAACCTATCAAGATTGAATCAGAAGGAAATATAAAGTCTGACCAGACCAGTTACTAGTAAGGAGATTGCATGAGTAATAAAAAAGCTTCCAGTGAAGAAAAGCCCAGGATCAGATGATGTCACTGGTGAACATTTAAAAAAGAATTAATGCCAATCCTCCAATTATTCCAAAATCTCCAAGTGTAATTTTATGAGGCCAGTAATACCCTGACGCCAAACCAAAAAAGGACACTGTAAGAAAACTACAGGCCAATATCTGTGATGAATATAGATGCAAAAATTCATAAAATACTAGCAAAATGAATTCAGTAGCACATTAAAAAGACCATGAACTCAGTAGCGCATTAAAAAGATTATTCACCATGATAAGTGGGACTTGCCCCTAGGATGCAAGGATGATTTAACAGACACAAATCAGTAGGATACATCACTTTCATAGAATAAAAGAAAAAAAATTGTATCATCTCAATATACACAGAAAAAGCACTTAACAAAATTCAATATTTGTTAATGATAAAACCCCCAAACAAATTAGGTATAGAATGAACTACATCAACATAATAAAGGTCATACATGATAAACCTATAGCTAACATCACACTTAATTGTAAAGGTTGAAAACTTTTTTCCAAGATGAGGAATAAGACAAGCATGCCCACTCTCACCACTCTTATTCAGCATAGTGTAGAAATCTTGGCCAGAGAAATCAGGCAAGAAAAACAAGTAAAAGTCATCAGAATCGGAAAGGAGAAAGTAAAATGGTCCCTATTTGTGGAGGACATAATTTTATATATAGGAAAATTCTAAAGAATGCACCAAAAGCTGTTCATCTAAATAAAAGATAAATTAAAAAAAATTACAGAACATAAAATCAACATACAAAAACCAGTAACCTTTCTATACATTAGCAACATTTTGTTTTTGGAAAAAGAAAGTGATCCCATGCACAAAATTAAAAAAAAAAAATAATGCTTAGGAATAAATTTAACCAAGGAGGCAAAAGATCTCTACACTGAAAACTACAAGACCCTGATTGAAAGAAATTGAAGAATACACAAATAAATGAAAAGGTATCTGTGTTCATGACTTGGAAAAATTATTGTTAAAATGTCCATACTACCCAAAGCCATCTATAGACTCAATGCAATCCATGTCAAGATTTCAATGGCATTTTTGTTTTTACAAAGGTAGAAAGAGAATCCTAAAATTTATATGAAACCACAACAGATCCAAGTAGCCAAAGCAATCCTGAAAAAGAAGAATAAAATAGGGGGTATCACATTTTCTGATTTCAAACTATTTATAAAGCTATATAGTAGTCAAAACAATATGGTACTGGCATAAAAAGAGACACACTGTCCAATGGAATTGAGTTGAGAGCCCAAAAATAAACCCACTTATATACAGTCAACTAATACTTGATAAGGGATCTTAGAATAGTCAATGGAGAAAAGATGGTCTTTTCAATAAATGGTGCTGGGCAAATTGGATAGTCATATGCAAAAGAATAAAACTAGACCCCTATTCTTTGCCACTCACAAAAATTAAAATAGATTAAAGACTTAAGTGTAAGACTGGATACTGTAAAATTCCTCAAAGAAAACATAGGATAAAACCTCTTTGACATGGGTCTTAGCAATGATTATTTGGCTGTGACACCTAAAGCATATTTAACAAAATAAAAAATAAGCAAGCGGGACTACATCAGAAACTTCTGCTCAACAAAATGAAAAGACAATCTATCAAATGTGAAGAAAAGTATTTGCAAGCCATGTATCTGATAAGGGCTTAATATTTAAACTACATAAAAATCCATACAACTCGATAGCAGGAAAACAAAGAATCCAATTAAAAATGGGCAAAGGAGCTAAATAGAATAACTGGACTATTTTTCCAAAGAAGATATGTGAATGGTCAACAGGTACATGAAAATCTGCTCAACATCCCTAATCATCAGAGAAATGCAAACCATGTTCACAATGATATAGCACCTTACACTTGTTAGTATGGTTATTACCAAACAGACAAAAGATAACAAATGCTAGAGAAGATGTGGAGAAAAGGGAACGCTTGTGCACTGTTGGTGGAGTTGTAATTTGATCCAGCTACTATTGAAAATGAATGAAGTTCCTCAAAAAATTAAAAATAAACTACCATCTATGATTTAGCAGTTCTGCTTCTGGTAATTTATTGAAAGGAAATGAAAACACTATGTCAAAAATACATTTGTGCCTCTATGTTCATAGAAGCATTATTTACAACAGCCAAGACATGGAAATAACCTAAGTTTTCATGAATGGATAAAGATGTGATTACACACACATACACAGACACACACACGTATTTTTAGCCATAGAAAATAATGAAATCTTGACATTTGCAAAACAAATGGATTTTGAGAGCATTATGCAAAGAGAAAGACAAATATTGTATGACTTCATTTATAAATGCAAAGTAAAAACAAAACAAAGATTTGTGGTTTCCAGAGGTGGGGGTTGGAGGAGGGATAATTGGATGAATGTGGTCAAAAAGTACAAACTTCTAGTTACAAGATAAGTAATTACAAGAGATGTAACTTTCAACATAATGACGACTACAGTTAACACTGCTGTATGGTACCTCTGAAAGTTGTTAAGAGAACTGGACAGCAACATGCAGAAGACTGAAACTAGACCACTCTCTTACACCATACACAAAAATAAACTCAAAATGGATGAAGGACCTGAATGTGAGACAGGAATACATGAAAACCCTAGAAGAGAAAGCAGGAAACAGCCTCCTTGACCTCAAGCGCAGCAATTTCCTACTCGACACGTCCCCAAAGGCAAGGGAATAAAGAGCAAAAATGAACTATTGGGACCTCATCTAGATAAAAAGCTTCTGCACTGCAAAGGAAACAATCGAAAAAACTAATAGGCAACCGACAGAATGGGAAAATATAGTTGCAAATGACATATCGGATAAAGGGCTAGTATCCAAAATCAACAAAAAACGCACCAAACTCCACATCCGAAAAATGAATAATCCAGTGAAGAAATGGGCAGAAGACATGAAGAGACACTTCTCCAAAGAGGACATCCAGATGGCAAACAGGCACATGAAACGATGCTCAGTGTCACTCATCATCAGGGAAATACAAATCAAAACCACACTGAGATACCACCTCACGCCAGTCAGAGTGGCTAAAATGAACAAATCAGGAGACTATAGATGCTGTCGAGGATGTGGAGAAATGGGCACCCTCCTACACTGTTGGTGGGAATGTAAACTGGTACAGCTGCTCTGGAAAACAGTGTGGGGGTTCCTCAGAAAACTATCAATAAAACTCCCCCATGACCCAGCAATAGCACTGCTGGGGATTTACCCAAGGGATACAGAAGTGCTGATGCATAGGGGAAATTGTACCCCAATGTTTGTAGCGGCACTTTCAACAATAG
>CM053569.1:28880659-28891388 GCA_028646485.1 Cryptoprocta ferox | reverse complement strand
AAAAAAAAAAAAAAAGAAAAAAAAAGAAAGTTGTTAGGAGAATAAATCCTGAGTTCTCACCACAAGGAAAACCTTACCCCTGCCCCTGCTTTCCCCCTGTATCTATAGGAGGTGAAGGCTCTTAACTAAACTTATTGTGGTAATCATTTCACAATATATGTAAGTCAAATCATTATGCTTTATATCATATTTATACAGTGCTGTATGTTAAATATACCTCAAAACTGGGAAAAAGAAAGATAGCAAGAGAAATTTAGAGCTCATGTTTGACGAAATTATCAACTACTGTCATATTCCTTCAGTTTTAAGATGCCTTGGGTTTTTTTTTTTATAAAATTGGTCTAATTATAGTAGTTCAGTAAAAACAACCACAAAAAACATCACCACACAAATGTTATAACATTACTGATAGCAGAAATAGCAAAATGAGTACCTCACATCCAAAGATATAATTATATGTACTCTTTTTGCAGATTCTTGCTGGCTTGTGTACATTTAGGCTCTGCTCAGACACAATTTTAAAACATCGCCTTTTGGAGTGCCTAGATGGCTCAGTCGGTGAAGCATTCAACTTAGGCTCAGGTCATGGCCTCGCAGCTCATGAGTTCGAGTCCTGTGTCGGGCTCTGTGCTGACAGCTCAGAGCCTAGAACCTGCTTCAAATTCTGTGTCTCTGTCTCTCTCTGCCCCTTCCCTGCTTGTGCTCTGTTTCTCTCTCTCTCAAAAATAAACATTAAATTTTTTTTTAAAAAGATCACCTTTTGACTTATTGCAATAGGAATGCTCCCTCTTAAGGTGTAAATTCTCTAAATCTGTTGGTGATCCAGGATAGCGACTCTAGTTTCACGTGAGTCTTCATTTACATGCCCTTCCTTAATATCGTCTGAATAGATTTACTTGATACTTTTTAAAAGATCAAAAAAAGAATTCTTTGAAACTTAAAATTCACCTTTTAAAATATTTAGTTATAGTTAACAAAGCTTAAAGACCATTCTTTCTTTAAGGTTGCTTGCAGCAGCTTTCCCAAGCTTCAGAAAAATTCATGGCACAAGTGTCACTCCTTATGGCTCTTCTACTTTTGACAGTCATGGAGCTAAACTGTAGAGCTTATATAAAATGCAATACATAAAATAGAACTCTAGCAACTGCTATCCCATTGTCTGAATTGGCTCTTTGGTTGAAAACTATCAGCCATTTTCTTGCTACTGGTGAAGTCCCGAGGAGGGCATGCTTAGAATGATGTGTCTATCAGAGTTTTGGTCTATTTTAAATATTCATTTTTTCATAGTTTTGTTTCTGCCTCTGGTTCATATGGTCTACTGCTATATGCTACATCTGGGGATCATTGATAACAGTGATTGCTTGGCTACCATTGTTCAAAGGCAGTTTGTAAAAGACAGATGCTTTCTGTCTGAACTTCATGAATTCTATCAGTTTTAATTCTACTGCTTCTTCTATCCACTGCCATTGCTCAAATAGATGTAAGAGGGGAGTTGTAGGAACTATAGTTCTCTTGTATGACTCCTTCCAAATGTTCTCAAGTAAAAAGAATGGCTCAAATACTTTTTGAATGAGTTTTGGCAGGAAATATAATATTGCCTGTACTGAGAGATGCTGGGAGACATTCTCTAATTATAGAAATTCTTCTAAATCTATTTCCTTCATAGTTGTTGACTGTCTTTTGCTTAAAACCAACATAAACAAACAAAAAAAAAAACATGCAAAAAAAGCCACCCAAACAAAACAAAACAAACAAACCTGTTGCTCTCTGTTCCTGTATTTGCAAAAGGTTGTAGATTAGAATTTTGCTTTTAATAACATGTGAATTTCACTAGGGTCTCGAAAATCACTCTTTCATTAGGCTGCTTGCAACCCATGCAGAGGAAAGGCTGGTCTTAAGAATGGGATGATTCCAAATCTTTGAAATATGAAATAAGAATAAGTTAATATAGGAATATTAGGTGGTTTCATGGTAGTTCTCAAACTCTAAGTCCATGAACACTGTTGTTTCTTGAGCTGAATAGATTCTGATAGAGAAGGAAACAATTAGCAGCAGCCTTTTTCAGAGTCAAGGGGAAAAAATGAATCCACAGACAGGATTTTCCCAATTTCAAGTTACTTCAACTTTTAAATATTTGCTGTTTGTCAATCTTAAAGTCCAGTACTGCAAGTGAGACACACAATGAAGAAATTGCAAATGAACATGAATGGGATATAATTGACCATATCTATTTTGATCATTTGCTTTCCTTATGGACCTGTGTGTCTATGACTATTTGCATTTTATACATTTATGGGAAAAAAAGTGAGAGGTGCAGTGAAGAAAACAAAGAGATACCGCTAATAAACATGACTCTATATAGATATGTTCAAAACAGGATAGTTTTAACAGCTGAATTCTATCAAACAAAAAGTTCTATCACTTTGTAAAGAATTCTATGACTTCCAGTTACTTTGACATCTGAACAAGATGAAGTACAACCATCCAGTAAGCAGCTTTTCCCATGTTGTTGAATTCTGCTCTTTCTAACTTACTCTTGTATATTTGAGTAAATTGTATATGGGCAATTGGATTCTTGTGTTCATTCTTGAAGTTTTGATTTGGACATTATGGCTCTGGGCAGGTAGCCTTTGTAAGCAGCCTAACAGGCTTGACGATTTTGGGTTGATTCCAAAATCATTTAAACTCAGCCTCTTTCCTTCCAATGCTAAGTATATGTTCTCTATCTCACAGAGCTAAAGCAATATGGGCTTACTTCTTCACCTAATACACAAAGGTTTTGATAATACACTAACATTTTCAAAACTGCACCTGACTTAACTGCCTATTTGGAAAGGGCAAACTTGAAAGATACTTTTAACTTCCCTTAGGCATTGAGTTACTGTCTTTAAAATGCAAACCCATGTTAATGGTAAATCAGCTTTTAGAATCAAAACTAGTTATATACAATTAATTGTGAGCTCCGATTCCATAATTATGTTCTTTAAAAGTAAACATTTGTGATTATTTTAAGCTAGGAAAAAAATTATGCTGAATTTTAGTGTTACCGATTCTTTAAAATTTTTTAATGTTTATTATTTATTTTTGAGAGAGAGAGACAGAGTGCAAGCAGGGGAGGGACAGAGAGAGAAGGAGACACAGAATCCAAAGCAGGCTCCAGGCTCTGAGCTGTCAGCACAGAGCCTGACTCGGCGTTCAAACCCACAGACTGGGAGATCATGCCTAGTTAAGCGTTCAAGCTGAAGTTGGACGCTTAACTGATGGAGCCACCCAGGTGCCCCTAGAGTTACTGATTCTTATTAGTAATGACTAACAATTATAGGCATAGTTACAGGTAGATAGACGTTTTGTGGGAATTAAATTTCAATTTAGGAAGTTAAGAATACAGTTCATGCTTAAGCACCAAGGGTTTGAACTGAGGATCATTTATACACAGATTATTTTTGATAAATACAGTGCTATAAATATATTTTCTCTTCCTTGTAATTTTCTTAGCATTTTTTTCTATCTTACTGTATTGTAAGAATATAGTATATAATACATATAACATACAAAATATCTGTTAATCAACTGTTGATGTTATTGGTAAGGCTTCTGGTCAACACTGGGCTATTAGTAAAGTTTTGGGGGAGTTGAAAGTTACATGCAGATTTTCTACTGAGTGGAGGGCTTGCACCTCTAACTCCTGTGTTTTTCAAGGGTCAGCTGTATGTATATACAATATTATGAAGTTAGATTTAGGCATTAAAATTACATTTAAGATGAGATTAATGTATCAAATTTTAAAAATTAAGTTTACATATACCACAAACTCACACATTGCTATGAGTTCTCCCCAGATCTCAGAAGGGGTCCCAAACAAAGTGCCCAGAAACATAGATTTTTATTAGCTGCATGATAAATAGCTCTTTAGACACAGATAGTTGGGAATTTCCTAAATAACAGACATTGAACTGGACACTTTATATTTGCTATTTCATCTTTTATGTCATATTTAGTATGGTTATCATATTTAGAGGTTAGGAAGGCAAAGCTCAAAGAGGGTGAGAAACTTGCCTAAGGTCACACAGCTAACAACAGAAAAAAAATTCTAATGCATTCATATCTAATTCATTCCAAACCCCTTATTCCTTTTTTATGATATTTAAAATTTGATCAGTGCAATTTAAAATGTTACCTTAGTGTCAGTTGCACTTAGACCTAAAGAGACAAATATGTCCTTCTTCACTCATCCTTTCAACTTATTTTACATGTAAATTAAATCTTGACCATGGATATAGACTTTACTGGCCAATATTGTGACAAACATTAGATTTATGTCTAGATTCTGGAAACAGTTATGTTTTGTAGAAGATTCTGGGTAAAAAATCAGCCTAGGCATAGTATTTTAAAAACGTCAGTAGTGCTATTAATATTCATTTACCAATATGTTAAAAACTGAATAGTTTTACCATGTTTTAGATTCATCTTGGAATACTGTGTTTGGGGGCAAAGAATCTGTGGAAATATTTGCTTCAGACTTGGGTTTATAATTCAGCTGAGCCCCAGCACTGAGTCTTGTAGAAGCACAAAGCACAAGTTTTTCTGCACTTTGATTAGTATCTGCTCAGGTTATTGATTTTTTGCCATTTCTCTTTGAACGTAGAGCTTGACATTAATTATGCTTTGTTATAGCACCCCAGAAATCTTCAGGTTCCAAGCATAGGGCAGGTTTTGTTTGGTGGGTTTACAATTCATCAGGCTTCTGGGCGTGTTAAAGTAAGAGGTTAAAAAAAAAAAAGGTAAAACCATCTTTCTTTGCCTATGTATATATATGTATATACATATATATGTATATATGTATGTGTATATATATGTATATACATATGTATGTATATATGTATGTGTGTGTATATATGTATGTGTGTATATATATATGTGTATATATAGAGAGAGCATTTGTCTATTTACATACTGGTAAAGGTTGTTTGTGTTTGGATGTAGTGGTTCTTGACAGGATGATTCCCTAGACCCTCACCAGTGAATGTCATTTTGCTTCAAGAGCATGTCGTGGTTTATTTGCTGCTTTGGAACCTTCAGCTATATGATCCTTTTGTTTTTACCCTTGGTTTCATGGTAGGTCTTTCAGACTTTGCCATGACTTGGTTCACATCAGCTTGACTTAACTTTAATATGTCACAGATCAAGTATCTAATTATATGGTTTCTTGCTTCCTATGATCTCTCACTGCTGGTCCCCTGTCAACACCAGTTTTTAAGTTGATTTTCTTTGGCAGTCATGTCCCTGAAATTTATATATGTGTATATCTATTTATGTATTTTTTGCCCTGGAGTTTGGCCATAGATTTTCAACATCTGGGTTTTAATCAAGATTTTAATTTTGTTCTAGTGACTTCCAATTTACTACTTTCTCAGGCAGGCACTTAGGAAAGGGGCCTATGAAGAGAATTTTTTCTATTCTTCATTGACAGAAATGTTATCAATGTAATATATATGCATAATACAGATATTTTTGTGCCTTAAGAAGAACATAATGGTAATTGTTTTTCAGATAAGTCTGGGGGGAATGACCCCTTTATAGAAAAAAGAGTTTTTCCGTAATTTAAAAAATGTTTTTATTTATTTTTGAGGGAGAGCACAACAGAGTGCAAGCTGGGGAGGGGCAGAGAGACAGACACAGAATCCGAAGCAGGCTCCAGGCTCTGAGCTGTCAGCACAGAGCCTGTTGAAGGGCCTGAAGCCACAAATCATGACATCATGGTTTGAGCCAGAGTCAGACACTCAACCGAGCCACCCAGGTGCCCCAAGGTTTTCCTTATTTAACACATAGTAATAAATTTTCCTCAGAGTCAGGGCATAAAACAAGCACTGTTGAAAGAGAATAGAGTCCTATTATATTACTTTTTAGTATCTGTTTTTTATTTTGGTATATTATTCCAAGAAGTGGTGTTATTGATTGATAGGGATCCAAGAAGTGATTAAAAACATACATGCCCTATAAAATTGTCAATTTTTTAGTCTTTTCCAGAAAAACAGTGTTTAAACCTAATCACTGCTGATACTATGTGATAAGCTTTGGCATTTAGACCATAAAATGTGAGATAACCCTAGTTCACTTCAATGACTCTTGGATGTCTCTGTGACAGAAAATGCGCTTCACTGATGAGAATATGAAAATGACTAACGGAGGCCTTCACCAAGAGCTCACTTCTGATGATAAAATAGAACATTAACAAAAAGGAAATAGGCCATTTAGGAGGAGACATGGTGGAATAATTTTATGTGAGAAATTTCATCAAATATTATATTCAGGAAATATATCTGTTCAATTATATTGTGTAACAAACACTGGAATAATACATCACTGGTCTCTACAAATTTATTTTCTTAAATGAACTAGTAGGAAAAGTAAAGCTTCAATCTGGTGTCAGGCAGACCTTTATGGGAGTCATAGCTCTCCTTACTTTTGAATATATGCAAATGGTGAGAATATTATATATTGATAGATTTTATTATGAGATTATCTACTACATAATGGTTTGATAACATTAGCCTTCAAAAATGTTGTTTATTAATTTGATCATTCCCAGAATTGATGAATAGTGTAGAGATCTAAGACAACTAATCAAAATAGCCAGGAGATCATGATATAGGACCATTTTCTCTTCTCTAAAAATTCATAAGAAATGAAAGAAGCAGTTGGATGCCCTTAGAAATATTTTCAAAATACTCATGAAGCAAAGCGATTCTATGGAGTGGTAGTTCTCAAAATGTGATCCCTGGAACAACTGTATCAACATCATCTCAGACCTTGACCAAAATGCAAATTCTGAGGCCTCATTCTAGACCTACTGAATCAGAAATTCTGGGAGTGGGTCCCCATTGATTTGTGTTGCAATAAAGTTTTCAAATGTTTCTGATGCATGCTAACATTTAAGAACAACTGCTATATATTGTTATCAATATTATATGTCTTATTATACAGGTCATTTATGACCAATCTTTTACAAAACACTTCTTTATTATGTCTTTATTTAGAAGTATAGCCTAATTTACTTTCACATGGAAACTTTCAAAGTCATTCCTTAAAACAAATTTTTCCTTTTCATTTCATTTATTTAAAAATATTACTTTAGTTGCTAAGGAAGAGAAAGAAAAAATTAATTAGCATGAAGTTGAACTTAAGTTGAAATTAAGCAAAATTTAGTATAAACAGATATATATATATAAAGTAATAGAATGCTCTGAGAATTTTTCTACCTGTGGTGAGGACTTGAAGTTTTTTTTTTTTTAAAAATCTTCTGATCATAATATTATGTTATTATTTCTGATTTTTCTTTTTAACATATTTTGAAATGGTCTTCTCCAAAATATTTTCATTTTGTAGGGAAGATAAATGTTCATAAACATACTAGAATGGAGGCTGCTTGAGGATTTGAACTCTGTTTAATACAATTTTGCATCCTCTGTATCTACCAATGTCCCTGGTGCATGCAAATGTTTCATAAATATTTGTTAAAATTTCATTAAACTTATTATATAGTATAAAGCCAAAGTGACTAATGCCAAAGATGGAATAAAGATAAAAATAATCTAAGATTTCATAAAAGAGATTACTTCCATCTGGAAGACTAAGAACTATTTCACAATAAAGATGGAATATAAGCTAATCCCTTAAAGAATGAGTAGAATCTAGACCGACTTGGGTGGAAGACTTAGCAAGCACAAGGGAAATCAGGCCAAAATAACATTTTGCAAAATTCAGAGACTGAAATTGCAGGATATGTACATGGAACCAATAGCCCTGTGTAATAGAAAAATCATAAAAAACAGCATGATAAAAATTTTTTTGAAGCCAGACCATTGAAGAACAACAGGCTTGGCATCCAAAGATTATTCTTTCAGTAGTAGAGAGCCATTTTAGATTTTTGAATGGGAAGTAAATGCTTAAGGTGATGTTTAAAGAAGATTAATCAGCCATGTATAAACTAGATTAAAGAAGGAACTGTTAATGTGGGAAGAGGAAGGACAACCTGGGTTTGACAGAATTAGGGAAACTCTTTTAACCACTCTTATTATATTTAATGAGGTGTGAGGGTAAAGAAGATAGGATGTCATTTAAATTTAAACCCTGGCCCATTAAGAGAATAGTTATTCAAAGAAGAGTGTCAGAGAATGGAGGCTGAAGAGGTTTAAATATTGGACATGATGAATTTGAGATGTCTCTAGACCAAATAGGCAAAGAAATCTAGAAAGTAGTTGAATATTAAATATTAGAGTTAGTAACCAAGTGAGGGTGGACCTACAGATTTAAGAGCTATCTGTTTAGATTGAATATGAATTTCCAAGAAGGGAGTGGAGCAGAAGTCAAAGACTTGGTTTTGGAGGATATCTGGATAGTGTGGAGGAAGAAACAAAGAAGAGAACATCTACCAGTGTCAAATCAGAAGATATAAAGGAGGATGAGGAAGGAGAGAAAGCCTATAGATTGATGATTATGAAGTCATTAGTAAATGTCAGTTTAGTAGAAATAAGGTTGTAAACCAACAGAGACAGTGAACTTCCTTCCCCACCAGGCAAGCCAGTTCTTCTCAATAATTGAGGTTTTGAGGATCCAAACCCTGGTAGTAGGGCTGGGGTATTCTGTTCCATTATAAGGTTTGCAGGGATCTAATTCTCTAGCCTCCCATGGCCATTGATCCCCCATATTGGTTCCCCCATATACATAACAAGAAGAGATCTTTATAGTCTGGGCTATATTCTCTGCTAGGGCTAGAAATAGATTTTTTGTCATGACAAAGACAGGAGTAGGACCCTTCTTCACTTCTTCATAAAATGAATGAAAGACCTGGTGGGTTGTGGCCTTACGTGTGACAGTAACTCTCTTAAAATACAACATGTTTCCTATAACAGTATGGAGGTTCCTCAAAACATTGAAAATAGAATATCACATGCTTCAGTAATTCTACCACTCGGTATTTATCCAAAGGAAACAAAAATGCTAATTCAAAAAGATAAATGCACCTCTATGTTTATTGCAGCATTATTTACCATAGATGAGCTATGGAAGAAATCCAAATGCCCATCGATAGATGAAAGGATAAATAAAAGGTATTGTATATTTAAACTGGAATTTTATCCAGTCATAATTAAGAACGAGATCTTGCCATTTGTGACAACATGGTTGGAACTTGAGGGTATTATGCTAAGTGAAATAAGTCAGACAAAGACCAATACCATATGATTTCACCCTTTTGTGGAATCTAAAAAAATCAAAACCTATTAAAAGCAGAAACAGACCCATAAATACAGAGAACTGATGATAGCCAGAGAAGAAAGAGTTTGGGGAAATGGGCGAAATAGGTGAACGGGAGTGGGAGAGACAGGATTCCAGTTATGAAATTAAGTCCTGGGGATAAAACACAAAACTTAGGGAATATAGTCAATGGTATTGTAATTGATGGTAAGTGGACAGATGGTGGCTACATTTGTAAGCACTGCATGATGTATAAACTTATCAAACCACTATGTTGTATACTGGAAACCAATGTAACATTGTGTGTCAACTGTACTTCAAAAAAATTTTAAATGAAATTCCTGTATCAATATTAAATTTTCTGAATTGGATTATGATGGTTATATAAGAGAATATCCCTGTTTTTAGGAAATCCACATTGAAGCATTAGGGTTAAGGTGGCTTGATATATGCAACATGTTCTCAAATGGTTCAGAAAATATAAGGAACGTGTGTGTGTGTGTGTGTGTGTGTGTGTGTGTATGTGTATGTGTATAGATAGATATAAACAGGGAGAAAGAATAATCAAGCAGCGGATATGTTAAATATTGGTAAACCTGGGTTTAGGGATTTTTCATTATTACAAATTTTCTTTAATTTTAAAATTATTTCAAGATAAAAGTTATAAAAGGAGCTATGTTTCATTCAATACTACAGTTTTACACTCTTATTTCTTTAGATTTTTAAACAGTATTTCTCTCATATATATACACCCCACATATTCCTTATCCATTCATCAGTTAATGGACTTTTGGGGTGTCCCCATAATTTGGCTATTATTGATAATGCTGCTATAAACAGAAGGCAGCATTAGAATTAGAATTTTTGTATCTTTTGGATAAATACTTAGTAGTGCTATTGTTAACTCATTGCTTCTGCATTGCAAAGAGTATTTATATACATTGGGCCACTTAAATTTTGAGCCAATATTTTATATTTAATAGGTCAATAGGTTCTACTTTTACCTTTTAGGAACCTCCTTACTGTTTTCCAGAGTGGCTGCACCAATTTGCATTACCACCAATAGTAAGAGGGTTTCCCTTTCTCTATATCCTCGCCAACACCTGTTGTTTCCTGTAATGTTAATTTTAGCCAATCGGACTGGTGTGAGCTGATATCTCATTGTAGTTTTGATTTATATTTCTCTGATGACAGTGATGTGGAGCATATTTCCATGTGTCTTTTAGCCATAATACGCAGCCATAAAAACAAGCATGAAATCTTGCCATTTTCAATGATGTGGATGGAGCTAGAATGCGTTAGGCTAAGCGAAATAAGTCACTCAAAGAAAGAAAAATACCATATGATTTCGCTCACATGTGGAATTTAAGAAACAAAACAGAAGAACACAGGTGAAGGAAGAAAAGAAAAAAAAGAAGGAGGCAAACCATAAAAGACTCCCAACTATAGAGGAGAATTGAGGGTTGCTAGAGAG
>CM053569.1:28843559-28880159 GCA_028646485.1 Cryptoprocta ferox | reverse complement strand
AGCTGCAATTCTAACAATTTTGATATAATCTGAAAAAAGCAGCATTGACTGGGGATACAACCAAATTACTAGTATAACCCTTTATACTACAGGATTTCTCAGATCCAAATAAAGTACACCAAAACACAAACCAAGGGATGTAACTATTTTTATTATTTAACATAGTATGGAAATACAGACTGCAACATGCTTCTCATCAAGCCTAATGAACTACAGGTTAGTGCAGACAGAATATGTACAGGGCAACCTCAGAATTCAAATAGTTTCATTCATAAGAAGCCAAATGCAGTAAGAACAAAAAGATGCTAATACCTAAAGTGGAAAATTCTCAACAACTTCCGAATTATAACTGGAAGTCATACTGTCCAATTAGTTACACATATTTCCTATTAATGGATATACACTTGTATAGCACTACTAAGTTGCAAAGTATATTTATATACATGGGGTCATTTAAATTTTGAACTGATATTTTAAAGTCTTTTTTTTAATGTTTACTTATTTTTGAGAGAGACTGAATGCAAGTGGGGCAGGGGCAGAAAGGGAGACACAGAATCTGAAACAGGCTCCAGGCTCCAAGCTGTCAGCACAGAGCCCAATATGGGGATTGAACTCATGAACCACAAGATCATAACCTGAGCCAAAGTCCAATGCTTAACTGACTCAACCACCCAAATGCCCCTGAACTGATATTTTAAATTCAATAGACCAGAAATCACCCATTTTATAGTTTAGGAAACCAAGACATAAATGATTAAGTGATTAAGAGTTTGGCTCAATTAAGTTATAGGAACAGACAGCTATTGAATTCCGTTTTCATTCTAAGATTACTGCATTATACCTTATCCTTGGGAAACTAGTGGAGGCACCTTAAGATCTTTTTTCTATATGTAAGACAACAGGAGTGAACAAAGAGAATTTAGAATGCTTTTCAACAAATCAGGTTGAAAGCAAGAGGGCTCTGATTAAGTCTATTAAACAAATCCAGTTATAGAGTACTTGATATGTTCTGATGGAATACAATTCTACTTTATATAGATAGGCTAGAAGAGACCTCTTCATGTCTCTGTGATAGCTAATACCATTCTTGTAATTATATCTATTTAGAGTTGAGGAACTGAAGCACAGTTTAACTTATTCGACATACACAAACAAGCCAAGCAACTTTATGTGACCAGCATGTTAAAGAACATTTCTGACTGAAGATTTTGATTGAACCAATCATCTGCATTTGCTTTTTGGGGAGGTATTTTGGAATGATGGATACTTGGACCACTCAACTGATTGTATTGTTGGATAAAGGATCGTGGATTTCCTGTGGGTTTTGGAGCTTAAATAGCTATCTTTTTGTCGACTCTTAAAATACAGACTCCCTCCTTCCTCTAATAACATTAGTATATATTTACTTTGTGAAAGGACAATGTACTCTATAAACAGTTTCAGATTCCTTCATTTTGAAGCACACATACTTGTTGGGAAGATAAACTATATAGAAAGCAAATTAAACTGTATAAGGGATTAACAACACTTAACCTTCTTATATTTCAGTTGAGCTGATAGGATTAAGTCAAGAATGCAAATTTCAAGTTCAGCCTGTTGTTCTGCCAAATCCAGTAAAGTGTAGTGTTAGGAGTGTGAGGTGTAGAGCCTGATTTCTGGATTCGAATCCGAGTTCCACGATTAGCTGGGTACCTGGGACGAATTAACCTCTCTGAAACTCTGTTTCCTCATCTATAAATTGAGAATGATAGGATCAATGTCATAGGGTTGCTCTGAAGATTGCATGGCTCTACATATGTGAGGAAGCCAATATATAGAACAATGCACAACATATTACAAACAATTTAATAAAATATCTACTTCGTGCCAATGTAGAGATTCAAGATCAATACTACTTATTCAAGATCAATACTACTTAAATCATAAATACTCAGGCAGTAAACATATACTCAAAATTGGATCATTTCTGCACCATGGGCAGTTCTGGTAAGAAGAACATTCATGTACTCCTACTTACAGGACTTGGGCCACCACAAGTGGGAACAGGGCACAAAAAACGCCATTAAGAGAGCAAAGCTGGGTCATAACTGTGGCTCGAGTCAAGCCATACAAATGTCTGAACAGATAATGGAAGCCTAGACCCCAAGCTAATCCCAGAGTTCGAACAAGAGATGAGAGTTACCGCTGCAGGCAACTGGCTGGCAAGACAGTGCCTTTTTGCTGTCTCAGCATCAGCTGGACTGATTTATTCCTTTCAGTTGCTAGACTCTGGGATCTTTGAAGGCAGCAACCTATCTTTTTTTTTTTTTTATTTTAAAAGTATCCCTAGGCTTGTCATGTTAAAAGATTCTTAATAATTATGCTAAGCATACAATCCAGTTTGCTTGGGAAAAGTCTAATTTGTACCTATTGTCCCAACATAATTATTAATAGCATTTCAATTGCGTTTCCGGTTTCATTCTCCAAAGTATCTTAACTTTGATAATTACACATTTTTCCTATTAATAGTGGTAGCTGAATGAACAAATTCTTGCTATCTATGTATCTCTGTCTTCTACAGCTAATTTAGGTCTTCCCAAATTTTTAGCATTTTCCCCTACAAATAATAAATGAAGAAATTACTATGTTCAAGCAGGTACAGTCTGAGACTGAATATGCAAATTTGCACAGCATGTTATTTAGTAGAAAACAATATATCTGGGGGTGCCTGGATGGCTCAGTAGGTTAAATGTTCAACTCTTGATCTCAGTTTAGGTCATGATCCCATGGTTTGTGAGTTGGAGCCCTGCATTGGGCTCTGTGATGACAGTGCAGAGTCTGCTTGGGATTCTCTCTCTCCATCTCTGTCTGCCTCTTCCCCCCAACTCTCTTCTCTCTAAATAAATGAATAAAGTTAAAAAAAAGCAGTATATCTTTAAGTCTATTTTGCCTTCATCAGAGTTAATATAAAAGAAAAGGCCATTTCAGATAAGTTGAATAGAGAGGTATTTCATAATCAAACTAGAGGCAGTTATAAAATAATAAAAATTGAGCAAAAAAATCATTTCTTTGATCACATCTCCACGTATTTAAATTATCTATGGGCAGCTCTTGTAGCAAATGAGCTTATTAGTACAGTGACATTTTGAAGAATGTATTATTAAGAATGTATTATCTCAACCTAGTTGAGAGCTTTTCATTTTGAAAGGGGGGCCAGATGATGGAACAGCATGGAGATTTCTTTGGCATTCTCTCATCCCTGAAATACAGCCAGATCAATACTAAACCATCCTGCACATCTAGAAAACAGATTTGAGGATTAATACAACAATCTGCACAATCTGAACCAGAAAACTCAGCAGGTATGCAGTTTGGAGAGGTGAACTGGGGGAGAAAGCCGTGATGGGCACAGAGCCGTTTTTGCTTGCAGATAGAGGACGGAGATGGGGGGAGAGTAGGGAAGTATCTGCCCGACCCCCGAAAGCAGCTGTAGAGAAAAAATCAGAATGGAAAGAGCCACATGGGACTGAGCAAAAAAGGGAGAAAGGAGAAAGGAGAGAGTTTAAATTCCATTAAGACTATAAAGAGTGGGAGTGGAGTCTGAAACTCCACAGCTCGATACCTGGCAGTGCTCTGGTGGGAAGGGCAAATCCCCAGGAGCAGAGAGCAAGGTCCTCAAAGTCCTCAGGCCACACAGGGAAGAGGTGGTTCCCCTGCGGGAGGACATTTGATAGACACTGTGTGGCCTCCCCACAGGCAAAGGTCCCAATGGACCATGGAAAACAACCACATTCACTGGTGCTAGGAGAAGGATGTTAAAGCAGAAGCATGGTGCCAGATGTGTGTTATGATTTTCCATAATCCCTGAAATGCTGCTGCTACATGATTGTGTGAACATTTTCTGGGGTGGGTTGGCACCCACCCACAGTCCCTGGGCATCAGCAGCAGCAAGGTCTCCTGAATGTTCCTAGGGGCGGTCCAGCACTTGGCCATTCCTCAGTGAGACCCTCCCCGAGAAGGTCTGAGTGGGTCAAAGTCTCAGTCTCTTAAAAGAAACACAGCAGCATCTGAGATAAAACTCAGGAGGGAGGTGCTGCAACCTGACAGCTTGGTCACAGACAGTATAAAAGCAGGGAATGGATGGAAGCCAGAGACAAAGGAGGGGTGTGTGATTGCTGGTAGGGGAGAGCACAGAGTTCCGATACTAGAAAATGGGTAGCAGGGTGATGCCATTTTTCACCCCTGCTGCGCATGTGCATACAAACCTACAGGCATCACAACAATCCACCCCAGTAAGTTAAGCAGCGCCATCTAGTAGAGAACGGAGCCATTACACTAAGCCTTGCCCAACTGGGCTAACCTTGCTCTTCAGGTACAACACAAGTCTCTCTGCTTGCTTAGTTTACAGATTTAAAGTGCTTCATAATTTGACTTCTAGGAGAAACTGATGTAATTTCAATTGTACTCAGTTTGTTTGCTGATCCATCTATTCAGTTTTTTTAATTTTTTTCTTATTCTTGAATAAAGAATTTTTATTTTCCACTTTTATTAAAAATATTTTTCTTTATTTTTTTTCCACTAAATTTTTTACATTTTTGTAAATTTTTTAAATTCTATATTTTTATTCCAACATTTCATTTTATTCTATTTCATTGTAGTCATTCTTCCAAATTTTCAAACATTTTCCTTTTTTTTCTTTTCTTATCTTTCCCTTTTTTCCATCAATCTATCAAGCTCCTTTCAATGACCAGACCAGAACACACCTTGGATCTAGCATCCTTTATTTTATTTTGTGTTGTTTTCAACTTTTTTATTTTAATTTGTTTTTTACCTTATTAATTCCTTTTCTTTCTTCAAAAGGATGAAATGAAGGAATTCACTTCAAAAGAAAGAACGGGAAGAAATGACAGCCAGGGACTTAATCAACACAGATACAGGCAAGATGTCTGAACCAGAATTTAGAATCATGATATAAGAATATTAGCTGGGGTTGAAAACAGATCAGAATCCCTTTCTGTGGAGATAAAAGCTAGTCAGGATGAAATAAAAAAATGCTATAACTGAGCTGCCATCTTGAATGGATGCCATGGCAGCAAGGATGGATGAGTCAGAACAGTGAATCAGTGATATAGAACACAAACTTATGAAGAACAATGAAGCAGAAAAAAAGAAGGAGACTAAGGCAAAAGAGCACTATTTAAGAATTAGAGAACTCAGTGACTCCTTAAAAAGGAACAACATCAGAATCATAGGAGTCCCAGAAGACGAAGAGCGAGTAAAAGGGGTAGAAGGGTTATGTGAGCAAATCATACCAGAAAACTTTCCTAACCTGGGGAAAGACATAGATACTAAAATGCAGGAAGCACAGAGGACTCCCATTAGATTCAACAAAAACTGACCATCAATAAGGCATATCATAGTGACATTCACAAAATACTCAGGCAAGGAAAGAATCATGAAAGCATTAAGAGGAAAAAAAAAAGTCCTTAACCAACAAGGGAAGACAGATCAGGTTCTCAGCAGACCTATCCACAGAAACTTGGCAGGCCAGAAAGGAGTGGCAGGATATATTCAATGTGCTGAATCAGAAAAATAGGCACCCAAGAACTCTTTATTCAGCAAGGCTGTCATTCGAAATAGGAGATATAAAAAAGTTTCCCAAACAAAAATTAAAGGAGTTTGTGACCATTAAACCAGCCCTGCAAGAAATTTTAAGGGGGACTCTCTGAGGGGAGAAAAGACAGAAAAAAAAAAAAAAAAGACCAAAAGCAACAAAGACTAGAAAGGACCAGAGACCATCACCAGAAACTCCAACTCTACAGGCAACATAATGGCAATAAATTTATATCTTTCATTACTCACTTTAATGGTCAATGGACTAAATGCTCCAATCAAAAGATATAGGGTAATAGAATGGATAAGAAAACAAGACCTATCTATATATTGTTTACAAGAGACCCATTTAGACCTAAAAACACCTTCAGATTGAAAGTAAGTGGATGGAGAACCATCTTTCATGCTAATGGTCACCAAAAGAAAGCCAGAATAGCCATACTTATATCAGACAATCTAGACTTTAAAATAAAGACCATAACAAGAGATGAAGAAGGGCATTATGTCAGAATTAAGGGGTCTATCCACCAAGAAGATCTAACCATTGTAAATACTTATGCTCCAAATGTGAGAGCACCCAAATATATAAATCAATTAATGACAAACATAAAGAAACTCATTGATAATAATACCATAATAGCAGGGGACTTCAACACACCACTTACAGCAATGGACAGATCATCTAAACAGAAAATCAACAAGGAAACAATGGTTTTGAATGACACACTGTACTGGATAGACTTAACAGATATATTCAGAACATTTCATCCTAAAGCAGTGGAATACACATTCTTCTCCAGTGTACATAGAATGTTCTCCAGAATAGATCACATACTGGGACATAAATCAGCCCTCAACAAGTACAAAAAGGTTGAGATCATACCATGCATATTTTCAGACCACAACACTATGTAACTCGAAATCAACCACAAGAAAAAATGTGGAAAGATAACAAATACTTGGAGACTAAATATACTCTACTAAATAATGGATGTGCTAACCAAAAAGTTAAAGAGGAAATAAAAAAGTATATAGAAGTCAATGAAAATGATAATACCACAGCCCAAAACCTTTGGGACACAGCAAAGGTGGTCATAAGTGGGAAGTATATAGCAATCCAGGCCTTCCAAAAGAAGAAAGAAAGGTCACAGATTCACAACCCAACTTTACACCTCAAAGAGCTGGAAAAAGAACAGTAAATAAAATCCAAAGCCAGCAGAAGACAGGAAATAATAAAGATTATAGCAGAAGTCAATTCTATCAAAACCAAAATAACAGTAGAAAAGATCCATGAAACCAGAAGCTGGTTCTTTGAAAGAATTAACAGAATTGATAAACCCCTAGCCAGTTTGATCAAAAAGAAAAAGTGAAGGACCCAAATAATTAAAATCAAGAATGAAAGAGGAAAGACCACAACAAACACAGCAGAAATACAAACAGTTATAAGAGAACATTATGAGCAATTATATGCCAATAAAATGGTCAGTCTGGAAGAAATTGACAAATTCCTAGGAACATATAAACTACCAAAACTGAAAGAGAAAGAAATAGAAAATTTGAACAGACCCATACCCAGTAAAGAAATCAAATTAGTAATCAAAAATCTCCCAATAATCAAGAGTCCAGGGCCAGATGGCTTTCCAGGGGAATTCTACCAAACATTTAAAGAAGAGTTAACACCTATTTTCTTGAAGCTGGTTCAAAAAATGGAATGGAAGGAAAACTTCCAAACTCTTTTTATGAAGCCAGCAGTATCTTGATTCCAAAACCAGAGAAAGACCCCACTGAAAAGGAGAACTATAGACCAATTTCCCTGATGAAGATGGACGCAAAAATCCTCAACAAGATACTAGGCAACCAGATCCAACAATACATTAAAATATTATTCACTACAACCAACTGGAATTTATATGTGGGTTGCAGGGCTGGTTCAATATCTGCAAAACAATCAATGTGATACATCATATCAATAAAAGAAAGGACAAAAACCATATGATCCTCTCAATAGATGCAGAGAAAGCATTTGACAAAATACAGCATCCTTCCTTGATAAAAACCCTCAAGAAAGTAGGCAAAGAAGGATCAAACCTCAAGATCACAAAAGCCATATATAAAAGACCCGCTGCTAATATCATCCTCAATGGGTTAAAACTGAGAGCTTTCCACCCTAAGGTCAGGAACATGACAGGGATGTCCACTCTCACCACTGTTATTCAACATAGTACTGGAAGTCTTAGCCTCAGCAATCAACACAAAGAAATAAAAGGCATCCAAATTAGCCAAGAGAAGGTCAAAATTTCACTCTTCGCAGACGACATGATACTCTATATGGAAAACCCAAAAGATTCCACCAAAACACTGCTAGAATTGATCCAGGAATTCAGCAAAGTCACAGGATATAAAATCAATGCACAGAAATTGGTTGCATTCCTATACACCAATAATGGAGCAACAGAAAGAGAAATCAAGGAACCGATCCCATTTACAATTGCACCAAAAACCATAGAATACCTAGGAATAAATCTAACCAAAGAGGTAAAATATCTATACAATGAAAACTATAGAAAGCTTATGAGGAACCTAGAAAATACCAAAAAAAAAAAAAAAAAAAAAGGAAAAATATTCCATGGTCCTGGATAGGAAGAACAAATATTGTTAAAATGTCAATACTGTCCAAAGCAATCTACATATTGAATGCAATATCAATCAAAATAATACCATCATTATTATCAGAGCTAGAATAAACAATCCTATAATTTGTATGGAACCACAAAAGATGCCTAATTGTCAAAGTATTCCTGAAAAAGAAAACCAAAGTTGGAGGCATCACATTCCCAGACTTCAAGATTTATCACAAAGCTGTAATCATCAAGACAGTATGGTACTGGCACAAAAACAGACACTCAGATCAATGAACAGAATAGAGAACCCAGAAATGGACCCACAAACATATGGCCAACTCATCTCTGACAAAGAAGGAAAGAATATCCAATGGAATAAAGACAGTGTCTTCAGCAAATGGTTCTGGGAAAACTGGACCGTGACATGCAGAAAAATGAACCTGAACCACTTTCTTACACCATACACAAAATAAACTCTAAATGGATGAAAGACCTAAATGTAAGACAGGAAGCCATCAAAATCCTAGAGGAAAAATCAGGCAAAAACCTCTTTGACTTCGGCTGCAGCAACTTCTTACTCAACATGACTCCAGAGGCAAGGGAAACAAAAACAAAAATAAATGATTGGGACCTCATCAAAATAAAAATCTTCTGCACAGTAAAGGAAACAATCAGCAAAACTAAAAGGCAACTGATGGAATGGGAGAAGATATTTGCAAACGACATATCAGATAAAGAGTTAATATCCAAAATCTATAGAGAACTTAAACTCAACACCCAAAAAAACAGATAATCCAGTGAAGAAATGGGCAAACAACATGAATAGACACCTCTCCAAAGAAGACATCCAGATGGCCAACACATGAAGAAATTGTCAACATCGCTCATCATCACGGAAATACAAATCAAAACCACAATAAGATATTACCTCACACCTGTCAGAATGGCCAATATTAACACCTCAGGCAACAACAGATATTCACGAGGATGCGGAGAAAGAGGATCTCTTTTGCACTGCTGGTGGGAATGCAAACTGGTGCAGCCATTCTGGAAAACAGTACGAAGGTTCCTCAAAAATTAAAAATAGAACTACTCTGTGACCCAGCAAATACACTACTAGGTATTTATCCAAGGGATACAGGTATGCTGTTTTGAAGTGACACATGCACCCCAATGTTTGTAGCAGCACTATCCACAATAGCCACAGTATGGAAAGAGCCCAAATGTCCATGGATGGATGAATGGATAAAGAAGATGTGGTATATATATATATAATGGAGTATTACTCAGCAATCAAAAATAATGAAATCTTGCCATTTGCAACTACATGGATAGGACTAGAGGGTATTGTGCTAAGCAAAATTAGTCAGAGAAAGACTAGTCATATGACTTCACTAATATGAGGACTTTAAGATACAAAACAGATGAACATAAGGGAAGGGAAACAAAAATAATATAAAAAAGGGAGGGGAACAAAACATAAGAGACTCTTAAATATAGAAAACAAACAGAAGGTTGCTGGAGGAGTTGTGGGAGGAGATGGGCTAAATGGGTAAAGTGCTTAAGCAATCTATTCCTGAAATCATTGTTGCACCATGTGCTAACTTGGATGTAAATTATAAAAAATAAATAAATTCTAGAAAGAAAGAAAAAGAAACACCAGTTGATTCTGATAAAATAGAAAGTTTCTATTTTTGTTTTAAAAATGAATGTGGTAATTAAGTTAGCTAAATTATCCATAATTCCATGGAAACAACTAAAAAAACACTAAGAATTATCTTTGCTACTGTTCTCAAACACTGCTATAATCAATCACATTTGTTTCCTCATCCATTCATTTTGCTAGATAAAACTTCATCATTAGAAATTTGTCACGTATTTTATCTTCTTTCACATAATTCATCTCATCTGAAGTCCAACCAACCAGAATATCACCTTTGTTGCAATGCTATACTATGCTTCTAGCTATAAAAGACATGGTTCAGACTCAACATCATCTTAAAACTTATGTCCATTGGAAATTCGTGCCAAGTGGAATGAAAGAACATATCCCAGGGCAACAGAAAAATCAACCTAATGACAGTAGTGGTCGAGGTGTGATCTCCCCCTCCCTGTCAATTCTGTACTCATCCTTAAGACTGGTTCATTCTATGTAGTACTTATCACATTTATGTTATAATTTTTGTTTTTAAGAGAGCAAGAACGTGAGTGAGGGAGAGAGGGAGAGAGAGAGAATCCTAAGCAGGCTTCACACTCAGCATGGAGCCTGATGCAGGGCTTGGTCCCATGATCACCAAACCAAGAGTCAGACACTCAATCAACTTAGCCACGAGGTGCCCCTTATAATTTTTGTTTGAAATTAAATATTAGTTTTAGTGGGATTAAGACCACAAATATTAGTCCAAATATATTTCTTTATTTTCTATTTCTTTATCCTTCCCCTCTCCCCCAAAATGTAAACGGCAACTCCATTGCTTACCTAATTTATATAGGTAAGTTAGGGGTTTGACTATTGTAAATCTTTCTTATACTTAAAATTCTTAGAGGAACATAACTGCACAGTTATTAATTTTAAAATATACACCTATTTTAGCCATGTAATTATTCATTGTTTAATTGCTAACATTTCAAATAGAGGAGTTCTTTTATGTGGCAAATCTAATTTTAATTTTGAAAAATTTTGGAAAAATTCAGTGGAAAAGTTTTTATTGATATTTAAACCAATGTTTGCTACATCTCAAACGGTGCTGTGATCTTCTGCTTTAAGTTCTTATTTTAAAATTTTGATCAGAAATATCTGCAAAGTCTATAGATTTAAGCAATTTATTTTCTCATTATCTTTTTTATTCCAGGAAGTTTAAAAAATAGGTCATTTTACGGACTTTGTAAGATATTCTTGAATACATATTTAGGATACACTCTTGGAACATACTTTGCTGAAAACTGATGATTGATTTTTGATTAAATTTTGGATATAGAGTAATGTAATTTAGAGAAACTGATTTATCAGCAGCTAATTTCTCCATGTTGTAAACCTTTCTTAAGTTTAAATCTTTTCTGAAGACAAAGAAGCAGACAATAACTGCTTTCAAAATCTGAGTGTGGATACACAAAAGGAATAATTTTTCTAGTATATTTTGTTTGGTCATTCAGATTAGGGAGGAACTAGATTTAATTGGCACCAGTGGTGTTTTAATGCTGAAGTCCTGTAGTTATCTTTTGATTACTTGCCCCTTTTTTATTGTCAACATGATATTGCTTTGCCAGATTCAAAGTTATTTTCTAGCCAAATAGTAGATTCTGCAAAATATATGGGTGACCTCTTTGCTACTTCCAAAGGAGGAACCTGTGAGTGGTTGAGCTTTATTGACCTAAAAATCACAGGCTACAGCAGAAGTTGTTATCTGAGAGCCAGTCCAGTGACCTAACATTGTAAGGGGTTTTATGTGGTTGTGCATGTAAGCATCTTCTAAGGGTGCAGGTTCTGAGCTTGTATATAACAGTCGAAGGAATTCGAGAGCCAAAACTGCTTGAGAACCAGTATGCCACCATTTCATCACTGAGATAGTCTCCATTCATTTGCTATGTGCCTCTACTATCCGCCCAAGGGTTCGTTGATGAATTTATTTATTCACCATATATTTATTGAGCAATGTGCTAGACCACAGGGGAAAACAACGATTAAGGGTAGATTCTGTACTCTAGTAGCTTATAGTCTCTGAAGAGAGACAGAATAGTAACAGAATGTGATAAAAATCTATGAGAGAGGTATCTTCCGAGTACTGAGAAAACCCTTCAAGCCTGGAAATCATGGTGTAGAGGACTGGAGGCCTCACAGGGAACATGGCACTGGCCTATATCATGATAGATAATAATAGAGACAAGAGGATTCTGAGCTTTGGAACAGATCAGAAAAGAGCAGAGGTGTAAAAGATTTGAGCAACAGCAACAGTGGCTGGTGCACAGTGTATGTAAGAGGGTGCAGTGGATAATTAGGCCAGAGGTAGAAAGGGACACGTGTAAACAGACTTCCATGGCAGGGTAAGTAATTTCACATTTATTTAGTATGTTAGTAGTACTCCTTTTGGAGGGGTTCATGCAGCCTTTCTAGTGTCCTAGAAAAGAGACTAAACACGATTGTCACATATTTCAAGAAGCCTATTAAGGCAGATACTTGCCCCCAAACCCCACCCCCCCAAATTTAGGCTTGTGCTGAGATTTTAAAAGGCACAGATTATTAATGAATGCATTTTGGGAGTCAAGGTTTCAAACAAGGTTTAATGGAGTAAAAATTTAAACCTTTCTGTAATGCTTGCATAGTGTTGCTTGTCATTGGAGTAGACAGATTCTAGGTTTAAGAATTTATGTCTACTTGGATGCAGAGATGAAGGGAGAGTAAATGAATGAAATTAACCCCTTTTTAAAAAATGTTTTATTTATTTTGAGATCGAGAGATCGAGAGATCGAGAGATCGGGCAGGGGAGGGGCAGAGAGGGAGAAAGAATTCCAAGCAGGCTCTGTGCTGTTAATGCAGAGCCTGACACAAGGCTCAAACCCACAAACCGTGAGATCATGACCTGAGCCAAAACCAAGAGTCAGACACTTAACTGACCTAGCCACCCAAGCGTCCCAACCCCTATCTTTCTAATCAACACAGAGATTCCACTCACTCAGACTGGAAATAAGAGAGGCATTCAATAGACAACTTCAGTAGCCCACTCCTGGAGATTAGGGCTAGACATAACAATTTAGTGGGTTATTAAGCAAGTATAAAATAAAAAGAAAGGGAATCCTTGGTGAATTAAGGATGGATGGATATGAGAGCTAAGTGCATTGTGTGATCATTCATAGTTCCTAGATTGGAGGGTGGGGGTTGGTGTAGCTACAATACCAATTGGGCAATTGGGGAAAGTTAAATATGGATTATGTATTAGACAATATTATACGATGTTAAATTTCCCAAATGTGATAATTGTTCAAGAAATACATGTTGAAGTATTTATGGTGAAATAAAGACACTTGCATCTAATGCTCAAGTATTTCTGGGGAAAATAAAAGAAAAATGTGGGGGGGGCATGGAGATAGAATGAAAAAAGGAACATGTGGCAAATTATTAACCATCAATGAAACTAGGAAGATATTTGAGTATTCATTGTTCCTGCAACTTTTCTAAAGGCTTCAAATTTTTCAATATACAAAGGGGAACAAAGATATAGAAAAAAACTGGTTAAAGAGATAAAAATTAGAGTAAAAGGCAAGACAGACTTGCACTTGATTCAAGTGCTGGTGATGGAAGCAGTTGCCAATGTAGTTCTTGGAAGGAAATTTGTCTCTCCAAGGAGGGGTTCAAACAGTGTATAGGGGAGGGGCTGTTTGTGGGAAACTGGATGAAGACTGAGGTGATAGAAGTTATTTAATGAAGGGAGGCTTAAGAAGAAGGAAACCAGGTAAAACTTTAACCACCAAGCCTAGCAGAGGCTTCTCCTAGTGTTTGAAAACAGATGGATATTTTGAAGCAAGACTATATAAACACTGGCTCTGAAAACTTTGGGTTTTGATGGATTTGTTGAAGGCAAAAATCCATTGACATTTTCCGTATTGATTTTATTTCAATTATTGAAACTTTCAGAGTTCATTAGTTAAGATTTAATACAGCTCTTTCAGAGAACCATTTCTTTTAGAGAAGAGGGTTTCAACTTAGTGGTAATTGTAAGAATAAGCAACTTTTGAGTACTTATCTTCTAGTTACTGGGCAAAAAGCTTTCACAGTATAGCGTGGTTTAATTCTTACCAAAATCCTATTTGCAAGGGAACTAGACAAGGGTGGTTTAAATGACAGGTCTTAGGTCATAGCTTGGAGCCTGCAGAACCAGGACTCAAACCAAAGCAATCTGACTAAAGCCTGTGCTCTCAAACAGAAGAGGTTCATTTCACTTAAGAACTATTAAAATCCTAGAAGAGTATTACCAACTCATTAATTGGGTATTACAATTTCAATGGCTTATTTTAAAGTTATATAGACTTAAATTCTCAATTTAATAGGTTTACAAGCTGCCTTTTCTTCTAGCTTGAAGCATTTTGTAAATTAGATTTTTTTTGTTCATACATTCACATACGTTTATTTGGGAAATTGCTTTGCCCCTGTACTTACAGCTGATAAGGCACCTTTGTTGCAAAGTCATGGGGTTGAGGAGGGAAACAAGAGAAATCTATGGCAAAGGGCACATCTTAGGAAGGAATGGAAAACTTTCCCTTTCCCTTCCCGTATAACACAAAGGACAGCTAATTCAAAGTCCAGCTGGCCCCCTCCCTCACTCCCTCTCTGGTTTAATCTAGGCTTCTTAAGATTTTGTTTTAAATGTTTATTTTAGAGACAGAGGGAAAGAGAAAGAAACAGCATGAGTAGGGAAGGGGTAGAGAGAAAGGGAGACAGAATCTGAAGCAGGCTCCAGGCTCTGAGCTGTCAGCACAGAGCCTGATGCATGGCTCGAACTCACAGACTGCGAGATCATGACCTGAGCTGAAGTAGGACACTCAACTGACTGAGCCACCGAGGTGCCCCTATCAAGGCTTCTTTTAAAGAAACACAACTTTAGGGACACCTGGGTGGCTTTGTGGGTTCAGCATCTGACTTTTGATTTTGGCTCAGGTCATAATCTCATGGTTCATAGGATCAAGTCCTGCATCAGACTCTGTGTACTGACAGCACAGAGGCTGTTTGGTATTCTCTCTTTCTCAATCTCTGCCCCTCCCTGCTTATGCTGTATGCTCTCTCTCTCAAAATAAATAAACTTAAAAAAAAACCTTTAAAAATGAAGTCCTTATGAACGGGTCATACACACCAGTTGAGAATTCATTCTTCCTTCTGAACTGGAATGTTCCCAAGAGTTTATGTACAATCAGGTACAAGAGGCCTAGATTAAAACTTTGGCAAAATTCTTAGTCCATCCAATTAAAAATCCTAGCAGGTGATGCCCAAGGGCAACAATTCTGGGAAGAAATAAGGAGTTATCCTGTAGGGTACAAGATCCCAGAGCTCTGTTCTTGAAGATTCTTACCTGTGATTATGGAAAAGCCTAATTTAAACATGAATAGAAGAATTTTTTGAAATGGTAAACTGGTATATTGGTTATTATTCTAATGGCATGATGCCTCCCATATACATTCAGTGGAAATATGTGAAGTAGTCACAAATAATCATCAATGAAAAAAT
The DNA here is from genome assembly GCA_028646485.1 of Cryptoprocta ferox. Taxonomy (NCBI): domain Eukaryota; kingdom Metazoa; phylum Chordata; class Mammalia; order Carnivora; family Eupleridae; genus Cryptoprocta; species Cryptoprocta ferox. The sequence continues at coordinate 28,864,733 of CM053569.1, read as the reverse complement.
CAGGGTCTAATATTGCTTTCTGTTTGCATAAACCCACAGGTTTTCACCAAGGCTTTTCCAATTTCTTGTATGTAACTACTCACATAAGAGTAGTTTTAGTCTCATATGTAAACAATTATACATACTCGATTAGGCCTTATTCCAGGCTTTCAGAAATGGTCAGGCTAGTACTAGGCATGAAGTGAAATGACAAATCAGCCATGGGTGACAGGACATCTAGGATGGAGAAGGAAGGTGAGAGTGCTTCACAAGTCTCTCCCTCACTGCCCCAACCCCAGAGAAACCCGAAGGCTGTCTGTTGTATTGACCTGACCATGAATATCTGACCAAAAAGTGAATATTTTGGTTAAATTTGTTTGGCACAATCCAAATAAAACTTATCAGGTATTTGTACAAATCCACTTTTTTAAAAAAATTAAAAGATGTAACCATCTTGAAAGCAGTTCTGTCATTCCTCAAAAGGTTAAACAGAATTACCATATGACCTGGTCATTTGGTATATACCCAAGAGAAGTAAAAATATATGCCCCCAAATTTGTACACCTTCATAGCAGCATTATTCAGTGGTAGCCAAAATGTAGAAATAATCCAAATGTCCATCACCTGGTAAACAGGTAAAATATGGTATACCATCCAGTGAAATAAAAAGGACTGAATTATTCATATGTAGTGCAACACGAATGAACCCAGAACACATTATGCTAAAGAGAAAAAGGACCATATTTTTTTCATGATTCTATTTAATCAAATACCCAGAACAGGCAAATCTACAGAGAAAGATTAGTGGTTGCCTAGGGCTGGGGAGACAATGGCTGGGAGAGTAACAGCTAAAGAGTTTGGGTTTCTTTTGGGGGTAATGAAAAGGTTCTAAAATTGACTGTGGTAATAGTTGCACACCTTGAATTGCTGAAAAACCATTGCATTAGAAACATTAAAATGGGTAAATTGTGTCATATGTGAATTCTCTCAATGAAACTGTTTCAGAAATCCCTGATTTAGCTAACAGAGGCATATAAGTTTTTTTGTTTTTTAAACAAGAATTATTTCTTTTGTCTCCTACTTCCCTGGTGGCTTTTTGTGAAGATGCAGGCTTCAGAGCCATTATTTCTGCATCCATTTAATCTCACAGTAGTGCATAGTGAAACAGTTCTAGATGCATAGCTTATATGCTCTATGATTGGAATATCAAGGAATACAGAAAATACAGGACTCGCAATCAGGAAACAGAGTGGAGACCTGACCTAGCTGTTAACTATTTGGTTGACCTTGAAACAGTAAACTAATCTCTGTGAGCCTCAGTTTTACTAAGCCTCAGTTTAACTAATTTGTACAATTTGATTGAGTAACAGCAATGGCCTTACATAGTTGTAGATCAAAAAAAAAAAAAGACAATAGGTTCATTCTTTTATTCAAAGCCATGCTAGGAGGCATAATGGAGGCTTGCAGACCCCTATGGAGGCAGATAGAAGTCAACTGCAGATGCTTTGAGAGCCAATAGGAAAGTCACCTGATCCAGATTAGGAAATTAAAGAAGTAATTCATCAGGAGAGGTAATGTCTCGTCGGATCTCTGAAAGAGGATTTAGGCAGACAAGAAGGCCTGGTTTTGCAATGCGTTCAAAGGAGAAGCTAGGCAGAGGTTCATCAGGGCACTTAAGCAGGGTGTACAGGCAATTTTATGAAGTCAAGAAGGATTGGAGCACTGGTTCTCTAGCTGTGTTCCCTAGACTGTTGTCCACAACATCACACGGGAACTTGTTAGGGATGCAAATTCTCCGTTCACACAACAGACCTACTGAATCAGAGACTGTGGGGATGGGGCCCAGCAATCAGTGTTTGAGTAGCCATCTAAGGGTATTAGGATGCCTGGTCAAACTTGAGAAAACTAGACTACAGCCTTGGGTACTAGTAGCAAAAGAGGTGTCTGTATTAGTTGAATATTTATTCAGTTTACAAAAGCAGTTTTATATGTAGATTTATAAGCAGTATAAATTATTTACCACTTCAGGCTATTCATTAGAAGATACAGAGAAGGTTAAGGAAAATGTAATCTCTTTAGATATACATATCGTTAATATTTGGTGAATTATGTATTTTTTTTTGCAATATTGGGCCATAATGTATATTCTTTGTGTTCCGGTTTTAACACCTTGAGTATTTTCCCATGGATTGTGAATTCTATCAACCAGTCCTAAAAACTCATGGAAAATGTTTTTTTATGACTGCCAAGTATTTCTTTGTGTGTTTAGACCATAATTTAATTTACTATTTATTATTGTGAGATATATAGATTGCTTCAATAACTTTTATAAATAACACAATGATGAAATACATTTACATAAGTAGTTTTCTTCATCTGTATTTCCGAGAATAGATTCCGCGAATTAGATTTGTATTGAGTAGTTTTCTATTTATCTGTGTCTCTCCTTCTGGTAAGAGAATCATCTTTTCTGGCTACAGGACTAGCTAGTATCCTAGACTGGACCAATTATGATGCCCATTCCTCAAACTACACGTATTAGTTCAGGGATGGTTATTTGACCTTGGCTGGGCCAATCAGCTTAATGACTATATTCCAGGGAAACCACGTCCCTCGCCCTCCTGAGAATATGAAAGAAATCAGTCAGCTGTAAAGAGTAAAGCAATTAATCTGAAGAGAGAAACTGAGATTAGAGGTAGAGATAGGTTTTCCAGCTTACTTTCCAAAACAAAAATCACTAAAACCGTAACAATACCCCAGTTTGAGCTAAGTTTATTAGTCATAAATAATAAGGGCCTTAAAGGGTATGAATGTGATTGTATTAAATCTATATGTAAGTCTGAGAACACTGAGCTCCTAAGTAGTATTCAGCCTTCCTTTTTGGAAGCCTATTATGTTTCTCTAATTTTTATTTTCTTTTATAATTTATAGCAAAGTTTTGTAATTTTCTTCAGGTAGGAGCAACATATTCCTTATAAAGTATATTCTTAGACATATCATTTGCATGTTTTTTGTTAAAATGTCCCCCATATTAGATTTCTATTGCTTCTGTAACTAATTACTGCAAAAATAGTGGCTTAAAACAATGCAAATTTATTATCTTACCATTCTGGAGGTCAGAAGTCCAAAAGGCATCTCACTGGGCTATAATCAAGATGTCATCAGGGCTGTGTTCTTTCCAGAGACTCAAGGGGAGAATCTATCTCCAGCTCCTCCCCGCTGACCCACCCAGTCCATCTCCAAAGCCAGCAATGGCCAGTCACATCCTCCCTCACAACATCTTCTCTCTGCTTCTAGTTCTTCTGCCTCCTTCTTCCCTGTTTAAGGATTCTTGTGCTTACATTGGGCCCACCTGGATAATCTCCTTAAGGTCAGCTGGTTAACAACTTTATTCTACCTGCCACCTTAATTCCTCCTTGCCACATAACTTAAAATATTCACAAATTCAGGGGATTAGGATGTGGACCTCTTTGGAGGACTATTAATGTGCCTGTTTCACCCTTCATTATTCATATAACCTGGCCACTGATTTTTGTATCTATGTATATATGTATGTTAATATGTGTGTAGATGCAAATATTATATATATTATATAACATATATAATTTTTCTGCATTCAAAGAAAAACTCCCGAAGCAACTGTATGCTCTTGACATTGTCTCTTGAACAAATTGCAATCATGCTTTCATTTTCACCATTCCACTAGAAACTAAACTTAGATTGTCAATTATCTTTTGCCAAATCCAAGATTAATTCGTGGTTCTCATCAGGGAGACTTAACTGATATTCACGAAATCTCAATGTCTTGGCACAGTGAAAGTTTATTTCTTGCTCATGTCACAGTCAAATGAAGGCTGGAATAGGGAGACACTGATATGTATGACCCAAGCCTTTTCCAAACAATGGTCCCCTAGTCCCCTAGAGCCTCCTCAAATCTTCCAAATATGGCTGGCAGATGAGGGAAGAGAAAAGAGAAGAAAAGTATGCAAAGTTTACTTTTTTCAGAAGAGCTAGTGCTGGAAATAATGTACAATACACCTTCCACACCCCATTTGGTATAATTCAATCTCATTACCCCAACTGTTAGATACAATGGCAATTGGATCTAGCTATGTGGTCAGAAGGGAAGGAAAATGGGGTTTGGGGAACGTATGGCATTGTGTCTGCTGCATGACCAAACATGGATATTTGATGCAGTTGGTTACTCCCTCCCTGGGCAGTCAGTATCTCCCTGAAACCAACCCAAACAACACCTGGGAAGCTCAGCCAGTTCCAGAACCAATATAATTTGCACCAAATTTAGGACATGTGTGATGATTTAATTCTGCACTTATCTTCTTTTCTCAAACTTTTAATTTATCTTATTTTCCATTTATCTTTATTAGTGCTCTGTTCTTTTTTACTGCTGAATTTTTTTTCACTCCTTTCCGAACTGTGGTAATGTTTTGGCAACATCCTTTGGAATCCATATTCCATTGTGAATAATTCTTCCCATCCTCACACTCATTAATCCCTTCAAATAATTTTCTATTTTGATGAAAGGACTTTTAATAGGGACATTTGTCTGGGAGCCTGTGAACTCTGTGAAGCACTTCCCTTAGTTCATATAAAAAGACCAGTAAGAGGAGTTGGCATTTTCCTTAACAAAAACTCTGCTTGGATATTTCAAGCCTAAGTCCTCAGTACTTTTCCCCTAATTTCAAAGAAAATAATTTCTCTTCCTTTAATGTGTCACATTTCATTTTGTTCAACCTCATGATTATTATCTGAATGTCTTTTTTGATTATTTTTCTTTACTTTTTACAATATTTGATTCTATCAAAAATTCTTTCTGTAACAGATAAAATGTATCATGTGCCAGTAATAAGCCAAAGTATTAAGTGCCATCGTTAATACTTCAAGACATTGGTATTTTTTACTCTCATTTGACAGAGCAGGAAATAGAGACACAGAAATATTTAAGAAGTTGCCCTAAATTACCAGGTTTCCCAGGTGAAAGAGCAAGACCCCTGATTGAGACTCAGACCCCACAGATGGATTCCAGCCCCTGTGGGTTTCCTCAGTTTCCCAGTCAATGGTGTGTTCCGATTTGATCAACTGCCTTGCATGCCGATTGCTCTGTGTAGGTGCTCATTCGTTCTTCCTCTTGATAGTCATGATTCCTGTCCTTACATACTTTCCTGTGATGGATCTTTTTTATCTATTTTGTAAAATGATAATTTTTTAAAATTAACGATGAGGTGGGGATTTTTGTGTATTATTTGAAAAGTAATTAGGTCCACATATTTTCTTGTCCACTTCTGGATTTGCAGAATTTCTATGGTAAAATTAGAGTTAGAGTTTGATTTTCTTGAAGTCATCAATCAGCTCTATTTAAAATTCTGCTCTTTTATTTATTTGGCAAAATTTTGCTAAATAAGATAAAATTCTGGCACTTCACAAATACAAATTTGGCCTATTTTCATTCTACAGATGTATACCTGTATGTCACAATAGAAAGTGATGAGGGTAACTTTTGAGAAAGATTTCAAATTCAAAGTTCAAGAATAATAATGATATGCATGAGAAGTAAACATTAAAAATTGAAAGGGAATTGAAAACCAACGAGTGTAAGCTCATATTGGGACAAGTTTACTAACCCATGAACTTATAGCACGTGTTCTAGCAGGCAATAAGCACAAAAATTGTCTCCTCTCCTTGACAAATCAAATTCTTGTAGTAAACTCCGTAGTCATGAGATTATACACAAGTCATTATAAATCAAGTGGAATAAAATAGGCTATGAGGTAATTTGATCCAGAAAATCTTCTGATCTTCTGGCTTTTCTCTGAACCACATTCAATAAATTCTGGTAATTTTAATTTAGACAACTCATGTGCACAGATGAAAACTCATAAAGATATCTTTTCTAGTATCACTAACGGAGAAAATGTCCTCATGTTTATTAACAGTAGCATTTCAAAGATTGAGGGGATGTTGAAATTTCCATTAATAAAATATTGTAAAAATGTTTGTTAGACTTCAGTTATAAGGAATGTAGATTACATTCTTATTTGAATACCAATGTTGACCTCAACCCAATGACACTTGTCAACTTTGGAAGTGAAGAGTGTAAAACAGCCTGGATTTCCATGGTGATTTAACTTTGCTGACCCTTTTCATCAGTTCTTATTTTTGAGGATTTGTAGTTCAAAGAAAAGCCCCCATTTTAGCCCATTACAAAGTAGTGTATGCTCAAATCCATGTGAACTGCACCAAACATTAACCTAGCTTTAGTGGATTTCTGTTGTTTCCTAAAGAAACTGCAGCTACTTAGCAAATGTTTCCTAAATTTTTATTTTTCATATCCTAGTTTCCCTGATGTATGATCTACGTATCCAAATGCTATTTAAATTTTTTTCAACAAAAGCTATAAGAATACATACAAAATCAAGGGTAAAGTCACTTGTTCAAACAAAGCAAATAAACATAACCTGATATTTAGTCCTGAGACCTATTACTAAAGCACAAAAGTTTGTTCTTCTGTTTCTGAGAGTATTTTTTAATATAGTCAATGTGTTGGTCACCAGAGTGTGTTCTTGTAACAACATCAAGAGCACATAAAATTCTATGATTTTTTACCCTACATCTAGATGTTTTATGTTTGCAGAAGTTTATATTAGGTCACATAATATGTGCATAGGTTTTTTAAATGTAACTTCAATTCACCAATGGTTGAAAAAATATCATGAGATCGTAAGCTTTAGTAATTGTAGGATCGAAATCTGTTCTGTTGACCGTAACAGCAGCAATGTAATGAAGATATTTTCTAGCATCAGTCATGAAGATTTGGAATTAGAAGGAGGTGGCTCATTTGGGTAACATACTTCCCTGGGGCCTGATGCTGGTTAATTTAAGACTCATAGCTAATGGGTCTTATCACCTCCTATGACACAGAATTGGCCAGAGGCCCAGACCAAGAGCATTTAATTAGATGAATGATCATTAATTCTGAAGACGTTATAAATCAAAGGATTTAAAGAATGGGGCTGTTACTTTCATCACAACTGGCATCTTTGGTAAATTTAATAACTCCTATCCTCCCAACACTGGCAAGCAACCTATGTTAATCTTGGGTAGGATTTCAATATGAGAAAAGTTTCAGGCTAATATGATCACTAAGCTCTGTGGCTCAGACTCTAGGCAAGTTCGATGTAACATTATCTGGGAGCCACCAGATGTCGTACATACATTGTTCATTACTGGATTCTCCAAGTGTGTGTAGTAAGCATTGAAAAGAAAAAAAAATAGTTTCTGTAGCTGTTAAAAGGTTAAGAGGATTCTATCCAGAGCAGTGTTGAATTCGCTTATAAAAGTTACTTCTTCTACCTTTGTAATTGTAATTTGAACAAGAGCTTCTACCTCATTCATGGAAACATTTTAAGTTAAGATGAAAAATAATCATTATGATGATGATTCAGTTTGCCTGAACACATTTAAAATGTTTTCCCTTTCAAACTGATTCCTTGCTTATTTTTTATTCATTCAATGTACAGTATCTGAATGAGTGTTTTCTATTCAATCACCACTTGCTAGGTGCTGAAGGTACAGAGCTAAATAAGATTCTCCTTGTCCTCAAGGAGATAGTCCTGGAGTCTAGCCCGGGAGTTAGAGAAATAAACTAATAGAACAGAGCTATGGTGTAGTTTCAGGTTAGGTTCTCTGGAGGCAGGTACTAAGATGGAGTTTAGGGGACAAGATGTTTATTAGGGATAAACATCTGTGAACATAGTGGGCAGGGAAACAGGATTTCACAGAGAGAAAAGTCAAACTAATGCAAGTCTGCCAAAGTGTTGGTCAACATAGTGGGACAATCTGCAGTATTGCCCATCAGACTTGTCCCATGTCAGGCCAGGTCTATAAACCTCTTTGTTTAGTGGCCAGATGTAGGCTGTTTGATGAAGGACGTGACCTTGGGTGGGGTCATTCTCTGCAGCTGAGGCAGACTCTGAAGCTGTCAGCTGAAGATTGTCTGATGACCACACTCCTTGTAAACCTGGAAGCAACTGAGGGAGGTGGGATCTCTTGACCACATACAGTATGCTACAGGATCCCAAAAGAAGGCTAGTTCAGACTTGGGGGATGGTTCATAGATGGTTTAGAGTGATGCCATGATGAATCATACAAACAATAATGGTAGTAATATCTAAAATTTATTGAGTAATTACCCTACATCAAGTTAATATTAAATTAATTACCTGGATTATCTCATTTGATATTTACCACAAAACTAGGAGATAGATATGTAACTATCATTTTCAGGTTATAGATGAGTATATAACAGTTGAAAGATTAAGTAATTTGCCCAAGGCTACAGAGTTGGGTTCAATCCTAGGCTATATGACTTCAAGATTCATTGGGTATATGGATTGTTTTTCAGGAGTATGGGCTAGGTTGCTAGTTTGGAGAAGCAGTGCAAAAAGACATGAGCCATCTAGGAAAATTCCTGGCCTAGAATTTGAATCTAATAAGTATATGTTGAAGGAAGTAGAAGGGGAAGGAGGGAGAGAGGGAAGAGGGGATGAAGGAAGGAAGGGAGGAAAAAACAAAATCATCTATTTTTAAGTGTTTATTTTTGAGAGAGAGAGAGAGAGAGAGAACACAAGTAAGCTGGAGAGGAGCAGAGAGAAAGGGAGACACAGAATCCGAAGCAGGCTCCAGATTCTGAGCTGTCAGCACAGAGCCCAACGCGGGGCTGGAACTCATTAACCTCGAGATCATGACCTGAGCTTCTTAACTGACTGAGCCACCCAGGCGCCCCAAAACAAAATCATATTTAAAGAACTGTAACACGAAGGATATAGTCAGATAATTGAGATAATAAACTCCCAAGTCACCCCCCTCTAAAATTCAGTGGGTATTAGGCATGTAGCTCCTGTGTCCTCTCTATGGGAAGATGCTCCTTGTGAGATTATTTCCTCCAATTCACCATTTTTTTAAAGCTGTATATATGATTGATAGTCCTTTGTTGAGTACATATCCAAGTTATCTTGTTATGTTGGGATGGCTTTCAGAGGTCTTTATCTTTTACCAACCTATCTGTGGCCTTAAGGATCACATGATTCTCACCTCAAAAAGATTCTCACAATCCCTAGAGTACAATATACTGCCAATGAGATGTAACTTCTTAGAATTTGATGGTCATGCTATTTCAACTCCTATTTTTGTGTCTCTTTCCCAGCTTTCTCCCTTTCTACACTTTTTTATGTTCAGCCCATCTTATCTACATCCTGTGGTGCTTGTGTCTCTTGCTCAGCTATCAAGTTCTGTGGAAAAGAGTTTGCACCAGACACAAGCTCGATTTCAGTAATATTGGAATAGCTGCATTCTTGGCAAACCTGTCTTCCTTAAGCATATAATGTTAAAGGTTATGAAACACTACATTTGATGCAACTTATGATAACTGAGTAGGCCTGTTATTAATGATACTTTGTCTATTAACCTTATATAAGGGTTTGAAGATCTTGTAGGTTAGATTTTCTACTTCCTGGCTATATTTTAACTTAAGTGGCCTTATTTTAAAGCCCATAATTCATGGTTTCTAGAGTTGAGAACAGTACCATTTATGTATAAAGCCTATAGTTATGAAAAAAAATGGTGAAATGGAAGAGGTGGGTGACAATGTACTTGATTTTTTGGACATGGGTTTGGAAGATATGACATGTCAGAAAACTCAATTCTGATGGTGCTGATGAACAGGCTTCTGGAACCCAAACCTCTGGCATGTTTTGAACTACCAACAGAAGTCCATTTTTTTAAAAGTTTACAAGAATCTCTATAAAAGAGAAGCTGGAACCTCTATGATAAGGTAATGCCATAGGCCCATTCAAGGTCCTGTAGATGTCTGATATTTTGCTAAATACTGGTGATCTGGACTGGCACCAGTGTGATGTCCACCAGAGAGAAATTTTGCCTGGAATGATTTAGGAAGCAAGATCAAGAATAGTGAGTGCTGGAGTAAACATGTGCTTAGCATTAAATCCAAGGTTAAATGCAGATTAGTAGACAAGCAGTAGAGGTGGTCAAGTACAGACTTGAAAATAGCATTGGGCAGGACAGGAAGATGAGATGGGATGAAAAGTCAAGGACACAGGTAGTTAATGAAGTCAGGGTTTGGGGAGTATTTCCTGAGCTCAGGAAAAGCTTAGCTTACCTACGCATAGGTTAATAGTGGCTGTAGACGGTGATTATGTTGACACAGGAGGAAAAAATAGAAGGGAGGTATGTGATCTCAGAGGTATGTGATACTACTTAATTTTTTGTTTTTATCAAGGGCTAATCTTGAGTCTTATATATACTTACACATATCAGATAAAACAGTGAATTTGAAAGTACTTTTACTTTATTTGTGGACAGAATCCTATGTGAAGCCTCAACACAGAAGAGAAATAGAAGCAAGCTGCACTGGTTGAAAGGGAGTGGCAGTTGGGACCAATGTCTTACTCTTTTGAGAGGTTCCTAAGAAGATGCCATTAGTAGTTTCTACAGGTTTAATGATATTTGAGAGGAGTTAGGGGATTGAAAAAAAAATCCCTGGTTCAAAGTGAATTTAAATTATGGAATATTTTTGTGTAGAAATGTTTCATGTGTTATTAAATATATGGTTATTTTAATATTTAGTCTTTTCAATTTAATTTAATAAACTTAATATTGCATTAGGTCATTTACAGAATAATATATAGGTTGAAATAACTCTAAATGTAGACTGCCTGGGATTTTGTTCCCATTTCACCTCTGGATAAATTCCTTATTTTTTCTGTGCCTAAGTTTCCTCCCTGGTAAAGTTGTATCTACTTCGTAGGTACTATTATGAGGATTAAATTATTAAAACACTTACACACAAAAAAAACACTATGGCATATGGTCTCCAGCATATAATAGGTGTTACACAAATATTTTCTATTATTTCATCATTATTAATATTAATATTATTTCCTGTATCTTGCGTTTGTAAGAATATTGCAAGGCCAGGAACATTATTTATGTCTCTTTTTATATTGAGTAATGAAAATAATTTTTTGTATTTAGTAGATGTTCAGGAAAGTGATTAATTAATCCACCAGATATTAGCTGAGCACCTCCTAGGATACAAAGGTACTCTTAGGATGTAAAAGCATAAAGATAATAAAAGAAGAATCTTGAGAAACCTGCAGTCTAATGACAGTAAATGAAGTAAAGTGTAACATAATAATTAACATAATTAAATATAAGTAATTTAATGTAAATTAATGTAATAAAAGAGCTCTAATAAGGATATGCAAAAAAAATTTAAAAACCTTTTTAGAGAACAATGAGTTGAACTTTTTCCTTTGGGAAATCTGAGTTAAATTTTGTAGAATGCATTGGAGTTCGCTAGCTCTAAAAATGTGAAAAAGACTTTTTCCCCACCAAATAAGTGTATTCAAAGGCACAGAGCCAAAAAGCAGCACGACAATGGAAATGGCAAGGCCTTTAGATACTGAAAGAGGGAGAAGATGTTACTTGAGTCAGGTACAAAGGTCAATAGGCATCTGAACACAGAAACCCAAGGATGCCATTCTAAGATTTAGGACATAATCCTATAAGAACTGACTAACTATACAGGCTGGTCTGCGTAAATATTTGTGGATACTGATGATTTCTATTCTGGATTGAACAACTCAGTCAAGCTCCCTTTGGGGCTTTTGGATATTTATACATTTAGTTCTATGAAAACTAAAAATGAAGGACTTTGCTCTTTAGTGGCTCCAACTAAGTGTCATGAAAGGTCACTACAAATAACTGAGAGATCGTATGTTTTGAACTATTCACTCTTCCAGGTTTTAATTTTGAAATCCTGCATTTCTGCAGAGAAATTAGATTTTACGTTTTATATAGTAAAATGTCAGGAATATAATCGTGGGAAGTTTTCACTTGGACCAAAATCACAAGTTCATAGTCTACTATAATTTTGTAGTAGGAAGAATGAGAGCTGAAGTTGGCCATAACACATTCTTCCTCTAGATTTGGGAGGATGAGAACCGTCAAAGTACACAAGGTGGCCTGCATGAGATTTTGTTGATTTAGCTGAATTTTGGCCTTTCTTTTTGTACTTTATTTATCTGAAACACTGGTTTCAATATTTACTGTTTTATTAGGATTTTATGTCCTGAGGTTTTTTTTAATAATTAACTCATAGTAAAAATTCAATAAATTGTTATTATGTAAGTGAATAAAGCAGTTGGGATTTTCATACCAACTAATTAATGTAGAATCCATGACAAAGAGTAATCTTACTGATTACATATAGAAGTGGGAAATTCCAGCAAATCTCTATCCTTTCATGTTATAATGATAGTAGAAAAGGAAATATTCCATTTAAAGCTCACCACTAAAGCCCTTTCCCATCCTTCTTGCTGTTTTCTTTTTATTTTTTAATGTTTATTTATTTTTGAAAGCGAAGGAGAGAGAGACAGAGTGCGAGTGGAGGAGGGGCAGAGAGAGAGACACAGACCCCGAAGCAGGCTTCAGGCTCTGAGCTGTCAGTGCAGAGCCTGATGCGGGACTCGAACTCACGAGCTGTGAGATCATGACCTGAGCTGAAGTTGGACTTTTCACTGACTGAGCCACCCATGTGTCCCCTTCTTGCTGTTTTCAATGCTAATGACCTCACAGCCTTTCTAGAACCCATGCTCCCAGGTCCTAGGAATGGATTCCTTTCTCAGAGTTGACCTCTAACAGGCAACATATCTTTTTTTCTCAAAGGAAAGGCAGAAAGAAAGCAAAACAAAATGAGAACCTTATTTACTTTGTCAGGGCACCAACATTTTCCAAGTAAGAATATTACCATATGTTGAAAAGTGCATGTTTTTCAGAATTAGATCTGGGTTCAAAATTAAGCTGTGATTCTTGACTGACCAAGCTTATAGCCTAGGTCAATTTGCTTTCTCAATGAGGAATAATAAAATCGACCTCACAAGGTTATTTCAAAGACTAAAGAGGAGATGGATGTGGTCACATGTAGCAAATTGAGCAATAGATGTGACAAATAGAAGGCATCTGATACACCCTGGGTATCCAGCCCACTGCCAATCATGCCTCCTGACTTCTGGAAGCCACTCTCTTTCTAGAGATCTAAAATAGAAAACGTGCCTAGAAACAGTTGTTGTAATAGTCCACTGAATTCTTTATGATTGGGATTGCATTGAGTGGGATGGTAGACCTTTCCACCATAAGAAGCATTCTTTCCTATGATTCTGTGGTTGTGATAACTCAACTCACTCCATTCATCTATCACAGGGGTGGCCATGGTGGTCATGAACCCCAATCAGAGTATTCCTTCCTCCTGCCAAAGAAATTAGTTAAGGAATGAATGTATGGCATGTGATCTCCATCAGGATAATTCCTTAGTTTTTCAACATAAATGTTAGTGAAACTGTCTCTTTCCATTGGGCTTAGTAAGTTGGCAGGATATGAGTCAGGGGTTAGTCAGCTATTTTGTGTATGACATGAACTGTCTCAAGAAGGAAAGATTGAGAAAGAGAGAGAGACAGAGAGAGACAGAGAGAGACAGATTCTTATGGTATTAGTTGAATACCTGAATACAGATATATCAGAAGCTCTTTTTATCCCTACTTCTTCACTTTATTCATAAACTGAGATGGATTTCTCTTACTTACAATGAAAAGAATTCCGAAGATAAACATTTTAGCTTCTAGAATAAGTTATTTTGGCTATATAGACAAAAATATTAATTAGCTCTTCAACACATTTATAATTTTCTAAAAACAATTGTATGCTCTAGATGATATATACAAAATTATTTGATATTTTTCTATTTTTTAGGTCCCTAGTATTAATAAGAAAACTGAGGTTTGTGGGATCAGACTTGCTTGCATGAAGGGAAGTGTATTAATATTGAAGCTGTGTGGCTAATTCTCATGTTTGAATACAACTCAGAAGCAGAAGAGGCTATTTGGATGAAGAATCCCCCAAAAAGTCAACACCAGCACCAAAAACAAAATTATAGACATGCTGAGAATACTCAAAGGTGTTAATCAGGGCAAGTGCTTGACTAAGCTGCTGGATACAAGCCCCCTGACAGCTTCTCTAGAATCTCTGAAGTGTCTGCAGGGCGGTACTCTACACCTCACCACTCTCCAGTGACAAGGGAGTTCGTACAATTAAGGTCAAGGTATTAAAGGGAGTATAATTTTAAAAAGAAAATCAAGAAAGGAAAAGACCAATTACAATAATATCCAAGAGTAAACATTTGGTTTCCCTAAAGTCAGAAAACCCAGAAACATAGTCTTCTTGGAGACCCACTATCACTAACATCTTACTAGTTAGTCATCCAATGTTCCTTTATTCAACAGATATTTATTGAGTTCCCAATAAGTGCTAAATGTTGAGGATACAGCATCTTACAAAACAGAAAGAAGCCCCTGCCTTCATGGAGGTTATATTCCACAGGACACACAATTCAAAATGAAAATAAGTGAAATGATCAAAGTGCTGGTTGGTGCTAAGTGCTATGGAGAGGCTCACACCATGTGAGAGGGAATGCACGGGGGGAAGGGGTGTGAATTTGGAATTGTACTTTGAAAAAGGGTGAAGTGAGAAGCCAAGAAGAGGTGAGGAGCAAGCCATTGAGGTATCTGGGGGAAAAGTATTCGAGGAGGTGGGAAGAGCCAGTGCCCAGGAAAGAGCATGGCTGGCATGCTGAGAAAACAGCAAAGAAGCCAACATGGCTTGTGAGGAAGGAAGACAGGAATGGTAAGAGGAAGGAAGTGAGGTCAGAGAAGTAGCAGGAGCCAGATCTTGTAGAACCTTGGAGACAGTCTGAGGAATGGGTTTTTTATTCCACACAGAAGGGAAGCCATTTAAGGGTTTTGAGAAAAGGGGGCACGTGATGTGAAATTTTGAAAAGATCCTTCCTGCTGTGTTAAAAGGCTATGAGTGTGGGAGGGAAGGGCAGAATCAGGGAAACACTGAAGACACCATTGTGATAGTTCAGGTAAGAACGGATGATAGTTTGATCTTGGTAGAGGTGGAGGTGGAGAGAAATGTTCTGGTTCTGGCTAACATTTGAAGGTAGGCTCGACAGATATTAGTTGACTACTTAAAAAAACCCCTAATGATTGATGACAATATTGTTAAGGTCATACATACATATACATATGTACATATATTTATACATACATATAAATATATACAAAAAAATTAACATATACAAAATGAGTATAATGAGTTTACAGTTTTTCTCGACATCAAACATGTAACATCTAAGGAATGTTTTATCATATGCAAGAACTTCATGAACCAGAGCTTGGAAAAGAAAACTGGTCCAAGCTGAATAGACATCTGAGAGAATCTGAGAAGTAAAGCCCTAACCCTTGCTTTGTCTCTGGTTTTGTGTGTGCACAAGATTTCTAGCTCTCTCTCTTCATCTTTCTGCCTCCTTCTTTGCCTTTCTCTGTTTTGCTGTTATGCATATATAATTCCATACGCGTATGCAGGGCCAGCTACTTAATTTGTGGGATCTAATGAAAAATGAAAAATGAAAAATATGGAGTCCCTTGCTCAAAAAAGCAGGAAAGGGTGCTGTTAAAGTTACTAAAATATAAAGCTTTTCCTTCTCCTCTGCAGACTCTCTCTCTCAACTTGTCATGATGTTTTTATTTGTTATTTATTATTGTTCTAAAGAAAATTAAAATTTTAAATGATTATAATGACTTTTACTGTTCCCCTTTATGTGGTGCAATGTCAGTTTTAAGTATAAATATAAGATCATGTAATTCATGTGTAGAATCACTGAAATTACACAATTTGTATACTGTAACTTGTACATGTATATATACTTAATAATTATTAGAACAGTAGAAATGCCGCACAAAACTAACTCTACTGTTTTTATTTCATTTCTCAATATGTGCACATTCTACCAACATTCTCTCTTAGGCATATTGATGAGTAAGGAAGAAGGAAAAGAGAAAGGACTGTGTGCTGTCTTACCTTTCTCTTTCCTTTGATGTCAATATTTTTAGCATAAATGGTCAGCCAATACAGAGAAACAATGCAAGTAAGAAGATATATGATAAGATCGCTCAGTCATTCATGTTTCTTAGAATGCCAATGGTTTCTTTCTGCATTTGAAGCAAATTCAGGAATTGAAGGTGAGGCTTCTAGGTCCTGTCAGTGTCCTCACTTACTCAGAAGTAGACAACAGGCTGAACTCGCACGCATGTGGGGTTTCTAAGTTCGCAGGACACTGAGACCACTACACACAAATGAAGTGGCAAGAAATGGCAGCATGCATATCACACATATCTCCTCTGCTCACACACATGCCCCATTTTCCCACTGGACTTCACCTAAAATAGACACCTTCGAGCGGTATTAAGAATTTCAAGGCAGCAACAGTGGAGATTCAATAAAGCATGGAGTGACCATACAGGTTGCACACTTATGAGCCCAGTCCTGTCTCTATCTTACATTTCATGAAAGCCCCCCCCTCCACTTTCTTTTAAAATTCAAGATAAAAATTCCCAGACTCTCATGTAGGCCCATCGTGTTGACCACAAAGTTTTCCCCTAATTTTCTATCTTCTCTCCCTCTTTCATTTTTGTTTTCCTCACTCTTGAATTTTCCCTGGCAACTCCCAAATCTTTTTAGTCTTTCCTTAAATTGTGTAGTGTTATCCCCATTCCCACATGGTGAATTCTCCAAGCCAGAACCCCAGGCACTGAAGGAGAACTTACCTAGCAGGGATTTGGCTGTCAGATGTTATAAGTTGTCTTCACCTCATTATCTCATTACTTCTATACAAACATGTTTTTTTTTTCCACTTTTAAACATTTTTGAAAATGTGATACAACTTAAAATCAATGTAGACATTTAATGCAACAGTTTCTGGTAAGTTAAAATTTGAGGAGGGAAATGTATAACCTAAGGTCTATTTGAAAACATTCTGTGACCATTTGAAGAACTAATTAAAAGAGCACATATGGCATTCACTCTCTGCTCCTGAGTAGTTCACATACAACTTTAGGACAATTCCTTTGTGGCAATTACAAGTATTCACACAACATCTGCCTCTTCCACTACACTGTGCATACTGTGAGGGCACGAACTATGTCATATTCAGGTGGCCGTCCCCATCGCCACCTGTAGGGCTAATTTTAGGTTCCTAATAGAAGTTATTTGGCACTTGTATACTGATAGAATGAAGAACTGCTTCTTATTTCTGGGGTTTTAATTTTGGTTGAGTTTTCAAAAATACTTTGTATTTCTTTTTTAAAATTTTTAATGTTTATTTATTTTTGAGAGAGAGAGAGCAAGTGGGGGAGGGCCAGAGAGAAAGGGAGACACAGAATCTGAAGCAGGCTCCAGGCTCTGAGCTGTCAGCAAAGAGCACGATGTAGGGCTCTAACCCATGAACCATGAGATCATGACTTGAGCTAAGGTTGGAGGCTTAACCAACTGAGCCACCCAGGCACCTCTCAAAAATACATTTTAATATTTTAAGACATTCTTTATCAACTGCTCTAATACATTTGGATGATTTATGTGGAAAACTGCATGTAGGAATCTAGATGGTTAAAGAATTCACAGACATAGATAGTATCAGAAGCATTTTGTTTTGTTTTTACACACATCTTTAATCTCTTAAGTCTCTGAAGGTAATTTTTTCCAACACTACCAATAGATAAGGGGTTGATGGCTTGTACAGCAAATTATTCTCACCATGCTACCCTATTCCTCCATTCTGGGCTCTGCTCAATGAAACTGTGTCTCCATTTGCAGGTATATTTTCTCCTAACTTCCAAGGTCACTGCCAGGGCACAATGACAAATAACTAAGTGGAGTCAGAAGCGGACTATATAGTTCTACCACCACCTACTGCTCATATTTATTTTATGGTATTTCAGAATCCTTGAGTTGGGAGCAAACTTGAAGACCATCTACCCTGACTTCTTTCTTAATACCAGGATCCAGTGGATATTACCTCTGACAGGTTTATAAAAATTCATCTTGGAGTTCCAGGCTCTGACCCAAGATTCAAAAGTGTATACCCTGGAGTAGGAAAGAATGTGTTCCTGTTTTATACTCAGAATGCCTCTTTAAGGTGGCATTTTTCAACATCAGTATAAGCTACATGAATTTTGATTTCATAAGACCTTAGCTTTCAGAGTATATTACTTTGTATACCATAGTTTGTAGGAATTTGAAGAACTTTCTTATTTCTGGAATTTACTTGACTCTAAATGGCAAACGCTATAATTCTTAATATAACTATGAATTTCTTTTATTTATAAATAGGCCCCTGTGACTAAGGAGAAGGTATGCGTGATGAAAATCCTCCATTAAATCATTATTTAATGAGTCTTTGAGGACCTAGTAGGTACTAGGAACTTTTTCTAGGACCTGGGAAAAAAAGTGATGGTCTCAAAGCCATGGCTCCTGGATTCAGAAAGCTTTAGTTTTGAGGGTAAAAGATAATTACACAAGTACTCCTGATGGATTTTGAAGAGTGTTTTGATGGGAAGAATGCTATGAGTGTGTATATATTAGAAACATCTAGCTGGCTAGTTCTCCCGGGCAAAAAATATTTAAACAGATACCTGGTGAAGTAGGAGCTATCAAGATACGAGGATAAGGAGCTAAAAAAATCAATACAGGTGGTGTGTGATTAAAGAGGAACATCACATTAGACTGGAGAGGTGACCATGGGCCAGATTGCGGAAGGTCTTATAAATACAGTGAGGGATGTGACAGAGCTTAGGAAGTGGGAGCTACTGAAGATTTTTAAGCAAGGAAATTACAGAGACCAGCTGCATGGAACAATGCATGGAGACAGTGGTGTGCTTGAATCAGCTCACATTGGCACAGGAGAGCCAATTGCTAAATCAATATTCAGGAATCTTGCTAAGTGGTTGTTAAACTGTCGTAGCTTGCAGTAGGACGTGGTGGGAGAATTTACATGCTGGAAATTGGCAAACACAACTTCCAAAGCAAGTAAGGTTTTGTTTTTGTTGTTGGTGTTATTGCTATTTTTGGAAAGCTGTTTTACCAACACATCCCTGGATAAATATAAGCAAGAGTGGAGACAAGGAGAAACAGAATGGCCTGGCCCAGGGTGGTAACAAGAGAAATGAAAAATATGCGGTTACCTCTGAGAAATTATTTAGGTCTGATCTTTGTGAAAGGAGACGTGGAGATAGAAGAAAGGAATAGCAGTCACCAGGCTCATTTCTGACTTGTCAGCGGACTTCTAACTTGACACCCTTCAAGTATCTCCAGTTTGAAAGCAAAGGTCAAACTCTTTGGACATTCCATTCTACAGTCAGACATACCCTTTGTTTCTTAAGAAAATGTATATTAAAAATGTTGCCATAGATTCTCATGAACAAATTAAATTAATAGCACTAAACTTCAATTTTGATAATACTATCAGTAATATTAAAAAAAAAAAAAGCCTGTTTCTATCCAGAGACTCATCTGGCATTTATTGCCGATGTCCTCCAAGCCCTCTCAAAGACAATGTGAATGCCAAATGTGGAAGGCAACTTGGACATTAAACTATATGTCCTCACGTGATTCTGCTAAGACAACTTTTCTCCAGGGTAATGCTGAAGCAGATGTTATGATTCTGTGAAAGTTTTATTTGTAATTTTATGAGATTAGCACACACAAAAAATCCATATGGTATGTTCTCTTTGGTTTTCAACAAGAATTATGTATAATATGGAGAGGTAAGAAGCAGAAGAGAAAATGTTATTTTTTTTGGCCAATTCAGTTGCTAAGCAGAAACATTATTTGTGTCCTGGCTGGAAAGTAGCACATTTTGAATGTGGATCAGAATACTTAGTTTTTTCTTGTTGTGTCAGATTACAGGGCTTGAATCACTTCTCCAATAGTTACCCTTTCTGTGACTGAAAAGCCATATCCTGTCATTTTTATGCTCCAAAGATGATTCTGTTTAGACAGAGGAAAGTGTCAGGAATGAAGCTTTCTGACAGCAGGGTGAAACTCTCTCACATTTAAAGAATTCTCACCAGAGGTGTCTGTAATCTCTCTCCTATTTTCCCTTCCTCCTAAAACCTGTTTGAAGATAAAGCAGAGTGTAACCTGTGCCCTGTCAACTTCCTGCAGAGTGTTAACTCAAAAACCTCCATCAGTCACAGACTACATCATTTAACAAGTTCCTGGCGATCAGGAATGAGTTCCAGATCACTTTCCATTGGACTGGTTGTCTATTGCCCGAGGCCACCGGAGCTATTCATTAAATCTTCAGAAGGCGGCATCTAGCTTCATGCTTAAAGAATCTTGAAATGAGGCACAAGGTGATTCCTTGTCAGTAAATCATCTCACCTCTCCAAAACTAGGAAGGTGAGAAATGGCTTATGAGAATTTGAGAACTTTAAAAAAAATAGAGTGTGAGAACACTCTTGATACCCAAGATGTGTTGCTATTGCTGTTAGTGGCCATAATTTTACTTTTAAGATGTAAGAATATATCTAGTTCATTAAATATTTTTTTGGTAATTAAAAAAAATTCTTCTCATCATACATTACACCCAGATGTTGAGGCTATAATGGCAAATAAAACAGATAAATTCCTTGTTCTTATGGAGCTTGCATTCTAGGAATAAATGATTGAAATCATGAATGAATGACGTGCTATCTGCTCAAAGGCAGAAGGTTGAACCAATTTTTCACTGAAGATTCCTTCCAGCTTTTAAAAAAAACCTTTTTATTTTGAAATAATTATAGCCTCAAGAAGATTTACAGAGAGGGTAGGGGGAGTTCTCTTATTCCCTTAAGGTCAACATCTTATGTCTTACATGGTAAGATCGAAACTAAGACAGTAACACTGGTTCTGTTCACCACGCTATAGATTTTATTTCTATTTCCTCAGCTTTTCCCTGTTTATTTTTGCTGTTCCAGTGTCTCAGCCTTGATGTCACATTACAGTGTTGCATCCCTGCCTGATGCTTTTTTTTTTATATTTAACAAATATTTTATTAAGCATATTTTCAGTCAACTGAAAAAATTGAAATAATTCCAGTGAACATCGACATAACTATTCAGTCACCACCTATATCCTACAATTGACTTCTTGTTACAATTTTTTTTTTAAACTTTATAGTTTATTGTCAGGTTGGTTTCCATATAACACCCAGTGCTCTTCCCCACA
>CM053569.1:28698113-28843059 GCA_028646485.1 Cryptoprocta ferox | reverse complement strand
TATCTATCTATCTGTCTATTTATTTATTTATTTATTTAGAGAGCAACAGAGACAGTGTGAGTGGGGAAGGTGCAGAGAGAGAGAGGGAGAGAGAGAATCCCAAACTGGGTCCATGCTGTCAGCACGGAGCCCATTGCAGGGCTAGAACCCATGAACCATGAGCTCATGACCTGAGCCAAAACCGAGAGTCTGTTGTTGCTTAACTGACTGAGCCACCCAGGTGCCCCTGCCTGATGTTTTCTTTAATGATAGA
This sequence comes from Cryptoprocta ferox, assembly GCA_028646485.1. NCBI lineage: Eukaryota > Metazoa > Chordata > Mammalia > Carnivora > Eupleridae > Cryptoprocta > Cryptoprocta ferox. The sequence goes on along the minus strand of CM053569.1, from coordinate 28,842,806 downwards.
CTGTGGAGATAGATTTTTGGAGAAGAATACATAGAGATGTGTTGTCCTCGTCTTCTGAGAGTGTTCATGATGTTTTATAATAAGTGAAATTAACCTTGGTCATGTGGATAAGGTGGTGCCTGCCAGGTTTTACTACGGTTAAGTTACTAGTTTTCATTTTCCAAACTGTTCTTTGGAACTGAATCACTAAGTGCAGCCTACACTCAAGGGAAAGAGGAGTTAGTTTCACCTCCTACAGGGGAGTATCAAAGAGTTTGTGGATGTAATAGATAATTATGTGGAGGGATGTACTGTGAGGCTATGCAGATTTCTGGTTTCTCTTTAATTTAACGTTTGTCCCAGGATCTTGCTTGTAGCAGTCCTTACTGTGGTTTTCTAATTGCGATTTCCTTCTATTTCCCTCATTCATCCAACTTTTATTAATCAAATTCTTCTGTGATGAAGAGCTGTCCTTCCTCCCCAGGATTTCATTCCATCATTTCTCGTACCAGTCTGGACTCATGAATATGTATGCTATTCTTTGGGTTATAATGCAATCCTATTATTATTTGTTGTTCAAATCATTCTGGCCAATTCATTTTTGGTTGAATACTCTGTTGTTTGCAAATGGGGGTTGGTACTCTTATTTCTTTCCTGGATGACACAGCGGAATTGCCCTCTGTGAGAAGCAACTTGGTGTGAAGGTTTATGTGATTTGTCAGCTTTAGAAAGAAAGTGCAAGGAAAGAAATTGTACTAACTTTGAGAATATTCACACACATTTGTTATTTAAACAAATAAACTGCACTTTGGTGAGTAGAAGTAATAGCCATAGCGTGGAACAACAATGAAAACATACATACATGATCTTTGGTTTATTTATGCATTATTAAGAATAATCATGCATTTATCTGAATGAGATACCATGCTTTGATTGCATTCGTGAACTTTTGACAGTGTTGTCTGAGCCTAGTAAGGTGCCCTGTAGGGGAACCTCAGTGATCGGAACTTACTGAGTTTCATCTGTGTATTCTGCCTTGTTCATTTTTGCATGGGAAAAATAACAACATACATGTTTGTTGAGTAAAGACACAATTCCTGCACTGAAGAATTATGGTATTTGCCAGTTTGATAAGAAGAAAAAAAATGAAGTAAGTCATTCAGACCACACTTATATGTATAGGTAAATTTACATTTTGTGGACCAGAGAGTAAGGGATGCTCCTAATGAAGACCTTACTATTTGCTTTCCTTAGTGTGATTAAGCTTTAGGAAATTTACCTGGGCTTATATTGAAAGCTGATATGGTTATGAGATGTAGTTTAGACAGAGTAATTTGTCTTTTAAGAAGGTAGACAATATGTTAAATGTCATAATAATTTTTTTTCCTGTTACTTGGACCCTGATTTAAAATTTTGACAATTGGATTTCTAGCTTCTATATATTCTAATGCACCATACTTCATTTAAGTCATCTCTGAATGCCTTCTTGATTTAAGGATTGTATCAGTAAATATTGAGAGTCAAGAACAAAGTGTTTCAAAGGAGGACAGTTAAGATTCTGCAGTGTATTTCTTCACTCTGACTTGGACTTATTCACCATAGCATATAAAATGTACTATTATTATTCTATAGGGAACTTCTCCATTGTCTAGAGTCAGGAATATCTCATTTTAATGTGCAAACTCAAAGCCTCATGAAGACGTGTGTTTAGAGATGCTAGGGTCACTCACTTAACTCTGCATAACAACCTTACATCCCTCATATTAGGTTCAGGGATTATCCAAGTTACAAAGACATAGATACCATGAATCAGTGGGGCCATTCAGAAATATTCAAAATGACAAACTTAAATTTGAGACTACCATACAAGTAGTATTCCTTCAAGGCAATTTTTGGTGAAAGGATTTATGTCAGTGTCAGACATAATTTTCTTACCAGATCACCAGGTTTTTTGGTCTTTATATTTTGGTATCTTGGTATCCACTGGCCAAGATCTGTATTACCAGGAACATTTGACCTTCAGTGAAGGATTGCAAGTGATTAATTCAGAGCACAATATTATATATAGGTAAATGTACGTTTTATGGAACAGAGAGTAAGGGATGTTTTTTAGACTGAGAGTAAGATGTCTGTTGAGATGTAGGAACTCAGAAAGAACTGAGTTCCTAAAAACAAATTTCAGGCAGCTGTCCCTACATCCATGTGTATATTTGATGAACTCAAGCTTGTGGAGTAGAAGGAATAATATATGGGAATTTCCCTACCCAGGACCTTTGAGAACATACTTCCCCTACATGTAACAATATATATTAGAATGTAATATAATATGGTATAATAAATTTTATTTTATCAACAATAATGTCTGGGCCAGCAATGATTATATTTTAGAACAGAACACCATAAAGATAAGCATCTGAATTGCAGAAATTGTTGGTAAGATTAGGAAAAAATGATATGAGGAAACTGCTTTCTAGAAGTCATTTTTGGAAAGGAGGTACTAAAATCACTTACATACAATTATATCTTGGTTTTTTTTCTTAAGGGTGAATGGCTTTCTTTTTTTCTTAATTATTTTTTACTGTTTATTCATTTTTGAGAGAGAGAGAGAGACAGAGCATGAATGAGGGAAGTGGAGAGAGAGAGGAAGACACAGAATCTGAAACAGGCTCCAGGCTCTGACCTATCAGCACAGAGCCCAACACAGAGCTCGAACCCACAGACTGTGAGATCATGACCTGAGCTGAAGTTGGATGTTTAACTGACTGAGCCACTCAGGTGCCCCTGAATGGTTTTTCTTTTGCTGTATATTTAGATTTAATTTCCCTCACACTCTTCAGTCAAAATGTAACACTCTCAATACTGTTATTGGTGGATTATTTTACCAATCCCATCTCTTCACCCCCTGACAATACTTATTTTTTAATTCAAGCAATTCCATTTTCTATCTATTTAAACCCTTAAATTTAGACTATCAGCATCATCATGATTGTCATCATGAACATCATCTTCATCGTCATCATCATTCTATTGTTACTGGCTGTTCTTATCCAGAATAATAAAGGGTAAGAAAAGAAATGATGGAGGATTTTTGGTTTTTAAACTCCCATGCTTAGATACTTAGATGATAGATAGTTTGGATAAGGAACCGCATGGTGTTTCTCATTCTCTACTTTTGAAATTCCTTCTCATCTCCATTTCAATACAAGAAATATCCTCTGGGCCTGGTGATCATTAAAAAAAAAAAAAACAAATACAAATGTAAATACCAAAAACAAATATAACAGAAAAGTCTACCAATAACAATGAGGGAATTACTATTAATAGCCCTTTTTTCTTCATTACAAATGCTGGTTTGGGAGGTCTGGCTTCTAAGAAGTCTGCTTATCTAATGAAGTAGCTCTACATAAATTGAGACTTAACATTACCCAGAAATTTGGCTAAGTTTCATAACTGACACACATCTTATTACTCTTAGACGAAATTTCAAGGAAGCAGGCATTTGCCTGTTTCTGATCACGTAGTCTTAACTGTACATAGTCACATTTAGATTAGAGAAGTTTAAATTACAAATCTTATGTAAAATGTGAATGCCACTATGATAAGAGCATGGAACACATTTAAAAATAAAGATTACGAGCCTTACAAAAGAGATTCAGGAAAAAAACATCTCTTTACAGAGTGAGTTATGTAGGGAAGCTTCTCTTGATGAGAATCACTGCTATATTAAAAAAAATCAATATTATTTTTCTTATAGTAGTAAAATAAACATTAACCCCCAATTTAACATCATGGTCAAAGAATCTCCTTACTATTCCATCGAAAACACCCCATGTAACATTATTTAGTTGGCCTTTTAGAAGTTTTAAAATAGGATCATTTTTAAGAAAACGAAATGTCTGTGACAATGGAAAAATAAAAATAATGTGTGTATTAAGTTTTTATTTTTAAAGTCTGATGATATGCACTTTTTTGGTCAAATCAACATTGGTATATGACATTTAATTCTAGTGTCCTCCCTCCAAAAGAATAAGTAAAAAATTTACCCTTTTCAAGGACAGCTAAAAGTTTGTAAGGAATTAAATTGTAAGAAAGCCTTAAAGATAGGTTTCAGTCTATAACTACTTCATGTAACACACATGGTCTGTGGCACTGTGTGTTATGAAATGTGCAATTGATATATGTGAAACAGCCAATGGGGGGGAAAAACATAGACTAATAAAACTGCCTATGCTAACTTTACACCCTTAAGAATGGACCAGGCATCTTTGGCAAAGTGAAGATGCTTGTCTAAAACATTTCATGGGTTCCCTGAAACTTTTTGTTTTGAACCTGCTACTGCCATTACACCCAGGTCCACAACACCCATGCGTAGTATTACCAGCTTCCTCAGTGCTTTCCCTTCTGGTTTTGTTTCCCTTCCATTATATCCTGCACACCTACCTCAGACCAATTTCAGTCTTGTTCTTATCAGGTCATTTTCTTACTCACAAATATTCAATGGTTCCCTACCCCCTTTTTTATTGGGTAGTATCCAATAAAAAGTTACCATTAGCTTTTAAAAGCTTTACATAATAACTAAGTATAACATGGCCTTTGAAATTAAAGCTGACACTGTTCTGTTTCACATTTTTCCTCAACTAGTATAAAGCATTCCCTGTCTCTTGAAAGAGACATACTTGTTATTTCTGCAACATTTCTCTTATTAGAATTTTTGTCCCTCTCCTCAATGTATTACCTTTAATTCCAGGTATCTTTCCATTTATCTTTATTTCTAGGTCCCATTCAACTCCCACCTCCTTTCTGATAATTTCACACGGCACCCACCCAGGCATTCGTCACACTAAATCAATCTCTCACCTTTAATTTCATGATGCTTTTGGGCACATCTTACACTTTTCGAATGTACTACAGTCAACTTCTATAACTGTCGTTTAGCTTTTTTGTTTTGTTTTGTTTTCAGAGTCCTTAGGGTAGACACTGAATATTTTAGCTTTTGGAATACCACGCACAGAGCATATTGATTTTAGCATAGATAGGCCCAAATTACAAATTATTAGTTGCTGTGCCAGGGTCATCACAGAACCCCTTTGAGCCTCAGTTTGCCCATCTCTACGAGTGAGGGAGATGAACTGGTTCATCGGATTGTAGTGAGTATAGTACTTGCATAAGCACTTAGTGCTCCACAAATGTTCTTTCCCCCTTATGCTATGCATGATACAGTTGCTCAGTAATTATTTCTCAAACGCATTGGAGAAACATTCCCTTCTGTTTGTTTTCGCCTTCCTTTAATTAGTAATTTAAAGAGGTATCAAAATCTAAGCCCCAGAGATTTGAGAGCTGTGTGGTTCTCTGGAGAAGATCACTGAAGCATTTCACCAGCTTTAGCTATGTTCTGGATTCGATTTCATATAAATAGGATGAGGTTACCCAAAGCAAAGTCTAGAACAAGCCAGTCATCAGGATGCTAATGCAGTTGCCTCATCGCCAGCCCTGCCGAAGTAGCCTAGAAGACAGATAGATGGCAGCACGATTCCAGTGCAATAGCGCCTGTACTTCTCTGTGAAGTTGCCTATGCAGCCAAGTCTGAGAAATGTCATATTAATATAGAGGGGAAATCACAAAGATGAGAGATTTGGTGAGATATTTGGAAAGTAAATGCAATGAAGATAGAAGAATCCATATTTTGCTCTTTGGGCCTGTCTAGTTCATGAAGCAATGAGGAGGAGCCCAATCCACATTAGACTGTTAACCACTGCAGCCAAACCTGCATGAACATTATAATAATAATTATCAATACGGGGGAGCCTGGGTGGCTCAGTCGGTTGAGCGTCTGACTTCGGCTCAGGTCATGAGCTCACGGTGTGTGAGTTTGAGCCCCACTTGGGGCTCTGTGCTGACAGCTCAGAGCCTGGAGCCTGCTTCAGATTCTGTGTCTCCCTCTCTTTCTACCCCTCCCCCACTCGCACTCTGTCTTTCTCTCTCTCAAAAATGAATCAAAAAATTTTTTAAATTAAAAAATAATATTTATCAATATATAAAGTTATATAGAGAGTAGGAGGGCTGGCAATAATGCTTATTAATATAGAAAGTTATATAGAAAATTGGAGGGCTTAAAATCACTCACATATGTGAAAATACGAAAATAAATGTATCATATTTAGGAATATATATGTGTAAGGGTATGTAACCAAAGAACTTTGAAGTTATTCATCAGTAATAACTTTCATGCAAATGCATTTGTGGTCGATACTTAATTTGTCCAGAAAATGATTTAAAAAATGTGAGCATTCAGTATGAATACACATGTGAATAATATTAAAAATGTTTTGGCCACAGAGATTTCATGTCAGAGAATATAATCCACCACTTAAAAAAAAAAAAAAGGAAAAGGATATGTTTTCCAGGGTGCTTAAAGTGTCATTTCTCTTTCCTTAAAAAATACTGAATTGTTCCTAACATGTTTTCAAAATATATTTATATATCAGAAGTGACGATTCTTTAGAATGCTTGAGAAATACTCAAAAGGTGTTGATCATTACTACTGATAGATATCATTACATTACTACTAGCAAATAATTTACCTAATTTATTAAAGTTGTAATTCTTTTAAAGGATTAAAAAAGCAAGAAAAGATTTTGATGAGGTGAAATGCTTCGAGTTCAACATTCTGGGTAAGATTTTATCTTTTTTTTTTTCAACTCACTTGGCCTCAACTCCCTTTCTGGTTGTACCTGAGAACACTCGGCAATGTGCGCACGATCAGCCAAGCTATTCCTACTACCCAAGCAAGGATAATAAACTACACGAACATTTGTTTCTTTTTGTCCCCTAATCTGTTTAAATAATAATTTTCAGACTTCATTTTAGAATGAGAAGCCCGTGGTAAATCAGCTAACTGGCTTGGCAGGCCATTCTCTGAGCAAGAATCAGTGGAATCAGTTTTGTGTAGTGTTGAAAACACAGCTGATGGATAACTGAGCAATTCTTCTTTTCAAGCGGCTGTCTACCCCTTACCCGAGAGGCAGGAATAAAAGTACATAGGAACCTCACCTCAGCTGTTTGCTATTTGCTACTGCAGTGGTGTGGAAGGAGTGTGGCTGGGGCTCGACTACATTGACACACAAAACAGGGGTAGTGACATTTGCACATTTTACTTACTCTTTAATCTGGCCCTGCCTACTCTTATCACTGGATTGGAAGAGATAGACATCTCAGCAGTTCTCTTCAGAAAGAACTCTGGTGGGTGGGTGAGTTTTGTTTTTTTTAATTTTTTTTGTCTTTCTTTGTCACAGCAACTTAGAGAACCTAATTCATGATGTCAATTCTATCACCTTAAACCCCATCATAGTGAATGGAAAGTGGACAGGGAAAAAAGATTAATCCTTCTGTTTAGGCAAGCCTTTGTCTAAAGGAAGTTTGCTGGATAGGAAATTTTATTTAAATCTATAGATGGTTAACTGGGGATCACTCTAGACTGCAGTCTATTGTCGTCAGCATGTGACTTTAGTTGTTTGTGGTTTCTTGTTTGTATTTAAAAAAAAAACACTTTATGATGTGCTCTGAGGCATTTGATTACACATATGCACTAATAAATTCCAAAAACAGAAATATCTTTAACTAAGGGAATTTATAAACCAAAAGAGCAATGAAAGAGATGTCAAATCTTCCCCAGAGACCCAAGATGAACATGGGAAAGCAATGGGTTCTGAAATTTTATTTTTCTGAAAATATTTTCTTATCCTAAAAATAGACATATGTATACTTATATGTAAATACACATACATATTAACACACAAATATACCAACACACTTTACTAGATAAAACAAAGGTGAGTTTTGATTTATGCTTTTAAGATACCTAAATACATTTTGTCTAGGTCATTAAAGAAATCCTGAATTATTCAACCTTCTTATTCCAGAATCTTTAAACTTTTCAGAAAAGCCAGAAATCAAGATGGAACAAGCCAATGATGCCAGTGAAGACTAGGAGATACTTGGGGGGGGGGGGGGGCAGGGAGAGAGGGAGACACAGAATCTGAAGCAGGCTTCAGGCTCTGAGCTGTCAGCACAGAGTGTGATACGGGGCTCAAACCCATAAACTGTGAGATCATGACCTGAGCTGAAGTCGGAGGCTTACCCTACTGAGCCACCCAGGCACCCCTAGATAAAGCTTTTTTAAGAAAGAAAGAAAGAAAGAAAGAAAGAAAGAAAGAAAGAAAGAAAGAAAGAAAGAAAGAAAGAGAAAGAAAGAAGGAAAGAAGGAAAGAAAGAAAGAGAAAGAAAGAGAAATCAGTTCTTTATTAGTGTGTGTAGGGCAGCAGAAGCGTGATCTGATGGGGATTAGCACAAGTCCCGTGAGTTGAGTAAAACTGAGAAAAGTAACATCAATGAACAGATTTATAGGTAGATGCCTTAAGATCTCTGAATCTCAGATTCTTCATTAGTAAAATTGAGATAATAACAATAGAAATATTGTTATTTATAATACTATTCATGTAACAAATGAAAAGGGTTTCTGAATCATATTCACTGATGTCTTACTGTTAGCTCTGTAACACAAAATTTTCAAAAATCAGTGTCTCTCATGACATTCCATGCCTACTCATTTTCCATGGTTTCCGTTGATTGCATAACTTGTTGGTACATTTAATTTTGATTATAATCTTCCTCTGTAGCATGCTGTTTTTCCAGTGTTGAGTCCAGTATTGTGAGGTGTGTGGGATTATGAATGAATTAGCGGACAAGGAAGCTAAGATTTTTTAAGATTGATATATTCTTCGTGGAGAAGTAGAATAAAGCTTAATATAACACAAGTACCATTAGTTGGACAAGTTACTGGCTCAATTGGAAAATTCATTGATCATATATAACTGGAATACATGTACTACTATGTACCAAAAGAACATTAGTCCTGTCTATGTGATTACTAACCTGTTACTATGTGATTCCACATAGCTAATCTGTTGTGGGGAATTTTCAGGGGAAGGATTTCTGTGGAGGAAGGAGACTCTGCTTTCCATCTGGTACAATGGCTTTTAACACAGGTGTCTGCCTAGTGATTCTGGATCCCTGGTAAGTAGATAGATAGGAAGGAAGAAAAAAAAACCAATAACAAAACCAAAGAAACAAAAAATTCACTTCTTTACCTAATAGCCATTTGTTGATTTAATCTTCTAATGATTAGTTAGCTTTAAATTGAAGTCCCTTGTGAGTGTTTAAGGATTTATTATACCAATCAAAAATAAGTAATATAAATTAAATGTGATTTGGACAAATTCTCCTTTTTGATTTGGGTAATGTATTATTTAGTTCCCAAAAGTTAAAAAAAAAAAGAAAGGATACCTATGAAAGGTCAAAACAATGCTTTAAGTTTTAAAATTCTATTTATTATGTAAATATTTATGAAAAATAATTAAGATGGATATAAACATAAATCAGTTTTTAAAGATTTTGAAAAGCAGGCATGAAAAATGACAAAGGGAATTAAGACATCCAAAAAGATTCAAAAACACTCAGAAAAGCATTGAGTTTTAAGAGATTTGGTCACTGGGTACAGGTCTCTTTACTTTGTTTCTAAGTGAAGTGGTTTTAGGCAAACTGGACTTAAATAAATAAACCGAGGTCTACCTGAACCAAGAGTGTCATGTCACACCACAGGCGAGAGATTTTCCAGGTTTGTCAGCCTGGCTCCAAACCTGGCTCATGGATATCTGAATTGTGAGTGGCAAGATGAAGTTGAAATTAATGATCCTCCAAGAACATGCCTCACCATGTCTGGGATGAACTTCTTGTAAACATAGTTGGTACTTGGGTCTTCCTAAAAGAAAGGGTTTCCTCTTTCTAGTTGGGGTCCTTTTTGAAGCAGTTTATCAACAGCACATACAAGGTGGAAAAATAGAACTTATAACATGTGGAGTTTTGTTGAAACCACAGAACATCGGTGATCTTTGTGGAGGTAGCCTGATGTTGATGAGTGACTAGGACAAATCATGCCCAGGAACTCCACTGCTGTGGTGGGAATGTTACCTGGGGTTAGCTTAAAAATGGTGACGACTGAGTTCTATGCGGATTGAGGATTTCCGGAAGAAAGTCTGAACACTGTATTAGAATATCACCCAAATATAATACACACTAACTGTAATGTTCTGCAGGGCAGGCATTCATGAAATAAATCATTCATTAACTAATGAGACACAGCATTGCACGTGGCTTAGAGGCTTCATGAAGTTTGAACTGGCTTAGATGCACACCCAGAGAAGTTTGCAGGTACCCCCGAGGTCCAGCCTCTTGCAGACACAAGATTCCCTAATACAGGTAAACCAACCTGCATTATTAACTACACTGCATCCAAGGGAGACCTCTTGGGCCAGGGGCTCCTGTTCTTTTATTTTTGACACTACGTTGATGATAAAATAACAGTGTGGTGCAAGGCCCAGTCTCTAGCTTCCTAATTGGAAAAGTCTCTTTGGTACGTCGTATGTTTGGACAATAGCTACAGTAAGGGGTAGAATGAAACTGCAATCCCAATTGGCCAGAAACAGATGCTGGAGAAGTATTCTGTCAGAAAGCAGAGTTAAGTACAGGCAGTCCTCGCTTTGCACAGCATCGTGTTCAAGGACACTTGTGCCTGCCGAATGTTTCAGTGTTTCGTATGGTTCTGCTGCACAAAGCTAAGAAACAGTTTCAGCATGCATAGGTTCCCATTAACAGAATACCATGCAAATCAAGCACTACTGTTAGTTACTCCAGAACATACTGTGTCAAGGTAGGTGACAATATAGTTTATTCTTCAAACTAAAATAGGTTTGAGAGTGAAAGAGCACCTCATTATTATTATCCCACTGAGACAACAGGCATAATTCAGGACTGCCCGAGGCAAAAATATGGTCACTGTGATCTTAGGTTTATAAACCAGGCAAGACCAAGGACAGATGGGAAGGAAGGGGTGACTGACAACATCAGTGGTGCCATGAGCTCTGTTGGGCACAAGGTGAGGTCTTGAGATGATTATTTAGTCAAAGAGTTAGCCTGTCATATTGCTATTTCTTTGCTGTCTATTATATTGTGGCTCCAAAGGCAGGTCTTGATTTGCCCTGTATCATATTGGCATCTTAACATGCTCAGGATTGATGAGAGTTTTAGGGTTAATGACCATTTTCCCCAATACTGGTAGGATATAGTATTTACCAGTGACAGGTGTGATGCAAAATGGATTTGCATTTCTAGTAGCACATAGTTTGACTAAGCAGCACGTTTGGAATATAATAATATAATATGCAGAAAGTGAAATACTAGGTGTTGTCATACAACTTCCTTGACAAATAATCTACAATAGTATCTGTGACAGAACACATACAATGTCATAGTCAATTTCATTGTTCAGCAACTCTAGATGTTAAATATTTTTTCTTTTTAAAATTAAAAAAAATTACTCTTTAAGAGGGAGGGCATGAGTGGGTGAGGGTGGAAGAGAGAGAGAGAGAGAGAGAGAGAGAGAGAGAGAGAGAGAGAATCTTAAGCAGGCTCCATGCTCAGTGTGGAGCCCAATGTGGGGCTCCATCCTACAACCCTGAAATCATGACCAGAGCCAAAATCGAGTTGGACGCTCACCCAACTGAGCTACCCAGGTGTCCCTGTCTTTCTGTACTTCCTACCCTTTTCTGTCTTCTGAATTAATAAAGAGAAAATTTCTTTCCTTTCTTGGTGTTCTTACCTTACCTCTTGGACACTGAGGTTAAAAAAAATCCCCATAACTTCAACTATTCATTACATGATTTTTTTCCTTGCTACTTACGAGAAAAGTATATTGGAAGTATCTTGGGAAGATGTGTGAAGTTCTCTTGCTTGTGTCAGCATTAGCAGATAAGTCACAGTATTTGTTTTCTATATGATATAGAGCATTAACATCTTGATTCATGAGCTGTACTTATTACTAATGATAAATTTTAGTGCCCTGTTCTGTTAGCTATTATCTTTGCTTTGTCTCATTTATCACTTTTTAATCTACTTTGTGAACAGTCAGACCTGTCACTAGAATTTCAAGAAACTATTAAATAAAACTGTTTTCTAAGAAAATATAGTAGCTCTGTCATTGTAGAGCCATTTTGTTTTAAAATGTTAGTTTACAATATCCCTGCACCATCACCTGCCTCTAACTCACCATGGCTGCAGTGTTGTTAAGCTAAGTTTCCATGGAGATCCTGATTCTTTTCATGGGTCATTACTTCCACAGATTTTTTGAAGACTATGCCCTATATATGTATACTTGGCATGTATGTTGCCAAGTTTCTGGCAAGTAAATAAAGTTGTTTAAGTCTGGATAACTTTGTGTGTGTGTGTGTGTGTGTGTGTGTGTGTGTGTAAACCGCAAACTTCTCACGTGATGAGTGGGCTAATACTAAATTAGGTTTGCTAGGCAAGAGTAGAGGGGATAGGACATTTATAAAGTGTCTCCAGGGTTAAAAAGCATTTGTGTTGATTTTATTTTATGTGGTCCTAACAAAAATGTGGAAGTTGTTAAAGAAAGAAAACTCTCTGAACTATTTGTGCTATGAAGATGCTTTCCAGAATGGACGGCTAATTTTTGAAATGCAAAGTGATGTGCCGAAAGGGAGAAAATCAGTCCAGTGGCCTGGGCAGACCGAGGAAGGCTCTGCTCGGTGCACACACAGGGAGGCCACTCCGCTTGAGACCTTTCTGTGGAATCAGCCACTTTGTGATTTGTGCTCTTTGTAGTTTATTCTCTCCTTCCTGTTTTAAAGCAACCAATTTTCTGTAAACATTATCTGGATGTCCACACCAGGGCTGTTAGCAGGTATATCTGAAGCAGAGTGTAAGGGAGTAATTGTTTCTAGATTTAGGTTATTTGAGGATTGGGTGTTTGTAAATTGGGGATTTGAAAATAATCAATTTATAGAAAAAAGTAGTTTTCCAGAGGCAGGATTTCTTGAGCGTTTCTCCTCAGACACTTTAACTGCAGACCTATCAATTTTTAAATTACTCTGGTTTTTAAGATACCAATGTTTAGCTCTAAGACAATAAAGAACTTGAATTTGCCCGTAGGTCAGTTGTTGTGCTCTAATTGCAGGCATTAGGTGAATACCAACGGGCTCAATCACAGTGGCTCCAGAACATTTTAAGGGGCTGTGTCTGCACAGTATATGGCCTCATGTGCAAAATAGGGGATTGCTCACACAAATAGAAGCACGCACGTGCAAATTCCTTTCTGTGTTGAGAGCTGCTATTTTGTACAGATAATTACCAGGCTGCATTCCCACTAAATATATTCTGCTGCCTTAAATTGAGGACTTAATTGTGAAAATTGATCCTTTGAAGACATGAAACTCTTTGAAGGTTTCTTTCCTGACTGCAAAATTTTATGGGTTTTGTCTATAAATTGAGTTGTGCAGGATGGCTGGGCTGATGAATTCTGTAGACTGAGGTCCAGTGGTGTCACATTACCCATTTTCTACCAGAATACCGGGACAGGACCCATGGGCCGTGAGCTGATGATGATGCTAACTCTCCAGTAAGTCAGGCCTCTGGTTTTCAACATTTTCCCCTCATTTGGATAATCTCTCACTGTCAATAATGAGAGCAGAAGAGGGATTGGAAAACATGTTTCTATCTATCAGGATAAACTATGTCAGGCAGTTATTGCCTGACAACCATGTCCTATTGTTACCTGGAGATGAAGGCAGTATTTAACATTAACAAGTGATTATGTTTCTAACCTGTGTGAAATGCTTGAGCACTGGGAAGAAATGGCTCTATAAAATCCAAGGTTTACATTTGCTTTATATGTCATTTCTGAGGGAGAAAATGGCTGACAAAACTAATATTAGTCCCCAGAACTTTCCACAGTGCGGGATTAAAATTTATTTGACATATAGATGTAGAGACCATCTATAGAGACAGGCATAGTTTGCACTGTTTTAATCTTAGTTCAGAATCTTTATTTGGAGTGCTTCTGTGAGACTGCCTGCCTGCCTGCCTTCCTGCCTTCCTTCCTGCCTTCCTCTCTTCCTCTCTTCCTTTTTTTTCTCTGCTCTGCTGCTGTTGTCCTATAGGATTTAAACATAATCCTAAAAATGATAGTACTAACCTGGCTGGGAAACTTAAAAAAAAAAAAAAAAAAAGCATGTGACTATGTGACCAGCATGCAAGGTAGGCAGAAATACTTGTCTGTGGTTTGCCCTCTACATCAGGGCTGTTGCTATTAGCTACTCTGTAACTTTGCCTCAAACATTTCCATGAAAAGAAACTTCCTCACTGCAGTCCGCTGTGGTATGGCCTGGAAGCCCACATCTGTGCCATGTTATGAAGGTGGGTCACACTGTGGTTTTAAAGCACTGTCTTTAATATATTTTGCGTGTGAATTGATGCAACTCTTCTAGAGGGAAATTCAGCTGTACCCAAAGACTTAAAAATGCCTCCATGACTCAGCACTGTAATTTCCTGGGATTTATCAGAAGAAAACAAAATCAGTGATATGTTACGATTTATGAATATGGTTGTTCTTCAAAGTGTTACGTATAATTAAAAATTTGAAAATTATTATGTTGCACAATGAAAGATGGCTCATATAAGTTCTGTAGAATAGAATGGTATTGAGTCATTAAAAAAGGTGATACAGTAGTACAGATATCAGGAAATGTTTATAATAGTTTAAAAATGGAAAAAGTAGTTTTGGAAAATATGTTCACTTTAAAACTACTTTTTGTAAAAATAGATATAAATATATATATAATGTGTATTAGCATATTATATAATTTGTGTGTGCATATGTGTGCAATGTTATTCACTACTATCATCATACATTATTATCATTATTAATCCTGGACTTGTGTGTGTGTTTCAGTATTTTCCAAAAAACTAATAATGATCATATATTAATAGTATTATGATCAGGTAAATAATAGTTGTTCTATTTTTTCTCTTTTATATAGAATTTCCAAAGGTAGTGATGTGTTATAGAGAACATAATTGAATTTCATAATAGAAATCATATAGAATGTCTAAAGGCAGTGATGTTTTATGTCTTAGGAACAGACAAGCAATGAGTGGGCCTTCAATTAAAAAAATCCATTATTACTAATATGCCTTTTACTTGATTTCTTCTTCCTGTATGCAATAAAAATGGCTGCAGTTTGATTCTGAAATTCTTGTCCATTCCCTTCCGAACATTACTGAACTGCAATAAAGAACCTCCCGCACCTCCCCGATCCCCCCACCCCCTCTCCTGGCTGCAGAACTTGAAATGGTCAATGCCTCTGCACCCATAGTGAACTGAGTACTTTAACCAGTGGGGGGTATGGTTTTACAAGGCTGTTTCTGTCACATTAAAGTTGAGGAAGGATTGAAGAAATATTAAATATTAGAAAAAAAGATGGATGTGGTGTGGGAATTGGGACCAACAAGTTCAACTTCCAGGTTTCCCGGTTTGGGAAACTGGTAAAGTGTGGCGCCATTATCCAAAACGAAAGGAAAAGGAGCAGGGATAGATAAAGGAGAAAACATACCAGAACCTGAACATTTGCAGTATGAACAAAATGACAATGCCTCTTGCAAATAAACATGTAGGGTTGTAAAAATTGCAGACAGATACTGAAAGAGTTTAATTGAGAAGTATTTCCTGTAAATGTACTTCGAGAAAATGAAAAGGAATCCTTGATCATGACTTCTCGCCACTTTCTTTGGAAGTGCAACACCATACCCTGTCACTGATGCATCTATTGGTTGGCATGCCAGGTGTAGACCTCTAGAGGTGGATCGGCCAATGCTTTCCACCCAGGGGAGCTCTCAGTGTAGAAGGTGAGAAACAAATATAATGCAGTGTGGCCAGTGTAATAAGTGGCACATGTACTTTATACTGCCAGCTCAGAAGAAGGAATAATTATTCTCTGGGCCTTGAAGTTCTATTTAAGTTGTAAAACCAGAGTGATGCTTGATTTGGATCTCAAAGATTGAGTAGGCATGGAAATTATAAGTTCTTACAATTATGAATACTTAGAAATTATAAGTGGTAACATGTGGCAATGCAGGCCCATCATTTATGGTTTTCTTAGGCCAATGCAAAGGTCAAATTTAGTTCAGTCAAATGAATCACTGGAAAATGTCATTTTGAATTCCATATATATGGCCTTTTCCCCCACATGCCATCTAAGAAACATCAAAAATATTTCACAGCTGTGAGAAATGATACACCTTTAATATCAGAGAAGCAAGACGTATACAGGCAGCAGATTCTGTTTGTGAAGCAGAAACATCAGCTGATAGATGTTGGAGAAATGAACTTTCAATAATTTCACCAATGCATCATGAGTCCCAGTTTAGATAAATGCTCCTCAACCTTATTTTCATGATCACTGCCCTGCCCAGAAGACTTTTTTGATGTTTTTGCTAATTGATTCTTCTTTTCTCTATGGCATTAAAATACCATAGGTATACTTTATCAGTTTATGTGCAACCATGGGCCATTGTAATGTGTAAGGTTTATTTCACACTGCAAGAACCGGATTTTGCTCCGGTGGGGTTCATAATGCCCCCATGACTTATGTATACTTTAGGAGATGTTAGCACAAAAGGTTTTGTCTCCTATATTACTTGTAGCCCAATATTATTTTATGAGGAGCCTATGTTTTGCTTTGTTGTCTACATGCCTCATGTATGTAAATCACAGGACATTCATTGACTGACATCAAACCTTTTAATATGATCTCAACCAACCATTAAAAACAGAAGTTTCGTTCAGATATGAAACCATTCTCAATTTCTGAAGTGTAGTTCTCCAGTAACGATCTTGACTACCTCTTGTTTCTTAGATTTTCTAACAACATGTCATTTTGCTTTCACAGTGTCATGGGTACTAATTTTAAAAATAGAGAACAAAAATTCTTCAAATGGACAGCTCTCCTTTTTTTGGCCATAAATTTCCTCTGGCTAACCTCAACTATACAAAATCACAGCAACAAGCAGTTAGAGCAATTTCAAAGAACACACACACACACACTCACAAACTAGAAAAGAGGCATAATTTTATTTGGCAACACAAATTGTGGCCAAAATTGTTATGTAAAGTGTAATGCTTCAGAAAATAGCATCCCCACAACTATGCATCATGGAAGCTCTTACAAAAGAAAGTAGAGATTGATTGGAGAAGGGGGGTAACCTCTCCAGGAAGATAAAAGGGACAACTTCCAGGTTTGGAAAACTGAAAGGAGAAGACATTTGGAAAGGAGACGGATGGAAGACTTCAAGTGACATATTTAGGTTCTGAGGACCAAAGACCTTTAGGTAATTCCTTAGGATATCTAGCAGCCATAAGATGTCACAACCAAAACAGATGGAGCCCATGAGCTCCAAAAGATGAATGCCCTGGAGACTAAAGCACAGACATCAGAAAAGCACAGAGGATACCAAAGAAAGATTTCCCTAGATTCCACCAGGTTAGTTTGACCCTCATGCACGAGAATTTTGTTGCATTAGGCAAAAAGATTTTGCCAGTTCCATACATCAACCACTGAAATGACGCGTTATTAAAAGCATTCATTAAAAACTCTTTCAGGCAGCTGGCAGCTCAGAGCCTGGAGCCTGCCTTGGATTCTGTGTCTTCCTCTCTCTCTGCCCCACCTCCGCTCACACTCAGTCTCTGTCTCTCTCAAAAATAAATAAACATTTAAAAAAACTATTTTAAATATTTTAAAATAAAATTATTGCAGATATTTTCCCCTGGAGCAATAGAAATAGAAATGAATGGTTGGGTAGGAATGGATCTATGTCACATTGTCATCCATGGGAGTGTTTACATTAAAAAAAAAAAAAAAACACTTCATTTGCAAACAGCCTGAGATGGGGTGGGGTCCACCAGCAAAGCTTGCCTCCTTGCTCTTCCCCCACTTTGATTTTCTTTTTCACCAACGGGTACCCCCAGCTGCCCCCAGGTCTCCCCTTCTTCCTCAGGCACCTGCCATCTTCACTCCAGATGAGAGAATTACCATCTCAGACATACTGAAGCTGCTGATTTATAAACTTTCTTTTTGGGGCTTAAAGTTCCCAACCTGCTTGCCCACAAGAACGAAAGATGTGTACAAATAAAATGCCCCTTGGGGAAGTAATGTTGGAGAATCTAGGATAAATAAACTTAAAACAGGTTTACCAACATGCTAATAAGCACTTGGTTCTTCAAGGACATAGAGTTTATGCAGTTTCCTAACAGATAGTTTAGTAATCTTAAAATGCAACATTGTATTTTATCTTCACACTAACTACAAACTGAAATTTGTCAGTGTAAATTTCCCTTTGATGTAGGGGACAGTAAACACTCTTGATCAGCAAAAATAACTCTTTGTAGTTACCTGGAATCTGCATTAATATTCAACTTGATAAATTTGAAAAATTTAAAAACTTAGCTTTCTCTTAGCTAAGTTTTTTTGAATGTTTATTTTTGAGAGAGAAAGAGAGAGAGAGAGAGAGAGAGAGAGAGAGTGTGAGTGGAGGAGGGGCAAGAAAGAGAGGGAGACACAGAATCTGAAGCAGGCTCCAGGCTTTGAGCTGTCACCACAAAGCCCAACACAGGGCTTGAACTTGTGAACTGTGAGATCATGACCTGAGCCAAAGTCAGACGCTCAATGGACTGAGCCACCCACCCAAGCAACCCTCCCTTAGGTTTTTAATTAAACCTATTATTTCTTGATCTTCTCTCAGTATATCTACTAGTTTTTTTAATTTTTTAAATGTTTATTTATTTTTGAGAAAGAGACAGAGACAGAGACAGAGAGAGACAGAGTGTAAGCAGGGGAGAGGCAGAGAGAGAGAGAGAGAGGGAGACGTAGAATCTGAAGCAGGCTCCAGGCTCTGAGTTGTCAGCACAAAGCCCGATGCGGAGCTTGAACCCACAAACTGTGAGATCAAGACCTGAGCCTAAGTCGGATGCTTAACCAACTGAGCCACCCAGGAGTCCCTCAGTATATCTTCTATTAACAATAAGAAAATAAAATCACTTTTTCCTGCAATCAATGAACTGAATTTGAACCGACCAAATCACCTTAAGCCATCAATGATATTTAAAATTCAGTCACATCCTTTTAAGTATTTTATCTACATTTATAAAATTAATAAGTTGATTTGTTTAAGTGATTCAAATATATAATAGGGTACACTTATAAGCTTAAGTTGCAAAACCTTTCTAAATCCTTACAGTTAACATTTATATAAGTGCTTACTCTATGCCAGACACTTTTCTAAGCTTTATATATATATACACATTTAATCCTCACATCAATCCCATGAAAAAGCTATTCTGATTTCTGCTTTAAAGTTGAGGAAAACTGAGGTATCAAAGTGATAAGTAACTTGTTCAAAGTCCCACAGATAATAAGTGGCAAAGCTCCAATTAATTTAAGATATTAAACTTATCAGTGTAATAAATCAAATTCTCTTTTAGGCATTCTGATACTCTTGGCTACCTTAAATTCTCCAATAACTTTCACTGAAAAATTATGAAACTCATATGTCAGATTCTCTTCAATATACATACAAATACCTTGAATGACAAACACAGATTATGAGGAATTTAACATAATCTTTTTCTACTAAGGATTGAGTCTGATTCTTATTTCTATGTCCTCCTAGAGTTTAAAAGTCTCAAGTAAAGGACTGTTACCATGTCTGACACACTGAGGTTATCAATCCATAAACCTAAAACCACAATATAGTTACTTCTCAGGTATTAGAAACAAGAACAGGGGGCCTTGGAGAAAAAGCTACCAGATAATCCCTCCTAGAACCATAGTTGGAAGGTTGGATCATTAATTTAAGTAGTGCCCATGGGACATTGTGGTCAACTGAAATTGTGATCTACTTCTGAAATTATAACCTACTTCCTCTAAGGTGTGTT
Organism: Cryptoprocta ferox; assembly: GCA_028646485.1. Classification (NCBI taxonomy): domain Eukaryota; kingdom Metazoa; phylum Chordata; class Mammalia; order Carnivora; family Eupleridae; genus Cryptoprocta; species Cryptoprocta ferox. The sequence continues at coordinate 28,822,930 of CM053569.1, read as the reverse complement.
TGTGTGTGTGTGTGTGCATGCGTGTGAATGTGTGTGAAGAACACTTGTTTGGATTCATGTACTTCCTTTACTGTCTTGTTGAACTCTGTACCCTTTTCATGTTTTCTTTCTAGCAACAACTCTATAGTCCTCCTAATGATAAATTATTATCAGCAGTTTGCAAATAAGGAAGCTGAGGATGTGAGAATTCAATAACTTTCCCAGAGTCCAGCAGGGGACAGATAACAGAGCTGAGATACGAGCCCAGGTCTTCTCCACCAGAATCCACCATTTGCTGACTGCTTACTAACTGGTTTCTAGTCCACCTGTTGTGGTCAGAGAGGCAGAACTTCCCACTGCCCGTGCAAAAGCTCTGTAGCTCATGTTGAAGTGGTGTTCTCTTAACTTCTTTTCTCTGTCTAGGCCTTTGAAAATATTCAGTTACTGTTAGGTCGTTCATTATTTCATTTGTGAGCCAGAGCGCTCCCTGGGTTCCTGTCAGATGCCGGGCACGGCTCTGGCACCAGGGATGTTGCGAGAACAAAATAATTTCTGCTGAGAGAAGGGTTAGAGTTGTTCAAACAGGCCCCTCACTCCTCTGTTTGTCAGGGTTTTTTTCGCCCAAGTAACAAAAATCCAACTTAAATTAAATTTAAAGCAAATGGATTGATTTGTGGACTGAAAATTCTTTGAGCAAGGAGCCAAGCCTTCAGTGTGGCTGGGTCAGAGCCCCACAGGACGTCATACAGTCTGTCACTCTTGCAACTACAATCTGTTTCCACACATTCCCTGTCTCCATGTCTACATTGCTACATTATGGTTTTCCCCTGATTTTTCCTGCTGCTGACTACTTTTTTGTGTGGCGAATGAAAATACCTTCAAATCTCTTCATTTGCATTTTCCTTTCATCTTGTGATTTAAGAGGAAACAAGAGTATCTCTTCCAAAGCTCTTGGAGTAGACATCTTGGGAAGAAAGCTAATGGACCCAGCTTGAGCCACATGCACATTGCTGAATGAATCATGGGACCAGGGGTATGGAGATGCTTGGGCCACTAGCCCTGGGGTGAAACCACTCCCACCTAGGTCACTGGGAATGGTGAGGGGTGATTAGTTAAAGATGGTGGGCAGACAAACCTGGACCACATGTGTATTTTTTCTCTCTACCTTTCTCCATCCTTCCTTCTTCCCTTCTTTAGTAGATATTGTGTGTCTACTATGTGCTAGTTGTTGTAAGGAGACAGAAAGAAAACATAAGCTTCTATGAAGCTTATAAACTGTCAAGGAAGATAGACATCAAATGACTAGTTAATTATTTAGTTTATTAATTTCAATTTTGATAAAATTAAGAAGCAGAAGTACAAGATGTTAACATGGTATATAATGAGAATGTAGCCTGGCCTAGAGGTTTAAAGAAGGCTTTCCTGAGGAAAATGTCATTGAGATATGTATTGGGAGCTAAATGAAAAAATGATAGTTAACTGGAAAAAAAGAAATGAAGATCATGCCAGGGAGAAGGAAGAGTGGTGAAGACTCTGAGGTGGGTGGGGATGTGGTGATTTGACAACTAAGGGCTGCATTGAGCATGGGGTGGGGGGAACAAGAGATGGAGTTGGGGGTGGGTAGGGGCCACAACGTCCAAGGTTTTGAAAATCATGGCAAAGTCTATGATTTAGAGAGACAATGCTCTATAGCCTCATTTGTTGAGGTTGTATAACTCAAAGGAATAAAAATAATAGTAGGAATTCTGGCTATTAGGAATGTGCACAGGGGGGCACCTGGGTGGCACAGTTAGTTGAGCAGCTGACTCTTGATTTTGGCTCAGGTCATGATCCCAGGGTCATGGGATCAAACCTTGTCTCAGGCTCTGTGCTAAGCATGGAGCCTGCTTAAGATTCTCTCTCTCTCCCTCTACCCCTCCTCTGATCATTGCTTATGCTCTCTCTTTCTCTTGAAAACAAAGGAAAGAAATAAATAAAGAAAAGAAATGATTACAGAGAAGACAACAACATGTCAGGATATTTGAGGACACCTACATCTTATAAGTATACTCATAACTTTCACAAATCACTCAGTGTAGCTGGCAGGTGACCCTGCCCACCAGGTATGGTTAGGCCAGAAAGAGAGTGATTCTGCCATCAGATTTTCTCAGTCCAGAGCACATTCAATTTAGTTCATAAGGATGAGTGACTCTGATGAATATACTTTAAACATAAAACATAAACCTGAAACATAAAGCCTGTCCTGGTATTGAATTTTGAAAAACATGAAAATGCCCAGAACTATGTTCATGCATCCCTTTACTTCATCTTCAATCCTTTGCCAAGTTAACATCCATTCAGCATCAAGTATAAGCTTAATTATCACTCCCTTTGATATCCAGGCTGATCAAAATCTAACTGTTACATACTCTTTACTATAGTTCTTCTTACATGGTTCTCATAGTTACTAATTATGCATTTGTGTAATGCTACATGAGGCTGTAATAATAACTCATTCCATTAGACTGTAAATCCTATGTGCAATGGGTATGTTTTACAGTGTGTGGTCCAATGTTGAGCAGAGTAGGTTATCTATCAATGACTATCTTTGAATTTCTGAATAATCTCAATTTTTCCAATTTAGATTTAATTTTTCAGTGATATTCTAAGATTGTGCTTGGTCTCCAGTTGACTTGCTCATAATGGGCTCTCAATAGTATTTCCTGGAAGGGATTACATGAAGTAAAATAAATCAGGGCTGTTTTCAGAATGCCTGAGCCATGTAACTTTCTACATATAATTTGATTAAGAGATCAAAAGCACAGTAGAACTATCCAAGTAATCTCCTTTTGAATTCCTCTCTTTGTAGAGTCACACATTCATGACCTTTGTTCTTGTCTTTGAATCCCTCTATCAGAAAAATGCCTGTTGCTGCAATCCTGGAGGAGGGGTGAGACACAAGGAAGAGGGGGAGAGCCTCTGGGCCAAATAACAACCTCCTCTCATTTGCAAATACCACGATATTCTATGGCTCAGCTGCTGTCTGGAAAGATCTTCCTAGACATTTTAATTTATTAACTGTTCAGTGTTTACATGCTTGTTAGTGGAGGAGTATGAAGCACACATGTGTTCACACACACACACACACACACACACCTCTCATTTTTAGTTCCTGTGCCTAACCATAACTCTTCTGATTTTATTTTGTCCTTTAACTTTCAGTTTCCTCCTGAATAAACAACATGTCCTGGCCCCCAGCAGTAGCTGGTTAGAACTGCTGTGTGGCCACTAGCAGTGAGATGTCAGTGATACAAAAATATTCATGGCATTTGTAACGGTTGTACTATTCTAGAAGGGGGATCTTGAGGATGAGTTGACATAGCTCCATCAGCAAACATCCCACCGGATGTTTTCTTAAGCATTCTGAACAAAGTTCAACTGCCCTTTGGGAGAGAACACACATTTCTTCCTCATTTATAATTTTTGGAATGATACCAACCAAAAAAAAATCTGAAGAGTTCATCAGAGGGAAAAATGTCCAAATATAACAATACTTTACTTGCCCGTTATTCCATAGAATCATATAGTTCTTTTTAAGTATCTGAGCCATCAAGGACTACCATTTCTTGAGGAGGGCAGGAAATACTAGCCCCATGCTGTAGCTGTTGATGAAGAAACAGTAAGGCTTTATTTACTCTTCTGAGATTAAGAACCTTCCTGGATGAAGGTTAACTTTTTGGAGAATGTGTTAAAATTTTCAGATCATGCAAAGAAAAAAAGACCTCAGATCAGGCTTAAGGAGGATTTAAAGTCTGCACAATAACGGCAGTATTCAAAATGATCTATACAAACTTATTTTTTCAAATACGGGTTGTCTTACAGAGTTTTTATTTTTTAAAGATAAAGGACCTAGTGATTTAGAAAACCTGTAATATTTGTGTAACTCAATATGGAAAATATTAATATCTCATTTAATTACTTTTGCAAATTTATCTTACTTTTCTTTAGGCCACCAGACCAGAAGCAAAATAATTGTTTTCTGACTATAGCCCCTTCCCAGCAATGTTACCAAAACCTGAGTGGTCTATGGCATTTTTCTCCAGTTTAAGTAATGTTTGGTTTTCCCCGTTTATTCAGGAATGACTAAGGGATTCATAGATTTCGTCCTCGTATCCTTGTTTGTTCTAAATGTTCTCTGGTTACATTCCTGTCCCTGAACCAATACCGTTTGAAAATGCATGGATGCTTCTCTTGCTGCTGTGCTGCTGTCTGCTCCAGCAAGGACCCTGATGACACGGAGCCTCTGCTCCAACATCACCGTGCTCAGGAGGGAGAATATGGTGGACACTTGAGCCATTTACAGAACTTCGTAAAATGTATCATATACTGAATACATGTACTTCAATTCAAAATGAAACATATCATACATATCAAAGTGAATATAACATGCCTGTATGTACAAATAAAATAAACATTCATGAACCCACTAGCCAGCTTAGGAAATAGACCCGTACTAACATCTTTAAATCTCTCTGTGTGCCATGTTCCATTTCCTCCTCTCCTCCCCAATAGACTAATAACCAACAGCCTGAATTTCCATTAGTCATTCTCTTGACTTTCTTATTATTTTCTCATATACATATGTATCCCAAAAGAATGTGGTGTTTAGTTTTACCTGCTTTGAACTTTACATACATGAAAATTATAATGTAATTATTCTTCTGTGGCTTATTTGTTTTTCTCATTATATATATTATAGGTATATGATGTATACGTATCATATGTATATGTATATTTTATATATTTCTATATATATTTATGCTAAATATGTCTATATGCTTAATTTTTAGAGCAGATAGATTCATGACAATATTGAGGAGAAGTTACAGAGATTTCCCATATACCTCTGCCCTGACCCATGCATATCTTTCCCCATTATCAACATCCCTGATCACTGTGGTACGTTTGCAATTGATGAACCTACACTGACACATCATAATCACCCAGAGGCCATAGTTTACCTTAGGGTTCACGCTATGTGATTTACAGACTATACATTTGGACAAATGTATAATGACATGTGTCTATCATTATAGTATCGTGCAGAGTATTTTCACTGTCCCCCCAAAATTTGTGCCCCACTTAGTCCTTCCTCCCCCAACCCCAAGCCCCTGACAACCACTGATCTATTTAATTTATAGTTTCGCCTTTTTTTTTTCAGTGCTGAAGAACTAAATTTGAAGAACAGATTGTCTTAATGCACCACCGTCTAACCATTTACCTACTGAAGAACACTTTGGTTGCTTCTAAGTTTTGGCAGTTATGAATAAAGCTGCTATAAACATCCGCGTGCAGGTTTCCGTAAAACATAAATATTCAATTCCTTTGGAGAAATATCCAGGGGTGTGATTTCTGGAGTGCATGGTAAGAATATACTTACTTTTGAAAGAAACTGTCAAACTGTCTTCCAAAGCAACAATGACAGTTTCCATTCCGACCAGCAATGAATGAGAGCTCCTGCCATTCCACATCCTCACCAGTATTTGGTTTTGTCAGTGACCCAGAGTTTGGCCACTCTGATAGCTGTCCTTATCTATTTTTGAGGTTCACTCACGTTAATCTGTATAGCTGGGGTGCTCTATAATATGTTATTGTATGGATCGTCACTTTAAAAATTATTTCTTCTCTTTGTGGGCTTATTGGTTGTCAGCAGTATTTTAATATAAGTGATGCTGTTGCAAACATTCATAATTTGTAGAATTCTGTATAAATACACACAAGTGTTTCTCTAGGACATATGCCTTTTGAGTGAACTAGATATTATAGAGTTAATACAAGTTCATTTCAACATTACTAGGGGAGGCCCAATTGTTTTCCAAAGAAATTCACTCTGTTAATATAACAGCCATATGAAGGGAAATTCTTTTTGCTTTATAATCTCATCAATACTTAGTCCGATCTTTAAAATTTTTTGTAAATCTGGTTAGTGTGAAGTGTTATTTCATTATCAGCAAAGTTGACTGTTTTTTCACATTTCTCTTGATCATGTATGTTTCCAGTGAAATGTCTGTCCATGTCTTTGCTCATTTTTCTTTCTCAATTGTCTCTTCCTTATATACTTACAGAAGTATTTGCAGCTTATATAGATTTTTGTTTAAGAAATTCTAACCCAGGGGCGCCTGGATAGCTCAACCTCTAGGGGCTCTCTGCTTCAGTCTGACTTCGGCTCAGGTCATAATCTCACAGTTTGTGGGTTCAAGCCCTGTGTTGGGCTCTGTGCTGACAACTCAGAGCCTGGAGTTTGCTACTGATTCTGTGTCTCCATCTCTCTGTGCCCTTCCCCCACTTGTGCTCTGTCCCTCAAAAATCCATAAACGTTGGGGTGCCTGGGTGACTCAGTCAGGTCATGATCTCACGGTTTGTGGGTTCGAGCCCCACTGGGGGCTCTGTGCTGACAGCTCAGAGCCTGGAGCCTACTTCAGATTCTGTGTGTCCCTCTTTCTCTGCCCCTTCCCTGCTGGTGCTTTCTCTCTCAAAAATAAATTTAAAAATAAATAAATAAATGTTTTAAAATAAAAAACATAATAAATAAACGTTAAAAAATTAAAAAAAGAAATTCTTCACTACAGCTTATAATATTATTCTTCTAGATATTTTCTAAAAGTTTTAAAGTTTGGTCTTTCAGATTTCAGTCATGATTTAATCCATTTGGAATTGTTTTGCGTATATTGAGGGGTAGACATCCATATCCATTTTCCCCATGTAGATACTTGTTTCAGTACAATGTACTAAATAGTAGTCCTTCCTTTTTCAATTTATCTACAGTGTATCTCTGTCCTGTATCTGTTTCCATGGATTTCATGACATTTTTGAGCCCTCTATTTGGTTTCATTAGAAAATGTGTCCAATGTTCTTCTACTATCACTCTGTCTCATTCACTATAGCTTTAAATATTTTTTTTGATACCTAATAAGTCATTTCCCTCTAGCTAATTCCTCAGGAATATTTTACTTCTTCTTGGCCCTTTTCAAATAAATTTAACATTCATCAAAGAAAAGTTCTATTAAATTCTAATTGGGTTTTACACAAATTTATAGATTAAATAGAATTGAAATTAATGTCTGTAAGTTACTGTGTCCTATTCCACAAGTGTGTTATATCTTTCCATTTATGTAGGCCTTCCTAAAAATCATTTTTAAAAGTTTCATCAATTTGTCCAAAATAGTCCCATAGATCATTTAGTAGATTTATTCCTAGGGGCTTTATATTTTCTTGTCTAACATTTTCTTTCTGGTATAAAGAACTACAATGGTCTTCTGTGATAATTATATATCAGTCTTGCTAATATCTCCAGTTAATTTTAATAATAATTTATCCACTTAGAATTTTGGGTTTTCTGTGTATACAACCACAGAGTCCTCCCCCCCACGAAAAATATATTATCATTTATTTCTTTCAAACCCTTGGATATTTAATTTATTTTATATTCTTGTGTAGCCCAGATGATCTTTATTTGTTAATAAAAAGACGTATGTGTGGGTTTTTATTTTTATCCTTTTTTGGTTTTGCTTGGTAGTAATGTGAACCAAAATATCAAGGCTATGGTATTTGGAAGAAAAATTTGAATGACAGATTAAAGTTATCACATTGTTGTAGGATTATTCAAAGTTCTTTTTATATTTATATTTTTATGACAATTTTGGCACTTTCTAAATCTAGGAATTTGTTTATTTTACCTCAATTTTCAATATTTTGACTAAAAGTTGTTAATAGCTTCTATGTCTTTGTTTCATCTCTAATTGTGCCACCTCTAATTTACTATTATAAAATCATGACCAGTTTTAAGTACTTTAAATTTTCAATATTATTTCTTCTTTGAAACATAAGTATTAATATTTTAAAGGTTTATTTTCTTGCTTTTCATTACTAAAACTGGATTTGGATCGGTAACTATGTCTGTATATAAAGATGTTTGAAATTTCTTTTGAAATGATATTTGGATTTATAAATTATATATAAAAAGTAGTAATTATATATAATTCTTGCTATATATATATATATATATATATATATATATATATATAAACTTTGTTTATGTTGGCAGAGAATATATATTTGCAATGGTGGGTCCAGCGTTCTGCATATGTCTATTAAATCAGTCTTGCTAATTGTGTTCAAATTTGTTATAGTCTTAGCAATGTCTTTTATATGCTTGTATATCAATACTGAGAAAGAAGTAATAAAAGTAGGGATAAGAAGGGAAGAAATTATCCCCATTCTGTGGCTATGGAAAATGAACTGGAGGGCTCCTGGCGGGCTCAATTTGTTAAATGACTTAGGCTCATGGTTTCTTGAGTTTGAGCATCTGGCTCTCTGCTCTCAGCACAGAGCCTCCTTCTGATCCTCTGTCCCCCTCTCTTTCTGCCCTGCCCCTGCACGTGCGCGCTCTCTCTCTCTCTCTCTCTCTCTGTCTCTCAAATAAATAAACATAAAAAAAAAAGAATTTGAACACATCAAAAATGCCATTAACAGATGGTGTTAGGTAAATCACAAGTGGAAAACTGTAATTTTTCTTGGTAAAGTTTGGTTCAAAATCTATTGGCTTGAAATGAAGTTGGGAAAGTTAGATCTAGATGAGCAGAAAAGGAGTGTCAGGTTCAGCTGATGACATTTCCCAACACTTCCTTGAGCAAGTCATGCATGTGTGTGGTTAGAGAGGAGCTTGTGGGTTTTGAAAGAAACCTTTTTTGGAGGTAGAATTCCAGCTGGTTGAGCAAATAACAGTTCACTCTACACATGCTCAGCTTAATGGCTTAATGGACATTTTTCAAGGCTTTCTGCACTGTATTGTGCTCTGGAGTTAGAAATCTGGGCTTGAAGATTTGATTGTTGATGTGTGTGGCCATTTAACATATTCCTGGACTTGTCTCCTCTGTTTCTGGCAGAGTTCATTTAGAAAGCCAGGCTCTAAATTCTAAAGGGAAAGCAATGCAAGAGCTAGCTTTAAGTGTACTTTGGAGACTTTTTAAAAGGGCATATGTAATTTTCTGTATTGGTAAAATACACATTTCAAATGTAAATGGGGACATGGTAAAATTATCACTATTTATTGGGATGTTAGTCTATTTTTATATAAACTTTAGAACATGCCCTGGGGAAGTATCTAGTCCTCATAACAATGTATTTGACTGTTACCATCTAATTTAAAGGATGCCTAAAAATTATGAGCTAGAACAGTACCTTCAATATGCAATGAATAAGCAATTTCTTTTTCTATACTTAATTCATATTTATTTTGTATACTTGTAGACAACATATAGGTGTCATTTTTTAAAGTGTAGTTGACACACAATGTTACATTGGTTTCAGGTTTACAAGTTAGTGATTTGACGACTCTAAACATTATGCAGTGTTCACCACAAGTACAGCTACCATCTGTCCCATCACCTTGCTATTACAATATCATTGGTTGTATTCCTTATGCTCTGCTTTTTATTTCCATGACTTACTCATTCTACAACTTGAAGCCTGTATCTCTCACTCCTCTTCACCCATTTTCCCCAATTCCCTACCTCCTTCCCCTCTGGCAACCGTCAGTTGTTCTCTGTATTTATAGTTCTGATTCTGCATTTTGTTTACTAATTTTTAGATGCCATTTATGAGTGGAATCATATGGTATTTGTATTTTTCAGTCTGAGTTATTTCACCTAGTGTAATACTCTCTAAGTCCATCCATGTTATCTCAAATGGCATGATCTCATTCTTTTTATGGCTGAGTAATATTCCATTGTGTATGTATACCATATTTTCCTTATCCATTCATCTATTGATAGATACTTAGATTTCTTCCATATCTTGGCTATTGTAAAAATAATGCTGCAATAAACATAGCAGCATTTTTCAAGGTAGTGTTTTAGTTTTCCCTGGTTAGATACCCAACAGTGGAATTATTGGATCATATAATATTTCTATTTTTAATTTTTTGAGGAAACTCCATACTGTTTTCCACAGTGGCTGTACTATTTACATTTCCACTGATAAATGAACAAGGGTTCCTTTTTTCCCACATCTTTACCAACATTTACTGTTTCTTCTTGATTTTAGCCATTGTGAGAGGTATGAAGTGGTCTCTCATTGTGGCTTTGATTGCATTTCCCTGATTAGTAATGTTGAGCATCTTTTCATGTATCTGTTAGCCATCTGTAGGTCTTTGGAAAAATGCCTTTTTTAGATCCTCTGCCCCCTTTTTAATTGGATTGTTTGTTCGTTCTTGGTGTGGAGCTGTATAAGTTCTTTTATATTTTGGAAATTAGACCCTTATTGGATATATTATTTACAAATGTCTTCTCCCATTCAGCAGGCTTCCTTTTTGTTTTGTTGATGGTTTCCTTTGCTGTGCAGGGACGTTTTATTATTTCTTTATCATCTAACATACAAATCTACATGCTGATGATCTTAGAGATGAATATTTTAAAACCCACTCACTGAAAACAGCATAGGAAAATTAACATATGCATGCCATCTAATGCTGTCCAGAATGACTGGTGTTAATGTCCTCAAATATCACTTTTTCCATGTCTCATTTGAACCTCTGAAGTTTAGATCCATCTAATGCTCATAAAAGTATAAGCTTAGGCTTTTAGACTTGAGTGTTTAGCTGACAAATGACCTAATACATGTACAACAGTGTTCTTTGTTATATAAACTATGGAATAATCGTACCTAGGAATATTCATACATGTTAATTACTTACAAAAATTTCAGTTTTTAAGTAACTTGGGGAAATTCTGGATTAAATATATCTAAATGGGATTCTTTATTGAAATGCTACAATGTTCTGACATGTCCCATGGCTCTAGATAGCATTCCGGCAATATTTTATCCAGTCCCTACTATGTGCCAGGAACAGTATCATGTTTTGCTCAAAGAAATGTCAGCAAATCAGGCATGGTTTCTGTCCTCACAGAGTTTTTAAAGTAATGGGGAGAGAGAGATTAAACTAATAAAGACATAAGTGTTTAGATTTCAATAAATTGTATTATGTTATGAAGGGAAAGAATAAGATGCCATAAGAAGAACAAGGGTATCAACTTAATTGGAGGATGGATTTAGGAAGGGAAATGAGATTTAAGATGAAGCAAAACTAAGAAAAATTAGTCAGAAAAAGAGGGGCATTACAGGCAGAGTGAACAGCAAATCCAAAGGCTTGAGGCAAAAGAAAATTTTCTACATGAGAGGAAGAAAAGGCCAATGTGGTCAGGGTACAGTAAACAAGAGGCCCAAGATGAAGCAGAAGAAATAATGAAGGGTAGATGCATGTGGAATCTTAGAGGCCATACAAAAGATGATTTAAAAAGGTGTTTTTTTCTTAATGTTTATTTGTTTTTGAGAGAGAGACAGACAGAGTGTGAGTGGGGTGGGGCAGAGAGAGAGGGAGACACAGAATCTGAAGCAGGCTCCAGGCTCTGAGCTCTCAGCACAGAGTCCAACACGGGGCTCAAATCCACGATCCATGAGATCATGACCTGAGCTGAAGTCGGACGCTCAACCGACTGAGCCACCCAGGCGCCCCAAGATGATTTTTATTTTAAGCACAAAGGATTCTGATGAAGAAACTGGTGTTAAAATAGTATTTTCTTAAAGAAAAATATAGCATCATATTGACCTTTCCCCAGCTGATTTTGACCACGGAAACCTTTTGATGAGAAATTTCCTGGTAGCAGTATCTTTGGAAAACATACTGCCAATACTTTCAGAAATCCCACTCTAACCAAGGACTGTGTGCTCAGATTATAAGTGTCAGAAAACAGTAAAAGAGACTTTGCCAGTTCAAATACATTTATCAGTATCAGAAACATTCAGAAGTAGGGTCACCAACATGGATGGATTTGGGGCTCAAATGTTATTAGGACTCAGTTTCTCTTCATCTATCAGACCTTTCTGTCCCTGTTTTGGTTTTATACTTTGGCCCAATAAAATGACCTCAGAAGCTGCAAGATTTTCCACTGTGGTGGTAAGGTGGCTGAATCATCTCCTTACGTGCTCCCAGATTGCAGACTAGTGGAAAAAGGAGCCTCTTTCACAGCATTCCCCTGAGATCTACTGACCCCTCGCTGCATCTCCCTGAAATGCCCCTCTGGGAACCAATCATCAAAGTAACCCTAGTAATAGGATATGTGCACAGTTCAGGCCTAGGTAATCTCAGCCTTGACTGTTTGGATTCCCGGACATAAATCTAGGATGGATACTATGGGAAGGAACAGTGCTGGGAAGGCAAAGAGTAAAGCCTCAGTGTGGATTTTTTAAAATTTATTGTTTGAAATTATGTGGATATAATCATATTTGAAATAATCATGTTCTATTTCTTGTTAAAAGTACAAAAAGGAAATTCAATCAAGTATCTAAAAGAGCATGGAAACAATGTGGTGTTTGTTGTTTCTGGGTGGCTATAAAAAGTAGAAAAATTATGGAATAATGAAACAGGATACTTCTGTTATTACTAGCACTGACAAATCACCCCTATGACTTTTTCTTTTTAGTCCTTTCCATCTACATGAAAATTATTCTACCTAGAATAGTCAATTACTCAATAAATGATGTCATGTACTTCATTTAAATTATTGTCTGTAGCTCTTCCACTGTGCTTCTAAGTACTATACCTTACACTATAAGCACATTCTTATATGTATGCATATACCCACACATACATATTCACACACATATATAATATATATGTGCGTACATACAATATACATGCCCGTTGCAAAATATAAAGCTTGAGGATTATAAAAGATGATTTTATGGTTACATTCTTTAATCAAAATGTTCTCTAGGGTACTTTTAAGATAGTAATAACTATTGGAATTTATAAGAGGCAGTTCAACTCCTGAGCATGTAAAATAAATTTTAGGAGTATAAAAGGGAAAAAATGCTATTCTATGAGAAGATAATATGGCCTGAGTGATCAAAATAGACTGAGATAAACTGTGGAGCCTGCATAAAAACTACAGGTCACAGAAAAGCTATGACCCTTACAACATCAACTAGCAACATATTTTTAGTCTTACAGATGGTGGTTAACACTTCTGGTCATTTATACTTTGTTCCTCATTTTATGACTATCTTCTAAAAATAGTTGGGGCCATAATGTGGTAGAAATTGTCAGAGAGCGCCTTATGGATAAAATGAGACTTTGGGGGAGTTTTTTAAAAGGAGGTCCTTGGAAGTGCATGGTGGAGAATCCTAATAGTAAGTTATATAGAGAGGAAAAGAGTTTGGCAAATACAACCTAACTGTTCCCATATCAGTAACAGGTTCTATTTCCTTCAAATCGCAAGAATGATCCCATAAAAAATTCTTAAGGATTTCCAGACTGTTAGACAATCAAGGCTAGATTATATTTTCCGATTTCATTCTGGGTATTTGTGTCCCTCTAAATTCCCCTCTCATCCTAGAGAAAGAGTAGAACTTAGATTGCCTTCAGAAGTGAAGAGAAAGGCAAATAGGCTTTTTTTTTTAGTCCTTTTGAATTTGGTGCTTAGGTACAGCAGTTTGAAAGCAGGTGGATTTTAAGCATAAATATTATATAAATGTACTTTTGTACTTAGAAGTAAGTGAGTATTAAAATAGTATATAATATATCCATCAGTTGTCCTGTGACATTTCTTTTTTTTTTTTTGGTTGATGTACTCTTGTAAAAGTCCAAATTTATGAGTTTATCCCTGAAATCTATTAGGAATCTAAAGTATCTTTAGACTTTGTAGGTAAAGGGATTAGTTAACAACAATTGTCACATGGCTCCATGATGTACATAAACATCTTTTCAAATTCTATAAGAATTATTTTACTAGGGGCAACTGGGTGGCTCGGTTGAGCATCTGACTTCAGCTCAAGTCATGGGCTCACAGTTCGTGGGTTCAAGCCCCGAATCAGGCTCTGTGCTGACAGCTCAGAGACTGAGGCGTGCTTCAGATTCTGTGTCTCCCTTTCTCTCTGCCTTCCCTTGCTCACACTCTGCCTCTCTCTCCCTCAAAAATAAATAAACATTAAAACAAAAAAATAAAGAATTATTATCTTATTAATGTAACTTTTGTAATTATTTCCTAAATTATACATTATGCATGATATTCTAATATAATGCAATGCTTGTAAGAATTAAGATATTAATTCAAGATACACATATAAATAATGATCTGTTTTTCTGAGGGATTCCTGAAAAATTAAGTATTATGCCATGTTTATTCTTTATTTCAAATGACAGATTCTTGAAGTTCCTGGCTGGCTTAGTCAGTAGAGCATGCAACTCTTGATATCAGGGTGGTGAGTTCAAGTCCCACAATGGGAGTAGAGATTACTTAAAAATATTTTAAATTTCAAATGATAGATTCTTGGATTCTATATATGAAAGAACACTAACATTTATTTATGTTTAGCAAATTAAGTTATGCCAAGGTGTTGCATTAGTGTAAAAATGTTTTTTTAACAGACACCAGCATATTAAAACTTTGACAATGCCATACACCATAAATCATCAGATATTATTAAACTAATATCAATGCTAATTTTTTTAAGGAGGATTTTCCTATTAGGTTAATATCCATGAATCTAGTTGTTTAGAAGCATAGTATTTTTTTTTAGCTTTATTGAGGTATAATTGACAAAAAGGCATTGTATATATTTAAGGTATACAACTTGATGTTTAAAAAAATTTTTTTAATGTTTATTTTTGAAGGAGAGACAGAGTGTGAGTGGGGAAGGGGCAGAGAGAGAGGGAGACACAGAATCCAAAGGAGGATCCAGGCCCCGAGCTGTCAGCACAGAGCCCGACACAGGGCTAGAAGCCACAGACCGTGAGATCATGACCTGAGCAGAAGCTATATGCTTAACCCACTGAGCCACCCAAGCGCCCCCTTGATGTTTTGATATATGTATGTATTGTGAAATTAACACTACAATCAAGCTAATTAGTATACCCATTACCTCACACATTTTCTTTTTTCTTCCTTTCTTCTATGGTGAGAACACGTTAGTTCTACCCTTTTAGCAAATTTTAAGTATACAATACAGTTATTGTTAATTATTGTCATCATATGGTATCTTATAAGAAGAAAACAGGAGCAATGTTTAGTTTAGTATCATATTTTGTATTGAACACATATCTGAAGATGTTAAACTATCACATTATATTTTTTGTTTACTTGCTTCTAGATTCTACATATAAGTGAGATCACACAGTACTTGTCTTTCTCTGACTTATTTCACTTAGCATAATGCCCTCAAGGTCCATCTACGTTGTCATAAATGTCACATTATTTTTGTAGAACAAACTAGGAGGGGATTATGAAGAAAGCTGACTTATATGGTGGCTAAATTCACATTAAAGTAGAACTCAAGAATTTCAATTTTTTCTCTTAATTTATGTGATAATGTGGGTATCCTCTTAAAAACGTAGGCTGTGGGCTAGAACATTACCTTTAGTTAATCTTCCTTGGCTTCATATATAGGTAAAACAGAAAAGGTATATCCTTGTCCAGGTTACCTCCTCTACCTTCTAAGATTCCACATGGCATGTTCTATTTGGTTATCTTCACAATTTCCGTGAACTCCTGCCATTCCAGTCTGGGCTTTGTATTCTAACCTCTATCAGCCACGACGTAACTAATTCCTCGTCTTTCAGTAAAACACCTTCCCTACACACATGGTATGGAAATGACTTATCTACCTATCATCAAGTTCCCAGAGTCCTCAAACTAGCTGTCTTGTTGCCAAATCAAAGGAAACTCAGCAAAGATAGAATAGTGAACTTTACTTTCATGATTGTTACCCCCAACCCAGTCTCCAAATGCACTAAATCATGCTACCTTATCATCAAAAAAAAAAAAAAAAATCACAAAAGCCCGAAGGTAAATATTATTTCTAAGTACTGAAGTGTTCTCTTCAGCATCTATATTGTTCATTTCTTCCTCTCCACTTTCATTAATTAAGGCATGCTTATCTCCCATTTTGATTACTATAGTTTACTTTTTAAAAATTCAAGTTCTGGTATCAACCCATTAAATTTAATTATCAGTCTTTTCATTTTGGAAAACATGACATCGTCCATTTTGGAATCTTGCACTGTTTCCAGTTACCCTTTTCAATAAATTCTATTTTTCTAAAATTATGATGGATACACTATAGAGTGCTTTTATGAGATATAGCTTTGTAAAAGAAGTTTTTACATAGAATTGGTTAGGATTCTTCCCGCTGTGACAGATAAAAATAATTAAAATTGTCTTGTCTTAAGTTTAAAGAAAAAACTTCATGCATGGCTAGATCAAGGGGCTCAAACAATATCAACTGAACTCCGTCTTATTCTATTCTTGTTTCACTTTGGCTTTCTTCTATGTTGGCTCAAGTCTCAGAACGACTCTCTTCTTGGTGGTTGCCAACAACTTCCACTTACAACTGATCTTTTCAGCATTCTACCCAATGATTCCAACAAATATCTTAAAATTGAATTTGATTGGCTGTGATTGGGACACATGCGTATTCTTGAGCCCATCACCATGGCCAGGTGACTTCAGTGCTCTAATTGACTATATCTTGGTTACATGCCACCCCTTGGATCCAAGGGTAGAGACATCTTCTATAGAACCTCATGGACTGCAGTAGAAAAGAGGTGGCTTTTAAAAAATTAGAGTATTGTTCTGATAATTCAAAAACAAGAAGTATGAACTATATATGAGAAGAGGAAAGATATATAGGTACTATGTAAATAGGAAGTAGTATATATAAAGTATAAATAACTAACCTTGAAGCTCAGTGCATCATGATATAAATATATGTGGCATTAAATAGTAATTATAGAATAATCCTTATTTTTTTCAAATACATAATATTTAGGCTTATTTGAAGAATCACCAAAAAGTAGATGAAAGGAAGGCCATTAGGCCCTCTCTACAAATGTTCTTTTTTTTTCTTCAGGAACCCATCATTGATCTCTTTCTGTCTAGAAATGGGCAAAAGTTGTAAATTACCTCAAAAGCACAGGCATAGTCATAATGTCTCAAAATGTCATCAAACTCTTCATTATAATTCTTTTTTCTTTCTTCACCTGTAAATACTTTTCAAAAGTGTCATGAATAGAATATTTAGCTTCTGAATATTATGCACTAATAATAAGGAACTTATGAAGGAAAAATGAATAACAAAGATAAATGATTACAATCTATAATTTAAATCTCCTTCAGGTAAGATTGTTGTCCCTAAGCTGAAAGCAAGTGAAATTCATGATCATGTGTAGCAACTCCTTTTTCTGAAGTCAGAGACAATCAGCAAAGTCATAACCAGGGTGGGCTGGTAAAGGCAACTACTCTTATTGAAGAACAGTGCTCCAGACCCAGACACAACTGTATCCTGTGGAGAAAGGACTGGATCATGAGTGGTGATGGTGAACATGAAATAATCAACTTAGTTTAGGAAGATTAGTCTATAAGTCTAGACACCTGGCTTCTGATCCTGATTTATTAATTTTCTATGTGATATTAGCTAAGGACTTCATCTATCTTGGCTTCAGTTTTCTCATTTTTAAAAAATGTGTGTGGTGTGCACACGTGCATGCAAGTGATTTCTGTTTTCTAAATTTACTTCTAAGTGCCAAAATTTTATAATCCATTAGGGTGAGGAGAGATAATGGTACATGGATCAGATAAGCACTTTTGAGAACCTATAGGTAGTATCAGTGGCAGTTGCTGCGCTGCTAAAATAATACAGCAGAAGGGCTCCATGCCTGGAAATAGAATGGCATCAACAAAATGGCAGCCAGAATGACCAAGAATGGCTCAGGGAGAAGGGAGCTCTCCCTCCTAAATACACTTATCCCAACATGAGCAGAGAGCAGGACAAAGTTGGAGAAGGATGATGATTTTCATGGCCACCTGTGAAACTAAAATTTTCCTTCCTACAACTAATCCCTGCCATCAACAGGATTATAGCAAGGAGGAACCTGTCTTCAGTTACTGGACCAGCTGTGGGCTCATGAGCCAAACTGGACTAGCAGAGCTTTTCCTCAGCAATTTGGATATGGAATGTAAAGAGGTAAGTACTTTTCCCTTCTTGAATGGCTGACCTTATGACCCTTGTGAGACATTAATGGTCATAGCTTCCACCACATGGCCAAGATAAGGGGAATCAACTAGAGAGGAAAGGAGAAGGATCAAGTGGAGATTCAGAAATGTGAATAGAAGAGGGACAGAGAGATTCCTACTAGTCGTGAAGTTTCTCTTCTAATTCTTCCTGAGACCCAGTGGTATTCTTGTCCTGGGGTTCTATGAGACACCCTGGTATTATTTTAAATTATTATTTTAAAAATTGTTTTTTTCCTTAATTTGAACTAGTTCTGACTCTTACCAGCTTGGGAGGTGAAAGCTAAATATGTGTTTGACTGTAAGTTAAGCTTTTAATATTTCCTGTAACTATTGTTTTTTTTTAATTGATGCATTATTAGATACTGCATTAAATATAGATTATTTTCTTTAAGGCCTCTAAATTCTTTGAAGTAGGCAATATTATCCCCTTTGAATAGAGGAATAAACTGAGGTTTAGAAGATTTTTCTAACTCACCCTGAGTTAGACAGCTATTAAGTGGCAAGACTGCTTTCTAACAGACTTTCATTAGTTGGATTCTAATTCCAATCAGTTTAACCTCCGGCTCTTGCTTTTAACCACTATTTAATAAGATTAGGTAATATGTGGGTTGCTAGTGGGAAATCTGAGATAGAGAAAGTGTATGAAGTACTAATTTTCCTAATACTTTCTAATTTCCCCAAAAAGGAAATCAATATGGTTCTGAGTCAGGAATGGAGATATGAGGAGAAAATGGTCAGTGTTTAGGGAAGCCTGGTATCAGAGTTTATCTTGTTATGTGAGATTCTGTAATTCTAAAAATTGGAGACTTCATGGAACTGTTAAGGAAAGGAAATTATGTAAGAGTTAGTCATTTAGAAGGGAAGCCTATGCATCATTGGCTGGTATTTACCAGTGCCAGAGGTCAAAAGCTACCACTGCAAACATTAGTGGATTCTCCCTCAATGAATTTCTCCCAGGCTGTAGGACCTTATAACTTTTTTCAAGTCCAGCAATGTTACCATCATAAGTATTTTTAATCACAAACATTCAGTTGGCCACAAACACATTCCTGTACAATTCCTTCATCTGTGTCTTCTAAAGAGTGAACTGAACTGTTAACTTACTTTTAAACAAAACTGAATAGTTGAAATGTCTGACTGCTTCCTATCAGTATAAAAATATGAATTTTTACAACAGCTGCAACTCATTTCAGCAGGATTAAGTTTTACCCAAAGAAGGACAAAAAAAAGTTGTCTGTAACAAGGGAAGACTAATGTTCTCAATGGAAAGAAATGAATATACCCACAGCTTTTTAATGTTTGTCTCATAAAAATGGCTTTGAAGATTAAACGAGAAACATCCTTTCTATTATTATCAATCATATTTCTTGATGATTAGTAGGGTCCGATCATAAAGATTGTAAAGTTATTAGAGAGTAGGATTTGAAGTACACTGCAAAAGTTCCATAACAGTAACTATAAAATAGCTAATCAAACTTTATAAAATGTCATGCTGCTTCATAAGGAATGGTAAAAATATGCCTTTGAGGTCTTTCTTCATTGAGAGCCTTTGCCATCTTTATCCATGAATGAACTAATTGGTATCTTTTCAACCGACTGAAGTTATATGACAATATTAAATAGATGTAAAATATTTTATAAGCCCTCATGACCCACCACTGCAAATTAACAATTACCGAGCATGCATGGTGCTATAGCAATTAAAGGAGAAAGGCTGGTTCTCTCGTGGCTAATATCTGGGCTGAGTCACAGATTTCATGATCAGTAGTTAATTTTTAAATTCAAAGCTTGGCATTCTCAGCTCACCTAGAGATGATTAGTTCTTAGTAGCCAACTTGTTTATCAAATCATTCAATAAGTCATTCAGGAAGCATGGCACAGAGGACAAGAGAAATGAATCAAGAACCAGGTGCCAGGCGTGAGCCTTACTTAACTCTCTCCCACTTGGCCATATGGCTTATCTCAGGTAGCTTAGCTTCATGGTTGGTCAAATGGAAATAAGTCTAATTTCAACCTCGTGGGATTGTTATGAAAATTTAAAAAATTATTTTTTATCCTAATTATTATCTAGGATAGTGCCTGGTATTGTAGCAAGCACTATGTGATTGCAGAATGTAAAAATGAAATTCGCGGATCTGTTTCAACCGTGTTTATTAGATGCCTACCAAAGGTCAGGCACTATGGATTGTGTAAGATTGATAAGATACCTGTCCTCATGGAGTTTACATTCTAGTTGGAGGAGGGAGACAATAAGAAAGTAAACAACTAAATAGACAAGCTTATTTCAGATATAGATAATTTTCATTAAAAAAAACCTGGATGCTGAAATGAGATTTGAGGTGGGGAGATGGGGAACAGATTTGGTCAGAGAAGCTTTCTTTAATATTTGAGCCAGGATCTGAAGGATGAGGAGTGAGCCATGTAAAGCACAGAGAAGGGGGCTAGAAGCATGAAGAGGATAACCTAGTATACATGGAGTTTGGTTAGAAAAGGCTAAGAGCACAGTAAGAAGTTGGAGAGTCTTGCAAGGAGCTGATGATATATGACCTGGCAGATCATGCTAAGGAGTTTCAATTTGATTTTTAATTTTAAAGAGAATTTATTTCTATTATAGCTCTTTTTATTTCAAATGAATAAATTTCACTTAAACAATAGAAAAATATATTGGCTACAATCAAAATATATTCAAGGGATAAATCTGATCCAGGCAAAACTGGATCATCCAGACCTTCAATAATGACTTCAGGAGACTGTTTCTCCATCTCTTTCTTTCTCTGCTTGGGTTTCTCTCTCAGGCAAGGTTTTTACCTTAACATGGAAAGATGGTCATTAGCATCTCCCTACCAACACCTGCTTTCCAGTAACTGTAGTGAAAATACCTCAAGATAACTCATTGTTCTGGATTGTCATGAACTCATTTTGGAACCAATCACTTTGACCCTGATCTGCTGTGCCTGAGTGGCTTGACCACCTTGCAGAGGGTGTGGTCAGTCTCAGAGAGAGAGAATGAAGATGAGTGCTTTCACAAAGGAAAATTAATGTGCCTCTAGAAGAATAAGAAAGTGATGGATTCTGAGCAGGTAAACAAGGAAGACCTCTGTCAGATATTTGACTGATGTCACTAAAATGTATTTCATCTCTATGTCCACTGGCATCTGTGAAGAAGTCAAGTTCCCATGTGTTGTTGCAGGCACAGGTCCATGCATACTGCATCCTTTTAGATCCTAAGAGAAGTTGACCTTCTCTGGGACACTTCTGTATCCTTCAGAGGACCGGAAAAACTTTCTGATTCTCTCTGTTACCATAAAAACTTGGAGGAGGCACATCCAGCCCTTCTGCCTAGGCACTGTAGTGCTGTCTAATCTTTCTGCTACAACCGCCCCTGCTGTCAGGGTCACAAGAAGGTTTCCCGCCTCCTTAGATTCCCTCAGAGCCTAGGAACATATCTGCCCTGTGGTCTTACTAAACCTTGGTTGGAACTGGGACAATATGGAGAAGATGGCTGCACAGAGCTACCCAACCTGTGCTCTTACTGCTCTTTTGTATGCTTTTCTTTTCCTGCCTCAGCCCTGATTTTTTTAAGCAACTTTAGGGTAAACAACAACAACAACAACAACAACAACAACAGCTCGACTCTTATATGTATTCTTCTCAACTCTATTGGTTATATACACCAGTTTGAATTTCATTAACAAAAAGCCAGGCTTCAGTAACTCAAAAATGCTTTATCACACCCTGTACACTTTGCTTAGCATTTTGTTAAAAGTTTATTCCTTTATTTTGAGAGAGAGAGAGAGAGAGAGAGAGAGAATGAATGAATGAATGAATATGAGTCAGGGAGGGGCAGAGAGAGAGGGAGACACAGAACCCCAAGCTGGCTCCATACTGTCAGTACAGAGCCTGATGTGAGGCTCAAACCCATGAACCATGAGATCATGACCTGAGCTGAAATCAAGAGTTGGATGCTTAAGCGACTGAGCAGCCCAGTCCCCCTAGCATTTTTTTTTAAGTTTTCTTTTGTTCTTTGAGAATCGACTTTTCTTTTCCCTGTTGAGTGTGACTTCCCTTTCCCAAGGCAGGGACCCTAATCTGTACCTGCGGATGTCTGAGTGTCCCTCTATTGATGAAACCACTGTGTGCTCCTGAGAGAGTGATGGATGTACACGCACGGGGTTAGTGTTTCTGAACCTCGTTTTCCAGATGACCACTTACCTTTTTATATCTCTCCTAAGACAGAATTTCCAAGAGCTCTATACAATTCAGTTTTTGACTGTAAGCTACCAAAATGCACTGTGGCTATTTTAAGCAAAAGGGTTTACTTGGATCACATCTGGGACTCACAGATGGAATGGCATGCAGCAGGAATTTAGGTAGCTTGTCGACTCTACAGTGGGAAGGAATAACCTCTGGCCATGACTCATCCTTGCATCATTTACTCAGGTCCAGGGGGAGTGTATCCCATTGTCCTGGCTTAGATCACATTACCCCCACTGCATGCACAGGGCTGTGGAGAGGGGTTATCTCTTCCCTATGACTCTGTAATAGAATGCAGAAGCTACTTCCCACCAAGACTATACACAATGGGGAAAGGACAACTCCTAGAATGGAAATCAAGATGTGATTACGAATGAGAACTGGGTTGCCTTGGTGGCTCAGCTGGTTAAGCATCCAACTCTTGGTCTCAGCTCAGGCCATGATCTCACAGTGCATAGGATCAAGCCCTGCATCGGGCTCTGCACTGAAGGTGCTTGGGATTCTCTCTCTCCCTCTTTCACTGTCCCTCTCTGGCTTGCAAGCACATGTGCTCTCTCTTTCTCTCTGTCTCTCAAAGTAAATAAATAAACTCAAAAAAAAAAAAAAAAGAGTGAGAAGAACTCCTGGACAGGTAGAATAACTAGGGTCCCTGCCACAGTTCTATGATTCTATATTTTATATATAATACATAATATTACCTAGGGCTAGAGATGTCACTAAGGTACTATTAGAGAATACTACTATAGCCTGTTTCTAAAGATTAAAAACAGAAGAACAATCTTTATCCAAATCCTTCCATCCAGAAAGAACTTCTTGGACAATTTACTTTATTTCTCTTCCCATGCAAAGCTTTGGTTGTGTTATATTATTCACATAGGGAAAGAGAGCACAGCATTGATATTCAGCTCCTCTGCTGAACTGGACAATGCCTTTCTATTACCAAATAGAAAATAAATGAACATAAGAAACCTAGTTTAGAGAGAGTCAAGGGCTATAGAAAGAGGAGGGTAAGAGAAGGAGAAAGAGAGTGTGAGGTGTGAAAAGGAATGGAAAAGAATTCCACTGACGATGATGCTTTAGCAGCAGCTTTAAGAAGAAAACGACATGTGAACCATTATCATGAACTGAAGGAATCTCTCTTTCTCTCATCCTTCTCCATGTCTCCCTCCTTGCTTTGCTTTGTCTCTCTCTACCTCTCTTGTCTTCAATTTTATTTTGAGACCAGTACCCATTCTCTGGTATCTGCTATTGGCAAAAGACTCATGAGGGAACTTCTGCAATCTTAAGTATACTCTCACCAAAATGATTACCACAAAACGACATTTAACAATTCAACTAGGAATAAAAATGCCACATAGGGATTTCTAGGACTTATTTTTCTCTTTCCCCTAAAACTTGTGGAATCACCTTTAATTTGTTCGTTGGAGTCAATTCGTAAGCCTTTCCCATACAAAGCTGACTTACAGCTTTGGCTTTTTGTCATGGTAGTGTGGCAAAGTATAGTTTAGTGTAAATCTAAACTACAATTCTATGTAAACTTGTCCACAAATGCGTTTGCACTAAATCTGGAAAGCCTACACCCAATGGTGTAGACATGTAGAACTCTGTTTCCCTAGCTTTAATGATTTCTTTAACAGAAGATCCCTTTAGATCTTAACTAGATTTAGACCAACAAATTCATTCACCCAGCTCAGTGACTATCAGATAGGTATGTCATTGGGTTGGCTACATGTTTTTGATAGGATAAGTTGTATGGCTTCTTGTGATTCAAGTAGTATGACTTTTAATAAAAATAAAAGTAATCACTATTATCATCAATAATTGTTGAATACTATCTTCTAGGAACAGCACTCAGTACTTTAAATGTGGTAGTTCATTTAATTCTGATGACTGCCTTATGAGATTATACATCATGATATGTATTGAGATATATATTATCATTGTTATTATCATCCCCATTTTATAGATCTCATAAACAGCTTATAAGTGGTGGACCACGCCTACCGATCAAAGTATGCTTATTCAAGAGCCCATTAGGCATTGCATAATCTTGAAAGTGATGAACTGGAATATTAATTTGGATAAGGGATGCTTTACGAAACTTAGATTTGTAACCAGAATGAAAACTCATGACACTGATAATAGTACTTCAATATATATTGAGTTGTTTTGTTGGAAAAGAGACTTTGCTAAGTTCACCAAGACACTCTTAGTATTTCATTTTGTTTTACTTTCTTCACAGTACTTTTCCAGTCTAAATGTGAGTTGAAGAGAGCAAGGATTTAGCCTATATTTTTATAGCTATTTTCAGAGCTATATTTCATATATTCACATATATGTGAAAATATATTTTGTATATATGAAAATATGTGAAAATATATATTTCACATATATATTTTCAGAGTGTTCAGTGAATATTCATTGGATGCTTCACTTACATATGGAAACTCAGCCATAAAATTAAGCAATGCATCAGATATCCAGATGAAATGAAAGTCAGGCCACAGTCCCCTGGGTACTGCAATCTGATTTCCAAGTTCTTTCCTTGCTATATTTATTTGTATGTTTGTGGACATTGTATCTATGTGTGTGTCTGTGTACTGATGGAGGTTAAATGAACTTCTATATCTGTGGAGAATACTCAGAGTATTTCCTCCAGCCTTAGTACCATGAATCTGAAAATGTGCCACAAGTATTTAAAGCCTGAAATGCCATTGAATATTATTTAAAAGAACAACATATTAAGGTAATTAAAAATATGAACCCTTAGTCTGTCAGCCTAGGTTAAAATCTCTATAAATTCTAATTTTCTAATTACTTATCATATTTTCTTTTATGATTCTCATATAAATATTAGAATTTTCTTTCCTTTGATTACAATTCTAATATGCTTTGTATCATTTTCTGTCATGTTGTACTGGCTAGATCCTCCAGCTGAATGCTGCATAGAAGCAGTAATAGCTAGAATCTTTGTCCTGTTCTTGATTTTAAAGGGAATGTTTTAAAATAAATTATAATTGTTACTGTAAATTTTGTGTTAGATTTTCATTACTAATTGTGATGGTTATCAATTCCTTTTTCTCAGCTCCAGTTGTACACTTTTTTGCCTGCTCTGTGAAAATGGAGATGGGCCCTTTAGATATTTTTCCTTTGACAGCGGTCATGAGTTAAACTTTGACAGTATAGGGCAGTAGAGATAATGCAGGAGGTCATCCTTCCTTGCTCTCTTTTCTGTATTCTTGAGCAGCTGCTATGAACTCTCTTTTCATTCTCTCTGCCTTTGCCTTAGGTCTCTATCATCTTTAATATGGGTTATAACAAAGGATTCTGGCTTTACCCAAATTGTTTCTTCTCTTAGCCATATAGCTATTCAAGTTAACATCCTAAAACAATATTGTCAGAGAGTCCTCTTTTCTCTTACATGATGATATTCCTGAAAGTTTACCAAAGTCAAATATGTGCAGGCCACCAATGGAATTATGTATTATAAGGAAAATCTTTCCCTGGAGGACTAAAAATTGATCCCAAATTCCTAATTACACTTCACCTTCTAGAAAGGGTTGCTAAAATTTTATAACTAACATATCATGCATGTCCTTTCACTTTTTTTCCTTCCTAATTATGAATGTAGCCAATAAGCTTAGGTTCAACGAGTTTCTATGTTTAGCCTAACGATTCCCATCTTTTATCTCAAGTTTATGTAGTTCATGAGATCTTTGCTTGTTGTCACTAATCTCAGAACTTTTTTGGGTAATGTTTGTTTGTAAAGTAATGAGTGAAAGGCAATAAAACTATAATTTTGTTGAAATTTCTGTGCTAAGATGGTGACATAAATTAGACAGTGAGCAACCACTACCCTCAAAAGGTAACATATTGGATGGGGTACAAACATACATTTAGAACACAAAAAGCAATTTTAAGGTTTTTGAACATACTGTCTGAAAGTGAGTGTTTAAAAATATTAAAATTGTCAAGGGCTCTATTTACAAAAACTTTTGGTGTTTCTTCCTTTCCTTAAAAAAGTTCTAAACCTTTAAGCATGCTATTCCATATCACCTAAAATCCCAGCTTACTTTCAAGCTAGAGCACTCACTGTTTCCCCTCTTCCATTACCCTGTGCGCCCTCACCATTCTCGCATGTGCCTCGTCCTCATGCTGCTTCTATAGTCATGACTTGCCATCAGTCTGGCTTAACCATCTCATCTTTTCTTCTTTAAAAGTCACACTAATTTTTCTAAGTCTGTTGGAAACACTAACTCAGCGTGAATCCTCTCCCTTCTCCCTTAATCATCCCGGAACAAATTAATTTCTCCTCTATGTTCTCAGAATACTATATTTTTTTGAGACTATTATCTCCTGATTGGCAATAACTATACCAGCATGGGGGTATAGTTTAAGTCACATCTCCTTTTCATGTTTCAGTTAAATAAAATTAAATAGTTTGAGTCATCCTTTAACCTCTTCCAACAATTTCCTCTTCTTTCTAGGGTCTACATTCTAGAACAATTATGAGAGTAAGAAAAGTTCTAATAACTATTGACACCTATTTACAACTCACAATGTGCCCTTTGCATATATTAATGTATTTGGTTATGACAATATCTATAGGTAGATATTATTATAATACCTACTAACACAGTAGGAAACTGAGGTACAAAATAGTCACACAGCTGGCCTTCCATGGTCTAGGTGCATCACTTTGAGCCTTGTGGAGAGCAAAGCCATGGGCAAAAGGTGAAGAAACTAGTTTTCTGAGTGACTCTGAAAACCAGGACGGCACAAGCAGCTTTTGGGCCCAGATGACATGGTGTGACACAGAATAAGAAAGAGAGACTCTCTTCTGACTTCTGAGGGGATCTCATCCTGGCTTCAGTCCAGTGAGGATTCAGGGAAAGGCAGTGGCTCATCTATCTTGGAGTGTCCCATTCGGGCAGTGCTGAAAGCCAACACTCTTAGCACATGTGTAGACCTTGTCCTGGCATGCTCAGAGGATCCTATGAAGGAAAGAACTGGTGTGTTAAATGTTTGGGGGAGATCTCTCTAGGGATATGAAGAAGTAACTTGGTGAGACTTGGATAAACTGTAAGTCCTCCTTTATGAGGAGCTGGGCAAGAGATACTGAAATCTGTAGTGTTATGATATTTTTAAGTTTATTTATTTTGAGAGAGACAGAGTGAGAATAGGGGAAGGGCAGAAAGAGGAACCAGAGAATCCCAAGCAGGCTCTGCACTGTCAGTGCAGATCCCAAACCAAAAAACCTTGAGATCATGGCCCAGATGCTCAATTGACTGAGCCACCCAGGCACCTTGTATTGTTATGATTAATGAGACTCCAAAGCGTCTATGGTTATGTAAAACCCAGAACCACCTTGAATACACAGGTGATCTTATCTAGTATCCACAATTAGCTTTCAAAAAAGGCATTATTATTATTTCTATCTTAGATGTTTAAGAAACTGGAATTCAGAGATTCTTGTAAGTTTCAGAGCTGGGGTTCAAACTATTTCTGACTCTAAAGTTCACGTTCTCTCCACTGTACATGGTAACTGTCTTCTGGTTACGATGAAAAAAAATAGTGTTTTGTCTTCTGTTTGACATATACGTGCAAAGCATTTCTTTTTCAGTACTTGGCATTTCTCATGACCTAGAAGTTAGAATTCATTGATATTTTTATAAAATGAAATCCCCAGTGAAGAGTTTCGTCCTCACCCGAGTTAGATAAACCTCAGGATGCTGCTACAATGTGATGATTCTCAATGTGGTTTTCTTTAGAAAATGTGAATTCAGATGTAGCCATCACTTTTAATGTGTGAAGAAATGCTTACGTATACCACAGTCATTCATTATCAGCTCATATGGTGTACAGATAAGAGCAAGACCTTCCTTCCATTGCCCACAATACACAGTCCAGCCTCACACCAGTATGTTTTAATGTTTATGACAACACAAACACAAAATGTGTTTCCCAAGACATGATCTTCCTCATAAATCTGTACATTATCCTATTTAAACAATTCTTTGAACATCTTTTATTAGAAAATAAAAATAAAATTTGTCTCAATTATAAACAGGAGAGAGGGCATTATAAATCAGTAGAAATATAACCCAATCAGGGGATTCTGCATTCAGTTAGATTCAATTCTTATCAGTTCTGATGAAATGATAAATTTGATTTTTATCATAGGAAATGTGATTATGCAGGGCTTAATTTTGAACAATGTGTGATACTCTAATTCAGAGGACACTTCAATTCATTCCAAAGAAAGGGGGTGTGCTGTTGCTTACGGAAAACGTTAACAGTTTCACTGAGAACCTGAGTTCAGTTGTTTGCCAATTCCATGGGACTCAGGGAAGCATATTTGATTCATTTGGACACCCCAGCAGAGGGTGTGAGCATCTCCCAGTGAGGGTTATCTTAATCTGTACTTGCTTCTGCTTTTCTCTCAATCTGAATGATGGGTCAAATTGTGAAATGATGCCATCCTCCCCTTTGTTGTGCCTATTTCTGAGTGGCTAATAATCAGCAATGTTTCAGAAAATAAAGTCATCTTTGTAGAGTTAAGAATTTAAATCCCCATGCTACATGATTAAGCTTTTTATTGGAATGCACACATGTAACATTTAATTTATATAAACATATGTATATTAATTTTTTTAAGTTTATTTATTTACTTTGGGGGAGAGAAAGAGAGAGAGTGCAAGCAGGGAAGGGGCAGGGAGAGAGGGAGAGGGAGGATCTCAAGCAGGCTCCCATGCTGTTAGCACAGAGCTCGATGCAGGGCTCGAACTCACGGACAGTGAGATCATGACCTGAGCCAAAATCAAGAGTCGGCCACCTAACTGACTGAGCCACCCAGGCATCCCAATTTTTAATTACTATATGTATAAGCAGGAGGTGAGAAGAAAAAAAAAAAGCAACTGTGTCTAGGAGTCAGTCCTTTAAAGCCATGCAAAAGTTTCCAAACTAACTGCCTGAAGGAAATCTAGACTGTATTTTGCCAAGAATGTTTCCCTCTAGTATTTTAATCCCAATAAATTCTACGTGTCTCAGAAAATGAATCCATTCTTTTCTAGCATTTTTAATTTGTTGATGTTCATGATTTTATACATTTTAATTTTAATCAAAGTATGAAATAAAACATTAGTTCCCAAAAGATACACTGTGAGTTTTGTACTCGGTTTGAATCCAAATAGGTTGTTTTGAATATTTGAGGTTTTTCTTCCCTTTTAGCCCTTATGAATAAACTACTGTTCTTGCACAATGTGGATGATTAAATGATAAAATTTGGAAGTAAACTCCATAATGGAATAAGAATGAAAACTCATGAGGGTTGTAATGATATTAGGCCATGGTATTTCATTGAAATGGTTGTTCTTAGCAATTGGTATGTCACTACTTTTGAGGCTGGTGTGTGGGCGGCCGGCTGACGGCTGAAGATTTAGCCAACAGTTGGAATATCTTGGGCTGGAAAATGTGTTGAAACAAATCTTCAAGTCAGCATTAGAATCTGAAAACCTTGCAAAATGAATGCCTGTTGTATTCTCTTAGCTAGGAATGCATTAACCCCGATACTCCCACCACTCCTGCCACACACCCATTTCCAGAGGGTTGAACTTTTTGTATTTCTAAATCCACCTCAAATACCACCATCTCCTCAAACTGCGCCCCCATGTCCTCCTCCTCCGCACTTTAAAAGTCAGTTCTCTTCTTAAAATGCCGGGATCATTACCTGTGTCTTTCCTGAGGCCGATTTACTCCTCTTCATTATGGCCTTCTGAATCCATGTCCTCTTTCCCCTAATTGATTCTAAAAGCTCTCCCAGTTCAGGTTCATTATCGGATTCATCTCTGACTTCTTCATAGACCTTAGGGAGTGCTCTACCCAGGCCAGGAATATCAATGCAGACAGTACATTTACTGGGAGTTTATGAAACCCAACCAGTCTGAAAACTTCCATTTAATCCTATAAAATCCATATAAGACAGGTACTCTAATGATTTCTATTTTACAAGTATGAGACGAGACTTCAAGAAAATGAGTAACTGGTAAATATTCCAACACAGGACTCAAATGCAGGTGGTGTGACTTCAGGGCAGGTGCCCGCAAGAAAGGGGACAGGGCACTAAGTCAGAAAAAAATGAATTTACTGAGTGATTGCCAGAATCAATACAGAGGTTAAGGTTATGGGTTCCAATCTTCTACCATAAGAGCATTCAAATAATCGAATTTCCACGTTTCATGCTCTAGGGCTTTGCAAACGATTACAAAAACAGAAATGCACCCTTTCCCTCCATTCACAGTTTTCTGGTCAGTTTTATTTTAATCTGGAACAGCCAGGATTTAAGTTCAGAAACACCAAAGCCCAAAGCTTGGTAGTAGCAATACTACCCTGGGTTCTCTAATCGCTCAAATGTTTACCTTCCACTGCCATTGTGGTCATTAAAACTCATTTCCCCTGTGTCCCTTGGCTCCTCTGCTGACCAAGTTCTAGAACTTCCTTTCAAGTCTGTTTTTCTATATTCTTAAGCTTCTGATTTCTCTCCCAGTCTATTGTTGTCAAGGTCAAACAAGTCACCTTTTTCATTTTTTCCCTCAAGGTCAAATTTTTAGGCCTTACAACATGCTTGCTGCTCCTCTCTGTGCCCTCTTCAAGTTATGCACACATGATATTAATATTAAGTGACTGCTTTGAGTTATTCAATGGTGGATCTAATAACTGTCATGTGCATTTTTCTGAAAACAATAATTGCAAGATTGCACAGGCTGATTCGGTAACTCTGCTGTCATGTGCATGAATATAAAATAAACACAAGGGAGCAGATGAGAGTGAGGGAAAGCAACTGCCAACTGGAACTTTAGAGAAGAAAGATGTTCCATAACCTCAAAAGCTATCGAGCACAATTGAACCATATCTCTTTTTGTCAATATATTAAAGATACGTAAAATATAGTGGATTCCCTCCCCCACCTCCTATACTTTGGGGGTGTGTGGAACTGATCTAGTGCATAATGGTGAGCAGCCTAGTAACCTTGCTTGCATGATACTTAGAGTGTAGCTCAGAACTGTTTCTGGCATTTTTTTCCTATCAAGATTCATAATGACATAGCAACATCCATGCTGGATACACATCTCTACTATGTTCCAATACTTCTGTGCTTGCTCTATAGAAATGGCCAACATGATTTGTCTTATACACAGGGCATTCAGATTTTATGAGGTTATTATGTATACCTTCATTATTGATCTTTTTTCTATTTTTAAGTTAGCCTCTGTCAAAATACATGGGAGTAAAGAATTTCAACATTTTATTACACACACCATAAAGTACAATGCCATTTCCTCCCATACTCTTAAGGGTTTTTCCAACAGAAAGAGTATATAAAAGTAAGCACTGAAAAACCATCAAGTAATATAAGACTTATTGTGATAATTTACTATTATTATCATAGTTATTATTATTACATTTGTTATTAAGCAGAGAAATAGTCATCACTGGCACTGTCTTATCACATTTTGGAATTTGAAAATTTAACTTGGCTATTTGGGTGATGAGTTTCTGTAAGGGGTCTCACCTAATTATATATTCAAGCCCATCTTTAATAGGTTCTTATTCTTGATCAATGTATACATCCCTGTATTTCCCCCCTTTGCTTTTGATACTAACCTGCTCTCTTAACTTTGTATGTCTCTCAGACCCAGCGTTGCCTTACTTTGGAACACTTCTCAAATTTTAATGTGTATACAAGTCACCTAGGGATCTCATTAAAGGCCCTATTCCTTGTGGCCTTGAGATTCTGAGTTTCTAATAAGCTCTCAGGTGCTATTGATGCTGCTGGTTCTGTGTACAACACTGAGAAGAGAACAACTTTATGTATAAAAAGTTCTCAATTAGACCCATGTAAGAGGTATGCTTGATTTTTCTCTCTTCCTAAATGCACAGCTAATCATTCGTTTGTTCAACAAATATTTATTGAAGCCCACTGTGTGCCAGGTGAATCAAACACTCTTCATTCTAATGCAGAGTAACCTACTTTTTCCATTTCCATTGCTACTGCCAGTCACATTCAATACTACAATTATCTCTCTTCTGCACTTTTGCAATAGCTGCTAAAAATATCTCTACATACATCCTTTATTCCTTTGTCAGTTCATTTCCTTTAAATAGCAAAAAAAAAAAAAAAAAAAAGGATTTAAAAAATACACTTCTAATGGTAGCATTCCAGTGTATCTAACTAATACTTTAAAACCTTCCCAATGACTTTTAAATCCCAAACTTTTAAGATAAAAAATCAGCAAGTTCCTGGTTACCTTCATCTCCCATCACTTTCCTTCTGGCTTTTGATGTTCCAGACATTTTGGCATTTTTTCACTTACTAAATTTGCTAAGCTTCTTTCCATCCCAAGTCCTTAGCACATGCTGTTCCTTTGCCTGGAATGCTCTTCCTCTCCTTCTTTATCTAATAACTATTCACCCTTTGTAACTTAGAGTAATGTCACCTCATCAAAGAACCCTCATTTGATCTTCCAGCATGTCAGGATATCCTGTTACAAGTTTTTTTTAATGCCACCTATTTCTTTGGGCGGCAGCACTTTTCATAGACATAATTACATAATTAAATATGCAAATTAGTCTGCTTCCTTTTGTAACCTGTTGCATAAGGGCATGGGTCTTGTCTTTTTAAAATTTTTATTCATCTAGCTCTTAGCACAGTATTTGCCTGGCAAATAGATGATGTCAACAACTACTTAATAAATGAAATGATAAAAAAAAAAATAGAACTTGGAACATTCTGGTCCATCTGGATCCCTCTGTTAAAAACACAAGTAGTTTGCCAATTTTCAAAGAACCAGTCTATAACAAAATACACATCACATCATTAAAATGTTATCCAGATCCTTAGATGTATCATTTGGTGGTTCAGTGTCTTCCATATCATTTATATGGTGTCCAATTTCCTCTAAAGTTCATGAGATGACTAATAGAAAACTTAAATTACTTGCATATGAAAAAAAAAACCCAACTGTTTATGTGTTTGAGAAGTGTTTAATATACTGCCACATACAACCTCCTACTGCTTCATAAATTGTTTCTGATGACACACAGTCTTTGTATATGGTGAATTATTATATGTGTTTAAGTATCCTTTGTCAAAAAGGAAGATGGATCTCTGGGAACTACATCCCAGAAAACTTTTGTAATTATATTATTTGGGTGTTTTTAAAAGCTATGGTCTCATCTTTTCTCTGATTGATAAATTTAGTTTGTGAAAATATGTGTTGCATCTATTTCTTGAAGTTCTGCCACCACCTTGGGGCATAAGGGAACAGAAATAGAGGGGTTCCTGATAACGATCCTTGAGTCCTGTCTGTCCCTGGATATTTAGGACCACAAACACGTTGGTCAAGGAGATCTCTACAATCTCTTCAGGAAGTGTTACTTTAGAAATATTTTTAGGTCTGGAGAGTCAACCTTAACTTTCTGAAATCAGTGGGGAAGCAAAAATAATTTTGGAAAATCTACCTATCCATTTTGTGCATAGTAAACAGGTCAATAATTCAAATTGGTGAACTGGAGTAATAATATAGTTTGTGGCTTGGTTAACATATCTTCTGAAGGCCTCTCTTGCTGTCCGACCTGAGATGATCTCAAACAATGACCTCAGCCCTCCCCAGACTGACACATGTGTATATCCAAAGTGGTGAGTCAGCTTTATTTTAAGCCCTGAATGGAGTGGGGCTTACTCTTTTCAGGTCCACGATGGGCTCCAGGCCAGCAGCAGCTGTCTGCCCAGTGGGTTTCAGCCTGCTGTTCAATGCAGACTGAACTCTGAGCCCTTGGCAAGGACAAATGAGATCCCTGTGCTTATAAGAAATACTTAAGTTGTCTACTCTCTTTTGTCGCTGTTGCTTTCCAGTCCAAGTACCATTTAATAGACATAAGGAAAAAGCTGCCCCATCCTCAGTAGCAGTGGAAACAGTCATTCTCACTGGTACATTGTACCGATACAGCTTTAGGGAAGGTCATGGAACTCCTGAACCAACCCACAGGATGATGGTAGGTGTTCTGTAATTGAGGGGATCTGACCACACATCACCACAGGGTTAGTTCAGCCATATTCTGGCTTAAGCTCTTACTCACGTTCTCACATGTACATCTCTAATCT
Source organism: Cryptoprocta ferox (assembly GCA_028646485.1). Taxonomy (NCBI): domain Eukaryota; kingdom Metazoa; phylum Chordata; class Mammalia; order Carnivora; family Eupleridae; genus Cryptoprocta; species Cryptoprocta ferox. Next base: position 28,788,427 of record CM053569.1, on the reverse strand, counting down.
TACCTCATGCCCAAAGATTTGATAATGTGGGTATAATAAGCATTCTTTTTACTATCTTTTACTTTCTTCTAACAAATTGTGTTCAAGTTTTTGTCCTCCATTTTCATTAATGATTTGAGTAAACACATCTAAGATGTTTAAGCTTTAATCTTGTAGCTGAGTTTCCCAATTTATAAACAGAATAGATGGTTAAGGTAACCAGTCTATGAGTGAGTCAAGAGGCTTAGTTAGTTACTATAGAGTATTTGAAGACTTTTATTTTTGTGGCATTTTGGACATTCTCCTCTTACTTTCCTTTGCTTCCTAAGGTCACATTCCATAGTTCTAACCCTAAAGGATTCTGGGATATGCTTATACCACCTCATCTTGTCTGCTGAGGTTCTGGGAGAAAATTAAGGGTTTAAAAATGACCCACAGGAAATCAACCTCTCACCCGTATTCTCTCTCCTGTCCTTCACTGTTCCCATGTACTTCTCTCATCTTTCCATTTCACTATGAAATCTTCTCTTCATTAACTTATTTAACAACATTATGCTGAGGCTTCTCATGTTTCAGAGGCTGTCCGAGGCACTAGGGATGGAATAATGAACAAGAGAGAACTTCTCCCTAACCAGTTTACATTCCAGTGAGGAAAACCAACAGTACACATGTGACAAAAGCCATAATCAAGAGAGTAATGGGTTGCTGTTATAGATCCTAAAGGAGACAGATTCCTTTCTAGCTGAAGTAAAAGCACTCTACCTAGTATTCAGGAGAGCCTTCTCTGAAGAGATGGATTTAAGCCAAGATCTGAAGAATGAGACCAACTTGAACATGCGAAGAACTTGGGAGAAACATTTTGGGCAGAGGGAAAGGATGGGAACAGAAAAAAGCCTGTGGTATTTTAGAGATTGACTGAAATCTAGCATAGCTGGAGGGTAATACAGAGTGGAGATGAGGGAGGCTGGGGCCAGATCACATGAGAGCTCTGTAGGTCATAGGAAACTCTTGAAGAACAATGTTAGACCCATTTGATGTCTCTTTGTGAGAGCTCTGGTGGTTGCCTGGTAAAAAAAAAAAAAAAAAAAAAAAGGTGAGAATTTCAAGGAAATCATCTCCTTGGTAGATTAGGTATAAACATGTTCAGCCTGGACCTGGAATGAGGGTCCAGGAATGAGGGAATGAACTCAAAGTACATTTTCAGGACCATTGTCCACAAAGAAGTATCTAGAAGAACCAGTATTCTCATTTTCAAGAGTACATTGTATAACGTAATATATACAGTGTTGTATATTCCAGAACTTGGAATGTCTTCCCTCTGTAATATCCAGGCCATACTTCCATTCGCTAGGCTGATGAATTATCTCCACATTCTAGACCTATTTATCAGGCATCCAGGTTGGGCAGACCAAATTTCTAGGCAAATTTGGCTGAGCACATCCTACTTTAATACAAAAACAACCTCAGGAAACTCCTTTTAGCTTTTCATTCTCATGGTTCTTTTCTATGTGGATGCCTAGTGAGCTTGTACGTTGTACAATATTCCACATCTGCTAGTATTTGACTTTCTAAAAATTCTTAATATGCTTTCATCACCCTCCCAGGTTACAGGTTAAAATATGATCATTTGATTCCTAGATATCCCCTTCTACTTGTTTCTTGTTGGAGGATTACCATCAAGCTGTAAACTCCTAATACTCTGGTAATAGTTTTAGAAATTTAAAATACAAGCGCACTTTCTGCATTATTTTCCAACACAGCACTTTTTCAACCCTACTTAAAATGAACAGTTTAATTGACTTCCTTAGGCTCTTTGAATAATAGGTTGAGCCAAAGGTGAAATAATATCTTATTATTTGCATTATTATATTTCAGAGCATGAGACTAACTCTGGTGGAGAACTAGGAAAAGTTACATATAAAGGACCCAGATGGTGGAATACCATATGTTCTATATCTTTGTATGGGAAACAGCTCAAGCAAGTAAACTATTCCCAGACATTTATTACATAGCCCAGGTTTGGAATAATTATTATGCTTCTGGCAAGAGACAAAGGTGGAAAATGGAAATTTAAGTAGAGTTACCATTAAAGGAATTATTGCATTCTTTTCTGAACATAATCACCTGTAACTGGAAAAGTAATGGTTCCATATGTCATGTTCTTTATTGATTTCTGTTAGATATTTGCACTTACTTGACCCAAGTGTAGGTAAAGGATGTTGCTAACCTAGATATTCTTGAGAACTTAATAAAATCAAGTGGCTATTGATAATAGAATAATATGTTTAGACTACATAGTGCTATTTCAAAATAGAAACTAATATTTAATATAATAGAAACTAATATTTCAAAAACTATAAATAGAATAATTTTGTTAAAATATCTAAAAGCATGTTCTCCCTCTAATATCTATACAATTTCCAAACAAATTGACATATATTTTGCCCTCTCAGTACATATTGTGGGGACAGTTTTGTTTAATCACTTCTGAATGTATATGGCAAATCTCTTTTCAATGGCATTTCTTTTACCTTTTTTTTTCTTTTTTTGAGAGAGAGCATGAGTGAGTGAGGGGCCAAGAGAGGGAGAGAAAGAGAGGGAGAGACAGTGAGGAGAACTATGTGGAGCTTCTGCTCACCTGAAGTGGGGACTCGAACTCATAAACTGTGAGATCACGACCTGAGCAGTATGCTTAACTGACTACACCACGCAGGCACCACTTACATGGCATTTCTTAATACAAAGTCACTATTTTTGAGCTGGCATGTCAATATCTCACTGATGTTACTTCTTTATTTACAAAAACTTTTCTTCTCTCACTGGGACTATCTAGTTTGTCTGAACAGATTTTTTTATGGCCCAGAAGAAGATTATATAGCACGACAGCCCTTTGATTAATGAAACTATTAGCTTTTATTAAAACTCAGGAATTAGTATATGAACCAAGACTGACTCTAGCAAACCCCTTGTTTAGCTGAATTTCACCAACAAAGTATATCTTACATCTGTTAGCATAAAAACACAGTGACCTAGAAGAGACAGCTACTCACAACTCCAAAGAAAAAATTGCCAACAAACAACTCTATGCATAGATCAAGGTTCTTGTGCCATTGATATTACAATGCATAATACTGGGAAATAATCAAATACTTATTCCATATTTTCTGTATGAATTTTATCTTAATATATACAGATAGTTAGTGATGGAAAGTTTTTGAGAATAATACGAACTAATCAACTTAAAAAAAGGATTTAGAAAATCACTAAATATATTCTCAAAAAAAATTATAACTCAGGCCAAAGTGTCAAGATTTATATCCAGTTAATAATTTTAAAACGATTCTATATGACAGAATTTCAAACACATTAAGATCTCCTGTTTTTCAGGAGGGAAATTCAGACCCAGACAAGGAGAGGGACTTGGCCCATGTCATTCAGGGATCCAGTGGATTTTTTCACACTAGAATCATAAGCTACATCTCTTAAATCCTGGTCTTTTAAGATAACAAACTGCTTGCTATTTTGGTGCTCCTTCTGTGACACTAGAAGAAGAATGTCCCTTTGGGTAACAAGCCCAATGAGTCATAAAATGGCTGTTGTCTTTATTTGAATTTTCCTAGGAGAAGGAGCCTGAAAATGAAACAAAGTGAGTGAAGACTCTGAGGCCTTCCTCCCAAGACTTTTTTCAAGGTGAGGTTTCCAGAAGTCCATGTTAGCAGTATGTCCAGTGGTCAGAATCATGACTACCCAGTCAGTTTAAGCAAACTCTTTGGTTCTTTGTAATTAGGGGGGGTCTGTGGGAGAGGGGAGTCTCTAACACATTCTTCCCAGGCTTTGCCATAACACTCCATGGCTTACTGCTCAGAAAGGAGGAAAAGTATGAGGAAAACAAACAGAGACAGATCTTCTTTGTGCATTGGCTCTTGGCCTGCCAAATCAGCTGGCTGGATGCAGAGGCAATTTCCTTAGTGTTTGTGGCCTTACACTGACTTCTGCATGGGGAAGTTGGGCAATATTTATTGTTGAATGGGGCCCTGGGAGATTATTCTTGGAAGGAACAACTTCTGTGAACCTTTGTGTGTTGACTGAAAAATCTCTTCTAGCCAGGGTTTCAAAAACTAGATGTGATTCCCTCCTTCTAACACAAAAATGACTGGGTTACAAAAATTCTTCAAGTTTAGAAATCCATATAGATGTGGTTTCTTCTTTCTCAAGGTGATTTACCTATAGAGTACTGAGTTAGGAAAGTATAGAAATAGGGAGATAAACTTTAAGATACCATCAGCTGCTCTCCAGAATTTTATGAACCATTGAGATGTAAAAACATCTATTTACTCATTGTTAATTTACAGAGCATTTTTTTGAGGTTCCTTTACATGTAGAGTCATGGGTCAGTTACTAGAAGAGACACAAAAATAAATGAAACATAGTCTTTGACATTAAGGTGCTTACACAATTCACCATCTTCCAAAAGATAATAAAGTCAATCAATCACAAGAATAAATGAACTATCTGGTATAAATATTACTCTGATTTAAATAGTCCCTTAAGTGTCATAAAATAGTCATTCAAATACTGTTAAGTCTCCTTAAGTTAGTGTCTGAGAATAAGGAGAAGGAGGTGCCAAGCATGTGATCTTAAGTTAATAAGGTGGGCCAGGCCCTCAGGCTCAGTGTTATCTGTCATGTTGGGCTCTAGGACAATGTCCTTCATTCAGCTGTGTACCCAGACCTCTTGTCATTTGTAGCTGAAGTCTGCAGCTGGTAAGATTCATAAGCTGGTCTTTCTCATTGTGGTCAGGGCTGAGAAGCCATCTCTGGCAAATGAGCCTCATAATGACTTGTTCTAATGTATAGACCTTGCAGGATTTAGCTCAGCTGACCTTGACCCCTGCAGTCTTCTCAGTAACCTTTGGTATGAAGTCATGTGGTCAAACCAGTATGACAAGCTCCCCATCCAGAATCTCATTTGCTCTGAAACCCAGAGTGACACCAGAATGTTAACCTTTGATGACTTCATCTACTTGACCTCCTAGCATTGCCAACTTACTGTGGCTACTGCCCATCTTGGTGAGTGGGAGATGTTTCAGAGGTGACATCTGTCTAGGAGTCTTAATGCGTGGAGAGAGAAAACACTGCCTTCAGTGTTTCCCTCACCTCTCTGTAATGTTTTCTCCTTTTCACCACAGAGAGGATATCAGAAGATACCAATCTGACTAATATCCATTTTTCTGTTCTCTTTCCCACAAATTTCCTAGGCCTGAAAAGAGCTTGGCATTTTTTTTAAGTTTATTGATTTATTTTTGAGAGAACACAGGAAGAGAAGAGAGAGAGAAAAAGAAAGAGACCGAGAGAGAAGAGAGAGAATTCCAAGCAAGCCCTGCTCATGAACGCTGAGATAATGACCTGAGCCAAAACCAAGAGTTGGATGCTTAACCATTTGAGCCACCCCGGCGCTCCTCTGGGCATTTCTTCTATTCTCTCCCCTGCCATCTTATCTTTTCTTTACATTCATGTGCTTCAGATGGAGCACACCCTCCACAAAAGAGTGAGTCCCTGGAGCATACTTTTTATAACCTAAAAGGGCAACAAACGCTCTATGGAACCTGAACATTCTATCCTCATAACAACAGTCTCAGAGGCCAGGTAGCATCTTATCCTTTCTCCTCATAATATCCAAATGAACTCTGAGGTTAATGGATGTTTTGGGTAAGTGAGGGTGGAGCTCTTGTATTCAGAAAGGCAAAAGGAAAAGTATATTGATAATGTAAGGCATTACCTTGTTTATGATTATACTTATTATTTGGACTTGTCTTACCCATTCCTTCATACAATCCCAAAGGACTGATGAGTTAATCCTCATGTGAAGAGCTCTCCAGAAATGAGTAAAACCTGGTTTATTTTCTAGTATGTTCTCTATGAAACAGTGATATCAGAAGCTTTTAACAACTACTTGTGATGAGAAGTGTCAGAAACTTCTATAATGATGGAAGCCACTCAGGTACATTCAGTAGAGCCCTTTATGTAAATTAGTTGCCTCAAGACAGAAAATACAGGCTGGCAAAGCCTTCCTTTGGTGCCCATCAACCTGTGGCCAACCCCCAGAGGAGTGAAGGAAGGCACAGTGCTGTTTTAGGGTTCATTAGTCTGGAAAAGAAAACGAAAGGAGAAACAAGAAGAGGCCAAACCCCAGTTTAGGGTGCACATGTGAGATACTCTGCCCAGGACTTCCAGTGCTGTTCTGGAAGAATGTGAGAGGGTCTAAGTCCTTAAACGTCAGTGACAGGTTGGAGAACTTGGAGGGGGGAAAAGAAAATTTCAAACATTACAGAGGCTTCTTACCTTTTTCTCTTCTCTTTCCCTTCGTTGAAGCCTGAGAAAAGTGATGGACACTTATTAGATCACAATGGAAATGACTATATCCATATCATTACTATTTAAATATTTTAATTTCTCAGTTTATATTGTTGGTTTAGCCTTGTTCTTTAAGAATTTAAGCATTTTTGGTTTTATTATTCTTTTTTTTAATTTGTAACCATCAAATAATTCATGGGTCAAAGAGTTCTAGAACTCATCTGGTTTCTGGATAACAGAGACAGATATCGATAATGCCTCTTAGAGTTATTATAATGATGCTAAAATCGAAGTCTTGCTGTTCCCTCTGCCTAGAAACCCCTTTCCTTCTATTCATTATACATTTAACTTCTATCTATTCTACTTCTCTACTTCTCAAACCCAACACTTATATTTAAATCAGATCCCTATTATGTTTTCTCACTGCATCCTCTTCTTTTCTTACTTAGCACTTATCTTGATTTATAATTATAAATTTATTTGTGCTATTTACAAAATTTGAAAAACTGTTTATTCTTCAGAGAACCAAGGAGGAGGGGAATAAAGAGACCCTTATCATAGATGGCAGGTGGTGGCTAGGGACCTGAGAAGAGCACAAAGGCAGTGGTCCACCTCTGACCATTTCAGAACACTTGCCTCTTGGGGTTTACATAGAGGCCACAGGTCCTTTTCAGCACTTCCTTCCCATGACTTGCTGAGAGCCTGTATTCATGATCATTACTCTCCCGTACAACTACCAATTTGATCTTCATCAATATATCTTGTTTCTTCCACAACGTCCTCTGCCTGAGACTCATCCCAGAGAATTAGATTGGGGAAGGGGGGTGGGGTGGGGGGAATTTCCAGCTGGTTGGGAAGGGACAGATAATGGAAGAATGGTGGGAAGGACATTATAAGCCACTGAAAACTGAAGTACAATAGAAAATGGGTTTCTGGAATTACAAGTTGGATCACCAGATGTATACTGTTTCTTTAAACACATGGTTCTGTGGATCTAAAGTAATAGTAGAAAAATGAGAGCCCATGAGTTTAAAAACATGCCTGTGGTATGCAGCAGATTTGGAATTGAACCCTGGCCAACTGATTCCAAGGTACATGGGCTTCCTGTTATATCAGCTGCCTGGTGTTCACAGCTCAGCATCAAGATTGACTTTAATGCAACTGTATTTCTGATACAGTGCTTAGGACCTATCATGAGCTTCTTGCATTTTTATTTAATGACCAAACCCCTCTTTCAGTGATTTTTAGCATTCTGCCTTATTTATTTGCCCCAATACACCTGTGCAATAAGTAGCTTTCCTATCAGTAACAGTAGCCTATTAAAGCAGAGTGGAGGCTGGATGGGGCAGAAAAATTGTGTAATTGGAAAATGGCTTGTCCTTACTTCAAGCACATTCTGATATAGACTGCTGGGGGGAGGTGACCCCTTACCATCTTTTAGGGGGAATCCTTTTAAGGTCCTTTGATTTCAAAAGCAGGGTCACTTGTGCTTTACTCCTGGTTTTGTAAGCCTCCCCATTATTCCAGTTTCTCTAGCACCTGCATTCTTTGTGGTATCAGAGATCTATTTCTGAACCTATCTCCCCTGGTACATGTTATAGCTACACTTTCTAGGTTCTGACTGCTTTTCTTCCTATAGTTTTGTGGGTTGCTTACTTCTCATCCCTTTCCATCACCTTCCCCGTGCTCTGACTGGCCTCTCCTCTTATAACCCCAGCATATGCTGGCACCATGCTTTCCTCACTAACTAAAATGTATGCCAGCTGTTTACCATGAATCTTTGGCACATCTCTGTAGATCCCCTCTCTTTTACTCAAATAAGCCTCAGAGGACATCCCTGTGGTCTGTCTGCTCACTGGATCTCCATCATTCTAACCACACTGCCATTTGTCTGAGCCTCCCCACCCCATCCCATCCACACAATTGTTCCTTTATTTTCTGTCTTGTTCTTTATTGTTAACTTCAACCTTCTTTTAATGGCTTCATTGTGGATGAATGAGCCTTTAAAAAGAAAAGTGTGTCTTCCTTACATACATTTTTATATGAATTCTTGTTTTTATAGTCCCTGAATGGGTTGATTTGTTCAGGAAAACACAATAAAGCACAGATGTTTGGGCCAAGTGTGCTTGGTAAATGGTATTCTCTACAGAATGCTTTTAGGCATATGAGTACTCACAACAAAAGGTGGACATGTTTTCCTTTTGGAAGGTTTTATTTTTTTCTCAGTCTTGTCAAAAATTGGACCCATAAACTAGATTGGTGGGATATTTATTTAAAAATATCACTAGCATAATATATGAGTCTATACATTAAAGCTTATAAAACCACTTTCATAAAAATATTAAACATTTTAAAGGCTGGTATCACCAAACATTCTCCACTAGGTTAGGACCTGCTGGCTCATATTCTTGCTCAGAGGAATTTATATTGTTTTTGTCTCTGAGCCACTGAGAATGGTTCTGGTGAGGATATGTAGGCACAGCGTAGTGTGTTGTAGTTTACTGGGTGGGACCTTTGTCAACTACCTACTTGGTGGAATTCACTGAGGATAAAAACATTGTCTGTGAGACTGCTTTTGAAAAATCTTCCTGGTAACTGTGGCCATAGAAATTACCTGAAACAAAATTGGTAACTGACTTCCTTTCCCCTCCTCAAAGTAGATATAGGCTAACAGTATACTCTGAGGATTTTACAATTAGTAATTATCTTTTTTATTTTTAATATTTTAATGATTTTGCTTATAAAGGGAAGACTCACATAGAAGCTGATAATAACAGGCAGAACATTTTCAATTAGTATCAAAAATCACTCATGTATTCATGTGAAAAGGTTTTGAATACCTGGACTATCATTTTGCTGACAATTCCTGATTATCAGGTATTATATAGATATTAGAGATAGAGAGATAGATTGATAGATAGATAAATATACTGTAGAGATAGATAATAGATAGATGATGGATGTATGTATGGATGGATGGATAGAAAGCTTCAAATTTCAATAAACTGATAGGGTTAAATACATTCTTTGTGCTATTTCAGAGAAGTTCAGGATAAGGTCACATCTGAAAAGTGAGCCCTCTTGCATTTTACAAAAAATGCCAGTTTGGAATTTCCATTTTTAAGACACTCCTACTCCTTCCAATAAAATATAGGTTATATGATTCTAAAGTTTTCAGCTAGAAAGTTTTACTTTCATGGCAGAAGAAAACTGCAAGTTATTATAGCCCATGATGTGTATTTAGGGAGAATGTGGGATAACACATAATTTCTACTTATTTCTAGACTAAATTAATATGATTATATATGATTTCATACCACAAGAGAAAAATTATTTTCTTGTAAAAGTTGATTTCCCTCCCAGATGAACTGAAGTGTTATTTAGATAAATATTTTCTATGAATACCACTACTAGCCAGAAATTTTAAGGAAAGAATAAAGTCACATTTGTCATTAGTCCTATCTCAAGTTAATAATAAATAGGTAACTTGCAGGTAACTTGCATGTACTCTGTTTTCATTGCCTGTTGGTTTGAATTCGGGTTTGGGGGACACAGAATCAACAGTAATTATGCATCTACACAGTTGAGTTAGAAGCATTCGGTCATTAGAACACTCTAGGTTAAGCTGTATAGACAGATCCACCAGTAACGACTAACTAAATATAGCTGCCCCCTTGAAGGAAAGAAGTGGAGACTTGTGTAGGAACATTTAAATAGGTGAGGATGTTGTCTAAGAAAGACTCAAGAACTAAGACCCTAAATTAATAATGAATTTTGTGCTTTAGAGGGCATGTACAGGTGCCCACCTAGTAAGGAATATTTAAGAGACTGGTCACCATAAACTTACTCAAGATGAATTCAGGTGTTCTCATTCAAACAGGTAAATGAAAGAATTAGAATTAAAAAATGTGCTTTTGCTTACATTACCTGGTTTGCTTTTCCCAGCTATCCCATCAAGTGAATTGAAAGATGTGCATCCTGGATGAAGGAAAGTTGAAGTCTCTAATACATAATATCATAGTTCCTAATGTGTTTTGGTTGAAAAAAAAAGGGGGGGGGGAGACAGAGCCCAGCCCACTGGAATTGGAATCTTATGCATAGCTACTTAAGAGACAGTTTACCAGCAAAAAGTAAATTAATGAGATCCCCACTGCCAGACCTCTAAGGAGAGGCACATCTTACAGAGGAGGTAGTGTTCCCGTAGCCAGTGTGAGGGGAGTCACTCCCCAGGAAGTGCCTCGTGAACCAAAGGGGACTGACAATAATTTTCAGAATTGTGATCTCTAGAGTAAGTCTCTTTATTCCTCTTTTTTTGGCATATCAAAACCCAAATAGATGCTCTCCTAGTAAATCTATGTATAAATTCTTCAGATAATAAAAAATGTGTTCAGCTACAATAAAACAGTAGAAAAACACATTAAATACAATTGCAGCAAATATTGATGGCTGTTATGTTTATATTATGTAAAGGGCTCATAAAAATAAGAAGAAAGCCTTAAGAGTCTCAACAGACATATGTACAAAATATATAATAACATATATTGAGAGAATAGAAATGTTGTCAACATTGGGAATAACAGGATATAAATGAAGATGATTATGCAGTGCTATTTTCTTCTGGTGAAGAATGAAAGGGATATTCTGGCCCCACTAATTGCAGCAAAATACAGTGATGAGTAAAAAAATGATACTCTAGAAATCAGTTAGTCAATTCTTGGAAAGAGAAGTTAAGGAGTAATCGCCTTTGAACTACTAATTTTACTTCTAGAAACCTGCCTAAAAATAGAAATAGTAATAAAGGCAAAAAAAAAAAAAAGTTATGCACAACCATATTCACTGAATCTGACAGACCTGTGGTCACCTTGGCCCCATCCCTGACTAGTTCTAGGACTATTGCTCTCTGAGTAAGCCTTGGTTTCATTTTCTGAAAAACATGATAAGAAGCTCTACCTCATTCAGTCATGAGTGTTGAGATGGTATGAAGTTCCAAGTTCATGTGTTCAATAAATGACAGCAATACAACATCACTAATAAATCTCTAGCTGTAGGGAAATGACTATTAAGTTAATTTGATAGATCAAATTGATAGAATAGCATGTGCCTATCAATATTGATATTTATAAAGAATATGGAATAATGTATAAAATTATTATCTTAGAATGTTAATAAAATATGTTTAACCACACAAAGACGGTGATTTCTAATACTTAAAAAAAAGAAAGAAAGAAAAGAAAGAAAAAGGAGGCAAGGAAGGAAAGGTAAATGTAGGTAATCGAGTCTATAAAAATGTCCCGGAAAGGAATATATCAAAATGTTGCAACAGTTATTTGTGTTGGGACAAAGACTTTTTTTCCTGTAGAGCTGAAAATTTATTGAATAAAGGATTCACTTGTAACATGGCACTGTGAGGAGCTCTGTAGATCTACTCCCCACAGAATGACTATAACTGATGAAAATGATAAAAAAGACAACCATTTAAAATCTCTGCAAATATTCCTGAGGGCATAGAGCTAATGAAAAAATATTACTCAGGAAAATTTATTAAATCTCCATAATGCCGTGAAGCTCTGTGTTGCTTGAACATGACTTGCTCCCTCCCTCCTCTGCCCCAGCTCAGTGTGACAGAAGCTTTAGTTTGGGTCAGTGTAGCCAAGAACACAAATTTCTTCCTTCCTCTCTTGCTGTCCCTCACGTCTCCCTTGAGGGCCACCATATCTCGGTAGACAACGCTTCTCATCCCCTTCAGCTTTGTGTTGCAGAGGCTGTATTCTAGGTGAGTGAAGCTGAGAGGCTGAGGGGAGTGGGCTTCCTCCACACTGTGCCCCTCAGAGGGATGGAGACTCTATTCCAGGTATTGCAGGCCAAGTATTGGGGGCCCCAATTCACCTCACTTCAGCTCAGTTGTATGGTAGCAGTTCCACTGTGGGAGAGTTGACTGGTTGAAATGTTGAGAAGACTGGATGCTACTGTCCCTGCTGACTGACCTCCTCATAAAGCAGACTATAACTCCAGCTCTGGGCTAGAAGCTCAGAGATTCTGCCCAAGGAGGGGAGAGGTAGATCATCATAACAAAGGGTCTCTAAACTCTCCCTAAGGAAATGACTTTATTTAGAATAGACAGTGGGAAATTTGGCCTAATGGCAAGCTTGAAAATCATGGAGATTTAGGTGGTAAGATCTAAGAGTGGGCTGGTAGCTCCATGAAATCAACAGAGTAAATCCTCAGCCACCTAGTTCAAAGAGAGAAGCAGGAAAAGAAAAAAAAAAGACAACTAAGAAGAGCACTCCTGGGATCCAGAACAAACCTCAAAGACTGGCTTCAAAATGTACCCCTTCAAAGAGACATCTGAATTTAATTAGACCAGACTGCAGAGCAGTTTATGACCCAGAGAATTGTTGAAAACAATAGAGCAATCAGATAGCAGTGAGTGGAAGCTAACAGCTGGGCGTGATACCAAAAGAGGCAGGTAGCTTAACATAAATCAGGGAAAAAGGCATAGACCTTGCTAAAACTAGTATCATAGTAGGGAGCTGCGTATGATCAAGGTTTACCCTCTGAGATGGTCAACATCAGAGATTTCATACTGAGAGGGATGTAGACTTCTCTCAAATAGGCCACTAAACAAGTAAACAAGCAAACAAGTACAAGAATAAGCCTGGTGGCAGGGGGGTGAGGGGTGTAGTATCCAGAGCCCTTAACACAGAATTTCTAAAATGCCAAATTTTTAACAAAAAATTATGAAAAATGCAAAGAAACCAGAACGTGAAACAAAAGAAATTGCCTGTAAGAAGGCTCAGATGTCAGACTTAACAGACAAAGCTTTCAAAGCAGCCATTATAAACATTTTCAAGAACTAAAGGGAACCATTATTAAAGAAAAAAACATGATGTCAATGTCTCCTCAAGTATAGAATATCCATAAAGAGACAACTGTTCTCAAAAGAACCTATGGAAATTCAGAGTATGATAGCTGAAATGAAAAAATTCACATGAGGGGCTGAATAGTAGATTTGAACTGGCAGAAAAAAGAATCAGCAAATTTGGGGATACATTGGTAGAGATTATGCAATCTGAAGAACAGAGAAAAAATGAAGAAAAATGAACAGAGCCTCAGGAGAATGCAGGCTACCACTAAGCTCACTCATGGGCAGAGGGCCCAAATGAGAGGAAGCACAAGGTTAGAGAAAAGAATCAAAGAAAACTATCCAAAATCTGATGGAAAACATAATCTATATACTGAAGAAACTCAAAGAATTCCCAATAAGATACACAGAAAAAGATTCACACTCAGACATATTGTAGAGAAAATAATGAAAGCCAAGGGTGAAGAGAGAATCTTAAAGGAGAAAAACAACCCATCACATATGAAAGATATCAACAGATGATTTCCTCTTAGAGACAATGGAGACCAGAAGCAGTAGGATGATATTAAAATATCTGGAAAAATAAAAGTTACAAGAATATTATATCCAGTAAACTCTTTTTAAAAAGTGAGGGCAATATAAAGGCATTCCAAGACAAACAAAACCTAGAAAAATTACTGCTAGCAGAACTTCCTTGTAAGAAATACTAATGGAAGTTCTTCAAGCTAAAAGCAAGCGACTCCAGACAGTAAGTAATTCAACCCATGTGAAAAAACAGAGGCTATAGTAAAGGTAATTATGTAGCTAATGACAAAAGACAGTAAAAATGACATATTTCCTCCACTTTCTTCTTTTAGTTGAGCTAAAGAGCAATCACATAAAAATGTATATAATTATTATTGACTTATAGCATAAGGAACCAAAATATATTTTATAATAACAGCAGGAAGAAGGTGGGTAGGAATCAAGGTGTATTATAGAAAGAAAATGACACCAGATAAACTAGAACCCATAGAAAGAAGTGAAGAGATCATGAAATAGTAAATAAGAGAATATAACAAATTATATAAATATATACTATCTCTACTTTCTTCTCTCAGCTTAAGAAGGCATAAAATAACACAAGGAAATATGTATGAAAGTGTATTATTGGCTTATAACATATAGAGATGGAAGCAATGCCAGCACGGAAAAGGGGAAGAAGGAAAAGAGCTTACCTAGGGTAACAATTCTATATCTAATTTGAATGAAGTTAGTATAAACTTGAAGTAGATTCTAATAAATTTAGGTATATATGGTAACCCTTAGAGAAATAACTACAAAAATAGTGAACATACCATTAATGTAATTAAATACGAGTAAATCTTTGTGACATGGGTGAGGCAAAGACTTCTTAGATGTGACACCGAAAAGTATAGGCAACAAAAGAAAAAATAGAAAAATTGGTCTTCATCAAAATTAAAACTTTTTTAAAAAATTTATTTGTTTTTATTCTTTTTTTAAGTAGGCTCCCAGTGTGAAGCCCAATTCAGGACTTGAACGCAGGACCCTGAGATCAAGACCTGAGCTGAGATCAAGAACTGGATGCTTAACTGACTGATCCACCTAGGTGCCCCTAAAACCTTTTGTTTTTTAAAGGGTACCATCAAGTATGTCCAAAGACAACTCACACTATGCAAGAAAATATTGTATTTACAATGCATAAAGAACTCTTATAATTCAATAATAAAAGACAAATTTTATCAATCAAAAATGGGCAAAGGAATTGAATATTTTTCCAAAGAAAATATGCAAATAGCCAATAAGCACATCAAAAGATGCTCAACATGATTAGCCATCCGAGAAATTCAGGGTACAGGCAAAGACATAATGAGATACCACTTCATACCCACTAGGATGGATTTAATTAAAAATTCAGATAATAATATGTGATGATGAAGATGTAAAGAAATTAGAACACTCATTCATTGCTGTTGGGGATGGAAAATGATGGAAAATAGTCTGGTAGTTCTTCAAAAGCTCAAACATAGAGTTACCATTATCACTACTACTCCTAGAAATGCAAACACATGTCCGCACAAAAATGTCTACATGAATGTCCCTAGCAGCATTATTCATAATAGCCCCACAGTAGAAACAACCCAGAAGTCCATCATCTAATAAATGACAACCAAAAAAATTATGTATATATATATATATATATACACACACACATATGTATGTATATGTGTAATATGATATGTGATTCCATTTACATGAAATGTCCAGAACAGGCAAACCTACTGAGTCAGAAAGTAGATTAATGGTTACCTGGGATTGGGAAACCTGGGTGGCTCTAAATGCCCAACTCTTGATTTTAGGTCAGGTCATGATCTCACGGTTGTTCAAGCCCCGCATCAGGCTCTGCACCACGGAGTCTGCTTGGGATTCTCTCTCTCCCTCTCTTTTTGCCCCTCCCCCACACTCACATGTGTGCTTTTTCTCTCTTTCTCTCTCCCTCTCAAAATAAATAAATAAACTTAAAAAAAATGGTTATCTGGGATGGTGAAGTTGGTGCAAAATGAGGAGCTGCTGCTAATACCTATGGGGTTTCCTATAGGGTATGAAAATGTCCTAAAATTTATTGTGGTGATGGTTGTTCAACTATGGACATACTAAAAACTATTGGACTGTACTCTTTAAAGGGGTATGGTATGTGAATTACGTATCAATAAAACTGTGATATTGAAATAAGCAAATAAAATATAGTGAATAAATGCAGCCCTTATAACAAAATGTACACAAATGGACAAACACACAGCATACATCTCCCTGTTGAAATACACTCCTTTATAAGATTCTTCTAATGTGTCATACCATAGTTCTATGAGAAAATTAAACAGACAAAAAATAAAGATTTTTATAATGGCAAATTGAATATAATCAAGTAGCAAAGTATGAAGAGACCTTAAGAATGAGGAGGAGGTGGTGAGATCAAGGTTTTGTCATATTTGGGGAAATATTATTCTGGAGAAGATACAACATGATAGAATCCTTAATGGAGGGAGTATTTTATTAAGTAGCAAATCTTCCACGGATAAACACGCTATGTTTTACAGGCTCTTTGCCTTAAGTACCTGCTATTTTGTCAGGCACTTTTCAAGGTGTCTTACATACATTATCACTCGTTCTCACACAACAAATTTTACAAATGAGAATGTGAGAGCTTTGTAAAGAGGTAACTTTGTCAATTTTCATACAACTAGTACGTGGCGGAATAAAAACTAGAATTCAGGAATGCCTATTGTATCATTCTATGTTGATTACTGTAATTGAAAAACTCTATGAGATACTTCAAAGAAATTTTATTAAAATGCTTTTTGCACATCATTTGGTTCAAAATAAAGAGAAACTTGAAATTTGAGAAGTCATTAGTTAACTCATGAATAAATCCTAAGGTCCCAAGGAAAATTCCCAAGGTTCTTCAAATATTAAGCCTTAAAAATGTAGCACCTTAGGTCACATTAACAACTTTACCAAGTGGAAGTCGTGCATTTTTTAAGTTCTTCCTGGATAGGTAACATTAACAATTTCTATTGCTCCTTCAATTCTTTAAAAAATGATTTCTTGAGACCAGTCAATGGAAAACTCTTGGTCATATTTATGAAAAATCTTAAGGGATTGCTTCTCCCTCAGACTGGAGAGTATAACATATCAAGTAGTTTGTCAGCTCAGTACATTAGAGCAATGTCTTTATGTAAATGAGATGCCATAATGTGAACAGTATATAATGTACTCTAACACTGCACTAACCTTTGTGTCTTTAAAGGAAGAAAAATATCAGACTGGTGAAAATTTAAAAAAATTTTTTCAAATGTTTATTTTTGTGCAGAAAAATGATTGTTTTGTCTCATTGGAGAAGTAAAGCAGCAGTAGAATTTTGACAAGAAGATTTGTGTAATTTCAATTATAATTTAGTTCTTAAAGTAGTACATGTATTGGTCATAACCTCCTGCTTGTATGAGCCCGTTAGAGCTCCTTCCAGTGGAATTCCTGATGAGGTCATCCCTTTGCAAACATCACTTCACCAGTACTTGGTACTAAGATACCTACAGTTTTATTCAGAGGGTTTCAGATTTGGTTAGGACCATGCTGATTAGAGAGGAGAGTAGGGGTGTGCTCCAGTTAGAAAAGCCAAACCTTAAATAGACTAGAACTTTACCTTTAGGTATTAATTAATATGTTACAAATGTATACAGTTGGATCCATTCACCCCACTGGAACCCCAAACAATTCCCAGACAGGCAAAATGCCCAACATGTCTTTGAGAACAGACATGTAGATTACATGACAGCTGTTTATGTCTTCTGATATAAGGGGGAGATCTTCTGGCTTTGGAATCTGGCAGTGACATGTTCTCTTTCGCCAGCAGAGCAGATATATTGTGGATTAAGATGAAAGGCAGAAAGAGTGAAAGGTAGATCATAGGAAGCAATCATGGGGTGATGATAAATCAGAGCAGGAAATGCTTATTTAGATAAATGAGACACATTAAGGCTAAACATCATTTGTGGGAATCCCCACCCCCCCCAAAAGGATTTTAAACTCTAGAATAGATTGAGATAAAAGCACAGCTGGGTTTTTAAAACGCATGGTCACATAATTACAGTCCCAAACCTCTTGTTTGAAAAAAAATATTATGTAAGAGAGGACATTAATTAAAACCCCTCCCACATCTGCACCAAAATAAATGCTATTGAAAATCTAACACTGAAGACATCTCCGAGTTTCAGTTTCTTATCTATAAAAATCACAATAAAAATACTTTCCAGTTTGAACTGTGACCTCTGAGATTTTTTTCCCAAATTAGTTTTGATGATTCTAAGTAAGATATACTTACTCTAAATTCAAGGTGTCACATTTGCAGGAGCATATGAATTTTAATAAGTAATTAAGAGGCTTCGATTTCCAAAGGGATGAATCTCTAAGGGTGAACTAACATGCAATCTGACAGGTTTGTAACAGACATACATGTGTGTAGTTGGGGGGAAGCCTTCCCACAACCCTTAAATCATACTGTTATTTTCCAAGGCAAATTCTAGTAAAGGATTCACAAGCTTAGCTGCCCATTAGAATCTGGGGAGCTCTAAACAATCCTCATGTCCAGGCACATCTCATATCAATTAAGTCAAGATCTCTGGTGATGGGAAGTGTACTTCAATATATTTTAAAGCTCCTGAGGGGATTTCGCTGTGAGTCATGATTAGCACCACTGCCTCATGCCTTCATGTTGTGGAGGAGAAAATTGAGACCTTCATAAGTAAGCTAAATGATTGAATTTAGCTTAAGGAGTCTATGATAAAGCCAGGACAAAAGCCTCAGTCTCCCAACTCTCCATCTTATTATTTCCACTATATTCCATCTTTCTGTCTCTCCTTGTTTCACATGGTCACCTCTGATTGGCCTGCCTGTGGTTTTAATTTCGGATACTCCATTAGTAGTAATAAGGCTATGAATAGCCTCACCCAGTATAATTGTTTTCATATTCCTTTCCTTGTTTACAGGCATTAATTTCCTAGCAATGCTTGCCAGTTTAGAGGTGACCCAAGTTCTTTCATCTTATTGATAAGAAAATTGACCAGAGAAGTTAAGTGACTAGCCTGGGGTCATTTAATCTGGTAAAGAACAAAATTCAGAACTGAAATTGCTTAATATTTCATCCAAGTTCTTCTACTCTTCTAAGACTCCACCTTTGATGATGGAAGTGTCTTGAAGGAAACACTGGTACCCTTTTTCAAGAAGCTAACACTTTTGGGGGCACCTAGGTGGCTCAGTTCAGTTAAGCCTCTGACTCTTGATTTTGGCTCAGGTCATGATCTTATGGTTCATGAGTTCGAGCCTTGCATCGGGCTCTGTGCTGACAGCACAGGGCCTACTTGGAATTTCCTCTCTCCCCCTCTCTCTGCCGCCCCCCACTGTCTCTCAAAATAAACTTAAAAAAAAGAAGAAGCTAACACATTTGTCCCAAGAGTAGAGAAGTGGAACGAGGATGAGGCAGACACTGCATTTGCACAAGCATCTTTTTAGGTGAGAGGAGAGCCCACGATACTGCTGCAGTCACACACGTGAGTGCTTGCATCCTGGCTCAGCTGCTCAGGGGCAGCAAGTCAGCCCAAGGTTTCTCTGGTGTAGGTTTTAGATTAACCTTCCAGGCTCCAATGTTTCCTTCCTTTTCCTTGTGTCTGTTCTCCTTTCTGAAGTGCTTGCTTCTGGGTCTTAGGTTCCAGCGTGAGACACAGAAATAAGACACAAGAGCTTCAAATAGACTATGTTACTGGCTCTGGCAACTGCATAAAGTCAAATCCCTATAACAAATCCCTTAAACACACACACACACACACACACACACACACACACACGGCCCTATGGTTGTTTGAGTTTGCAATTTCCAGTTACTCGATACTAACCATACTCAGACTTTCCAGTAACCTTTTTCTGAAACCCTTTTGACCATTTTTTATGATTTGCTATGCCTTTGATTTCCATGATTTTTCCATCTCCTCAAGTATCTTTATTATTAATGTTTTCATTTGTGCTGTTTCTTTTTTTTTTTTTTTTGTGCTCTTTCTTTTTTTTTTTTTTTTCTGTGTCACACTTCTTTATTTATTTATTTATTTATTTATTTAAAATCAAATTAGTTAACATACAGTGCAGTCTTTGTTTCAGGAGTGGAACCCAGGGGTTGATTCATCACTTATATATGACATCCGGTGCTCATCTCAACAAGTGCCCTTCTTAATGTCCATCACCTGTTTACCCCACCCTCAACTCACCTTCCTTCCAGAAACCTTCAGCCTGTTGTCTGTATTTAAGAGTCTCTTATGATTTGCATCCCTCTCTGTTTTTATCTTATTTTTCCTTCCCTTCCCCTATATTTGTCTGTTGTGTTTCTCACATTCCACATATGAGAGAAATCATATAATATCTGTCTTTCATGCTGCTGTTTATTATTTAAGATTTTGATTGTTGGGGCTCCTGGGTGGCTCAGTTGGTTAAGCGACTGGTTTCAACTCAGATCATGATTCTATGATTCATGAATTTGAGTCCCACCTCAGGCTCTCTGCTGTCAGCATAGAGCCTGCTTTGGATCTTCTGTCTCTCCCCCTCACCCCTCCCCTGCTTATGGGCTCTTTCTCTCTCCTAAAAATAAATAAACATTTAAAAACAAAATATTTGAATCCTTGAGTTTAGAATGCAACCACTCTTATACCTCTTGTTACCTATATGATTAAGACAGACTTAGGAATGTAGGAAAAGCTCACATAAAAACTCAACATTACTAGATCTTTGATCAGGGTCCAGTGTTCATGTTACTATGCTTGTTCAGTTGGAAGAGGACTGGTGACTTGCCTTCCTGCATGTGCTTTAAACAAAGCAATAGCATTAACCTAGAGTAACTGTATTTAAGTCATCTTCTTTTTTTTTAATTATTTTTTACGTTTATTTATTATTGAGACAGAGAGAAACAGAGCATGAGTGGGGGAGGGATAGAGAGAGAGGGAGACATAGAATCTGAAGCAGGCTCCAGGCTCTAAGCTGTTGGAACAGAGCCTGATGCGGGGCTCGAACCCACAAACCGTGAGATCATGACCTGAGCCAAAGTCGGTCACTTGACGACTGACTGAGCCACCCAGGCACCTCTTACATCATCTTTTTACCACCCAGGGACCTGACTGAAAATTTTGTTAACTAGTTGTAGAAAGACAACTACTACATATCCAGTCTGCAAACTTTTATAGCACAGTATTTCTGAAAAAGAATACTTTATAGCCAATGACTGAATACTCGAGAATTATTGTCTTTGAAAATTTTATTTTAGTTTTCTATTTTTAGAGCAACGTCAGTTGTCAGTTTTCAAAAATGTGTATTATGATAATACGTTATAGGACATACTCTGGTTAGCCTTGCTTTTGAAGTCTAAGGTGATAGACTTGATTTTAAAAGCCAAAACCTGAAAATGGTCCTCTCTTTACACTTACAATCAATGTTTACAAATGCCTACATAATTGTTTTGTATATTTTTAAATAGGGAAATTATGTTACAACTCTATCATAAAAGACCACAAAATTTAAAAACTTGACACTTAAAAAATAACTTTCCCTTTAAAGATACAAAAATTCATATTTCAGTATAAATATATGTATGGTTAAATAGATAGAGACTCATTATATATGTAAAGTTTTATAATCTGCTCAATTTTTACTTAAAAGTATAAAAAGTTTACATTAAAGCATGATTTTTAATATCCACATAATATTTTATTCCATGAATATAACCAGTTAATCTCCTAGTGTAGGAAATTTGATTACAAGTAATGTTTCAGCAAAGTCTCCTTGTTCATCAGTATCTTCACCCATGATTTTAGTAATCATCTCAGGACAAAAATTTTAAGGTGAAAGTACTTAAAAACTGTTGCAACATATTTCCTGCTTTTTCTTAGGGTATACCAATTATATTTGCATCAATAATCTATCCTCTTTTTTTTTAATTTTGCCACATGGATAAGCCCAAATTATACATAATTATTATTTTAATTTGTATTTCCCCAAACCCATAGTTGCAAGGACAATATATATTTGTATACCTTGAGATAACTTCTGGTTTAATGAAAGATACAATTCTGTTCTTTAAACATTTTTAGATTTCTTTTATATACAACAAATAACTAGTGATAGCAAACACTGTTTCCAGAAGAGTAAAAAAGAGCATCATTTTGAAATGAAATGAAGCCCAAAGAAGTAGGAAAATAGCAGAACAATTATCCTTTCCCCATCTCAAATCATGGTGGACAGGGAGGAGTGAGATTGGCTTAAAGTGGGGATTAAATTGCTCTGGATATCAAATGGAGAGTAAGACTGTGCTAACAGCTTTGGCTGGAACTCTGCAAGTGTTAGATGTTATAATTGACAGGGCACCAAGCCAAACATTATACATCCAAGACTGAGAAAGGATGTTAAGAGTAGAAACTGGAGAAGTCAGTCGATATTTTCACAACTTTGTTGAGCTCAAAATGAGATCCCTGAAGACAAAGATGATGATTAACATAAACCCATTATGATAAAAAGGGGGAAGGGCCAGCAAATTATTCAGAAATTATACATCAGTCTATTCTAATCACATTTGGGAGAGATATTGTACAAGCCTTTTGAGCAGTCTAATAGAGCTATACCTAGCAAGCCCATGGTTTGATGGAGACAAGCCCCATGCTCCCATTCCTTGGCTCATCACAATTCTTTGAGGATATCATTATTTTGAAGGTGCTAAGCTATTTTCAGAAAGGAGGAAACCTAGAGTGTGTGTTCTTACTGCTTTGAATCGAACTCAGCTTGTTTGTTTGGGTTTGGAGTTGATATTGTCTACTGAGAGGAACTTCCTTTATAATCATATGCAAGCTGTGAATGATTTGGGTTCTGCAGGAGTGGTCTGTATGAGGAAATTCTTTTTAACTCTCTAAAATTCCTGTGAGAAAAATCTTCCTCCAATCAAGGGAATTGTTCTTCTATAAAAAAGATTTGAGAACACAGCAGTTTTGACATGAAGGGGCTAATCTGGCAAATGCATAAGGTGGTTTGTGGCCAGTACAAATGTTCAGCTTCTCCAATATCTCTGGGGACTGCTGAGAGGCAGAAAAGGTTGAAGGCTTGATTACTGCCCAAAATTCAAAGCAAGGGGAAGAAAACACAAGAGAGGGGAGGATTTAAATGGCAGAAGGGAGGTAACATATAACCAATAACTCTCATAGAAAGGAGTCCAAGGACATGCTCTCCTACCCACTCTTCACTCTCAGTTTGAGTCTTTCTTACAACTGAGATCTCCTGGGCACACAAAACTGGGCAGAAAATTTCTGCATCAATTAGTTGCTTGATATTTCTTTTCTGGCATACAAAAAAATAGCCAGACAACAACCTATCATTTACTGCTTTAGACCTGGGTATAGAGAAAGGAGCACAACACATGTAATTAATTCTCAAGGATGCAGTCGACAGAGTGAAGACTTATTATGAAAAGAAAAGAAATGTTAATAATCTGCCCGAGATAGTAGGTACACTCTACTGTTCCATAGATCTATGCTTGGCCAATCTAGCAACTCTTTCAGAAACAAACAAAACATAACAAAACAAAACAAAGCATTTTTTAAAGATTTAAGTCAATATCTTTATCCAGGAATTGATCTGGATTGCATCGACTGCAGATTTTCAGTCCTAGTTTAGATATAATTCCCTATAATCCAGACATGGTGGTTGTGAAATTAAATAGCTATAAAACACTTATAAGTCCTTTGAATAATCCACCCTGTCTGGGAAACTGTTTCCTGCCTTTGGTTCAATCGCTGAAACAATGACCAGGGCATCCTTAGACAGAATGTACTGCCCTGGCTTGATGGGCACCGGTGCATGTCCACATGGCAACCCCAAATTTATATTTATTTTCAAAAACTAGGGATGATATAATTCCATTTTATTGAGCCACAGTCCCAGTTGTGGGAGATCACTGAGATCAAATGTACTGACCTAGAACAAGCTTTGGCAAAGCCTCCTGGAAGACCACGTCTTTTCTGTCCTATGTGAGTGTGTTTCCAAGATAATCCCTTAGTTCAAATGGGGTCATCCAACAATAACTCCTCATGGTAGTTTCTTTTAATAACCCAAACCTACCTTTTATCTGGAAATGCCCAGCTCTAAGTTCCTCATGTAGTTTAAATATTGTGTAATGGATATAATAATTATGGTCACTGTGCAAAACCTTATAGCAACCACCCTTTGTCATAAGTCAAGAGGTGAATAGCAGGTGAGAAAGGGGAGAAAAGGATTTGGCAAGATCACTATGCTCCCCATTAAATCAATAATGGAAGACTTGCGGGTCAATTCAGAAGCAGAAGAGCATAGTTTAACAAGTAGGAATGTTTCTACAATTAGGCAAAGCAAGCAACTATGCATGTTTAATTGTCACAAATATTCTTCACCATCTCAGCATGGAGAATTGGTTTTCCTATCTTCATACTTTCACATGACATCTCTTCCCATGCTATGTCTTAAACTAAACATTATCTCATTAGACTGCCATGTATTTCTTACAACACTGCTGAATTAAAACCAATTTGAGGGCAAGTACAAGTCCTCAGAGAGCCTGCCACAGTGCTTTGCAAATGGCAAACTTTCATTGAAAAATGTTTGCTCTCTCACTGGCAAAATTTAATGGATATCAAATAGCTCCTCCTACTCTGGCATACATTTAAGTATTTTCCATTCTAAACCCATTTTCCATCCTAAACACCAGTTATACCACTGGATTTCCTAACAATAAGGCTTCATTTCTTTAGGCTTGGAAGTTTCTTCATCTTTAACTATGTTCCATTAAAAACTCAAACACACCTGGACAGAGTGAACTTAATGTCTCCCCTTTGACAATGGGTGCCTGCTTTCTCAAGGTATTTCTCTTTCAGGTCCTTGCTTTCTAGTATCTTCTTTATCTAATATCTGGAGAAGGGATCCAGAAGATCATATGGATATTTTATTTACCCTTGCATGGAACTTAAAATTAGTTGCCAGTTTGTATTAGTTTATTAAGTCAAAGAATTTATTCTAACTTTTCTTGAAATTCTTAACTTGTTAGAGGCAAGTACCTGTTGACTGAAAACCATATTCGACTTGGCCATGTCTAGGTCCAGAGTCATTTCACTTAGGCCCAGAGTTGCTTATTAGCATAGCTAGCTTAAATAGTGAGGAGCTGAATCCTTCCTTCCCTGAAAGACTTCACCACTTGAACTACCATGGTGTTCCTTCCTGGTATTTGGGAAAACAACAACAACAAAACAAAACATTAATTTTTATAAAACCCAGGAAGAACAAAAGATTAGACAAAATGATTATGGTTTATATCCACATATTATGCATAAATATTCAGTGTTTGAAAGAAAATATAGAATTTCACAATTTTCCAAAATTCAACTCCAACTGTCTTAATCCACAAGGGAAATGTCAGGATTGCAACAGAGGAGGAGACCTGTTTCTAATTGAGAAAGCCCTGCCCTCTTACCAGCCCTGCTGTCTGTGGATCTGAAGCCTTTAAAGTTTGGGGAAATTCACTCCCTTGCTCCTCACTTCTTTATGAAGTCTTTGAATGTTCTTCACTCCTTTCTGGCTCTTTCAAGAATAATTAGTACCCTCATCAATTTCCCTGCCCTTGCCCATTTGACAAACAAGTGCCATTTGAGTGAAATGTTTGCATTCTTTACTGAGCAGATTTTGGGGGCAGTTCCTAATTCGATAGATTTCACAGCAGTGATGCTCCCAAGAGAGTCATAAATGAATTTGTGGTAACTCAAGCAGTTTTTGACGACCAACAGTGTTTTGTTACATCTTTGAATTGGCCTTTCATTTCAGTGATTAACAGGTGTGGTGCAGAAAGGCTTGGTTTCAGCTCCACTTAATTCAACAGCCTGCTTCTGCTTTGCTACTAGTCTAAGAAACAAGAATATCAGACTTCCAGAAGAGTTATTAGACTTCTATATCTAGATTATTTCAGGAATAACTTAGCTAGAAAAATCTAACACATAGCACCAAGCAGGCATAATTTCCTAACTCTTTCTTTTTGCAATTTTATAGTTAAAGAATAACTTCTTTCAAGCTATGCATCTAAACTAAAAACCTTTTTCTATCAAAACTACAAACCTTTTTCTATCAAAACTACATAATAAATTATGATTGTTAATCAGCAAAACCAATCCTGAATTATCAGCCTAAGGATGAGCCATTTTCCTGAATGTCTTCCCTTTTCTATCTAAGTGTCTGCCCTTGGGCAATATCATTCCAGACTTCCCATTTTGAATGATAATTAGAAAGGAGAGTTGTAGGATGTAACAGTAATACATGTTTCTGTTTGTTTTCAACACAAACAGTTGGTTAGGGGGTTTAACAGAATTTGTGAAGGGATAAGGCAACTTTATTAAGAAGTTTTCCCAAAGGCATTGATATCCCTTAGCTCATCAGCACATAGGAAGCATCTACTATAGACTGAGTATTTCAGTCAGCTCTGGGTGAAATACCCAGGAAAAACCATATTGTTTTTTCCTTGTTGAGAATGACACTTGAAAAAAAAGTTGTACAAACAGCTAAATGGGTCGGGAAATTAAAAATAAAGGAAATGGGATCTTGGAGCTGAAACTGTCAGGAAAGATTTTCTGACTTTGAAGCAAGTGAAAGGAAAGGCATCAAAGGCAATGGCACAGAAGCAAGAAAGATCAAGAATGTACACTGAAAGTGGAAGGCTGAGTCCGCTGCATATGCTGAGAAGTAGGGCATCATTCAAGTGGCTAGGGAACCATTATTCTCAGGTTAGGAATAATGGAATTTTTAGGGAGAGAGAAAGTCTAGTTTCTCAATCAGAGAACTGATGCAGAGAAAGCTTTTGTGTATATCATTACTGCAATCTGGATTATACTTGATGGTCAGTATTAGTTTAAACTCACTTATGAAAGAACAGCTTGAGACAAACAAGCATGAATAATAATATGAATAATCAAGGAACTGCTGAAAATACACTAACTTTGGTTGGAATTGACATTAATTAAAATAAATTGATATTAATGAATTAGCTTGAGTTCTAGGTAACCTCAAATATTATTTCCAAAGTTACTCTAGCTATCCATGTTTCCAAATGATTCACTGTAAATAATTATGAGGCAAAATTATTACCTGAGATGTGATCAAATCCAGACATCTAAGACAGGAAACCTACAGAACAGGTTATTAACATATTCCTTATCATGACACTTAAGACCCTGGAAAAATAAGGGCTTCTTATTCACAAGTTTATGGATTTCCCTGGAACCAAGGATGACCTTGTAATCCCTTCAGTCAGTCTTCAGAGAGATCTCACCAACAATATAAGTGTTTGAAAGCAGAGTTGTCATTATAAGATCTGGATTTAAAGTTGGGATTTATGATCAGTACAATATCCATGATATGTATGGCAGTGTGAATTAGGCTTTGATATAGTTTGACATTCACTGGAGGATATTTTAAAGGCAAAACTTGGCTTTAGTTTTAGCCAATGGTTTCTTCATTATCTAAAACAGAAGAAAGCATTTATCAATGCATCAATCAAAGTTTCAGATGTCTCCAGAACATAAAATTATTTAAGGGGACTCAGGGGAGCCATTGCAAACTGTCTACCTAAAATGGCTTCAATGTTATTTTTAATTTTAATGTGAATACTAAAGTTATCTGATTATAGCAACTTTGTGTTATACTTACACAAGGGCAGATTCATGACCCTGCTTTCAAGCTGAGTTTAAACCTTAGAGAGATTCCCAAGTATAAATAAAACATTGTAATCAATACCACCCTTTTCACAAAATTCTGGGAAATAAATTAGAAATTCCATTCTTCTAAGATGAAACATAAACTAACCAGATTTTCTAAATGTTGGGTACCTGATATATTTTTGGCTGCGTCCTCAATGTTGTTTTCAAAACACAGAAATTCTAACTATAGCATTTTGAATTAAGAACACTGCATATTTTGGAACCACTAGGAATACTCCCAAGTGCTACTACTTTTTAAGCATTATTTTCATGTTAATTCATACATTCTACAAATATTTATTTAGTACCTATTATGCATCAAAGACCATGATAAATGCTAGAACACAAAAAAGAAAAGGGAAGGAAAACCAATGTTGCAACTATCTATTCTCCCATTATTGCAAGGTATTCCTTCCAAGTTCCTAGAGTGTTTGGCCCATGATTTTTTTGTTTGTTTTCCCATACAATCTAAAAAGTTCCAGTTAAATGTATGAATGATTAATCTAGGTTCATTATTAGTGGGAAATTAAAAATAATCAATATATCTCCCTATCTTTTTAAGATTGGTGTTGCAAGTAGGATGCTTCAGTAAATTCTTGATCTTTGATGGGTAAGGGTCCTAAAATAGTTTCTAACTCAAGAAAGAGTTTGTACCAGACTTCAGGATGTCCTAAAAGAAAGTATAGGGCTAATAAAGAGAAAGAAGGGGCTGAAGGTAAGCCAATGTTTATCTTGATTCCAGGAGTCCGAAGGAAGAACACAAAGAATGCAAATAAGAATACACATGTGGCCAACCCTAAAGCCACTCATCTTTTAAAAAGTTTATAATATCCTGTAGAGCAATGGGTGAACATGCATGTGAATTAATCATGTTAGAATCTTGGACAGCCACATTTTGTTTGGACAGAAAAACAAATCCAAATCAAATGGACAAAAGAAAAGAGAGACCAGTATTACCATAATTCCTCTATGTGGTTAGCAAGGCATGGATTTCACCTTTTATGATAAATGCAGATATTTTGTAAATATTATCAACAAAGTACAGAAGACAAAAATGAACCAATAGAAATACTTACAATGACCTCCGCACTGACTGTCTATGACAGAGCTGTGAAGCTCATACTACAAATGAAGTACTACTATGACTGTCTATGCAGAGCTGTGAAGCTCACACTACAAATGAAGACAAGCAAGATAGGAATGTGGTCTTGGTGGAAGCAGCAAGTGTTATGTTTATCCATATGATGATAGGTTTGCAGGCTGTTAAACATGTGGGCAAAAACATCTGAAAGCTTAGAGTGCAGGTCTAGACAGGGGGAGTAGTAAGGTTGGTTAGACAGGTAGATCTGGGAATGATCTGCAAAACGATGCTGTTGTAGCTGGGAGAGTGTAGGGGTCTGCCAGGGAGAGGGAGGTCTGGGCGCCACGTAATCCAGGAGCAGACCCAAGTTGGACCTGGTCCCAGACACAGATAGAGGAAGGCTGAGGTGGGAGTGTTAAGGGTACTTTACTCCTGTCTGGAGTTTCAAGATTTTGTATCTATGCTAATCCTGCCTCTCTCTATGATTAGAGGGCTTGCAATTCAGAAGTTTAAAATGAACAAAAGTAAAAAAAAAAAAAAAAAAAAAAGAGAAGAAAAAGAAAAAGAAAAGTTAAAGAAAAGAAAAATGCTTGCAAAAATGGGGACAAGCAAACATAATGGTGTAATGATGATGTTGCCATAGAGTAAACATGGTGAGGATGGGCAAATAGAACATCTATGGCATACGGTTAGGTTACTTTACTGGTTTAAAAATTTAGGTAATTTGCTAAAATGCCTTACTGTGCCACTTAAAATGTATGTTTGATTCAGGTTTTAGCTGTACTTGTTTTCATTGACATGGCTTGATATAATGGATCAGTACTTGAGAATCTAATTCCTCTACTCTGGCAGAGCAGCATGCTGTTCCTGGGTAGCACAGAAGATGACTTTGAGGAGCTGGAGTTGGCAGTCTGGCTGAGACGCTAAGATGGATAAGGAAAAATTGAGCAGGGCTCAGAAATATGCACAGTTGAGGACTAAAGTGTGAGTTACAAGTCAATTGCCATTATCGAACTTCACAATCGGCAGTATCAGTGCAGGTTAGAGAAATATGGGGAGAGTCCAAGGAAGAGGATTCTGAGCTGGGATTTGAAGGATGGGTAGGGTATGTGACTGGACAGGGATGGAGAAAAACATTGGTATTATTGGTATGAAAAATGACATGAGGATGGGACCAAAAATGGCCCCTTATTTTTGGTAAGATAACCAGGCTCTCAAACATAAACAAGTTATGTTTAAAGGTGTGGTAACAGAAGTTATCTAGATGAAAAAGAATTTGGGGAGCTGGGATGAGGAGTTCAGAGTTTAAGCTACATCTAGGTGACTTGCCTTTACACTAGATGGTGAGGTCTGATTGAGGCTGCTAAGGCTCCTGACATACAGGACCAGTGGAAGAAGTGAAAGAGAGGTACGTGTCCTTTCCCACACCACAGCTAGTGTAGAGCCAGCTGTGCCAAATCTCCATTCACTGCAGTGGAAATGTTTCTCTGCACCAGCGGCTAACAGCTGGTCCCAGCACTGCCCAACAACCCTTACCTCTTCTTATTCTTTTTTTTGTTGTTGTTGTTAACTTTATAGTTTATTGTCAGGTTGGTTTCCATATAACACCCAGTGCTCTTCCCCACAAGTGACCTCCACCACCTCTTCTTATTCTTGAGAGGCTATTAGCTGTAATTCTAATAGTCAGTCAAACCAAAGCCTTATGCTTAAGACTTGGCAATTGTATCGTTTAAGTATGTTAAATGAAAGCTAGAAATTTAGCTCTTAGCACACAACGCTCTACAGAATAAATGGCAACAAAAGGATGATGTGGATTCTCATTTCCCTGAAACTAGCATACTCTAATTTCTCCACCCCCACCTTGGATTTTCTTTCCACAATTTGAATGCTATCATGTTCTTTATTTTTTAAAACTGCTTCTGGCTATGATCAGCAGCAGGGGTTTACGAAGTGTGATCCTCTGAGCGGCATCACCTGGGAACTTGTTAGAAATGTATATTCTTGTACTCCACCTCAGGCCTGCTTAATCAGAAGTTCTGTAAGTGGGGCCCAGCAATCTGTGTTTTAAAGAGGATTCCAGGTGATTCTCCTGCATGATAAAGTAGAGAGCTACTCACCTGTGGGATTCAGTGATGGCTCCTTAGAATATCATACAGGGCTCTTTAAGGTCTATTCCTAACCTACTTTTCTAGCCATGTTCAGCCTTTGCCCTGGCCTGCAACCCAGCACTGACACTGAGCATAAGTGTATTACAGACATGTGCATAGTTTTCATTCTCCTAACCAAACGCTTTCTTAAATGCTTGCAATCACTTCACTCAGTTTGGTAACTGAGCCTTACTTTTTCTTTCTCTTTCTTTCTTTCTTTCTTTCTTTCTTTCTTTCTTTCTTTCTTTCTTTCTTTCTTTCTTTCTCTCTTTCTCTCTTTCTTTCTTTCTTAATTTTAGAAAGAGAGAGAACATGAGCTGGAAAAGGGGTAGAGGGAGGCAGAGAAAGAGAGAAAGAGCCAAAGAGAGAAAAAGAGAGAGAGAGAAGAGAGGGCGCGAGTGCGAGCGAGCCTGAAGCTGGGCTCCATTCCAGGACTCTAGGATCAGGACTTGAGCTGAAATCAAGAGTTGGACACTCAACTGACTGAGCCAACCAGGTGCCCCCCCACTTTTTTATTTTAGAGAGGGAGAGAGACAAACCCCACTTTTCAAGTCCACCCTCAATATCTCCTGGCTGTGGCCAGCAGTTCCTCTCTCCTATAGTCCCCAAAGCCCTTTGTTTACCCTACTAATACAATACTTATCACAATGAATTGAATGCTCTGCTTATGTGTCTGTTAAGGTTAAGGACAGAATCTTATTTCATTCAAATCTGAACACTTACCCACATCAGAGAGTCAGGACACTCGGATTCTAATACCAGTTCTGCCAACCAACTGGTGCTCTCGGGCACAGGGGTTGGCCCTCTGTTGTCCTGCCTTGATTTCCGCTTCTGTGAAATGAGGGGACAGATTAAATAATCCCCAGGAGGTTTAACATTAGAAACTCTGCATGTCTAACAAGCAGCCAGGTGATTGTTATGCATTGTGAAGTTTGAGAACCACTGCTGAAGACCTCCCTACCTATAAACATTAAAAAACCTCCAGCTACGTATTTAAGAAAATTTTATCTTCCTTTACTTTTGCCACTGAATTTCTAGCCGACCGACACACCACAGAGTAGATCAGCCCAGGTTTCCTCCCTGCCATCAGCGGAGAACTCGCCTGCAGGAATTTTCTCCTATTTTTGTCTTTGGAGGCCTAGCAAAGAGCTTAGCTGGAAGCTCCTTAATGTTATCAGTCATGTGGAGGGGCACCTGGGTGGCTCAGTCGGTTAGGTGTCAGACTCCGGCTCAGGTCATGATCTCATGGTTTGTGAGTTCGAGCCCTGCGTCCAGCTCTGGGCTGACAGCTCAGAGCCTGGAGCCTACTTCGGATTCTATGTCTCCCTCTCTCTGCACCTCCCCTGCTTGTGCCCTGTCTCTCCCTCAATAAACAAATAAACATTAAAAAAATTTAAAACAGTTATCAGTTATCAGTCACTTGGAGAAGCAGCTGAAGTAAGGTCTGGGAAAGAAGCGAAGAAGCAAGAAATTAAAAAATAATAAATATTTTGGACACATTTCTGTATGTTTGACTAAACAAATTAAAGAAATGATTTAATAAATCAATAATCATACATTCAAATAATAAAATTAGTTCCCAATTAAAGATAAAATGGCATAGCCTCTCCAGCCCCAATATCTCATGAGGCAGTTACATGTTACAGTTTTCATAAAGTGGTAAACATCCAGGAATGTGTATATATGGACTATTAGTGTATTCTTTTTCTTATCAGCAATGGCTGCCTCAGTGGCAGAGACAGACCACCCACAGAACCTTGAAGCTGCAGTTTGCTACCAGCAATGATTTGGTTAACCTTTGATTAAACATAGGAATGTAAAGCATGAAAAGGTCTGGAGCCTGACACAACCCTTTGACACCACGCTGTCTGTCATTAATGATAATTCACCATTAGATGTTCAGCTTTGAAAATGAAATTAGACGACTTCAGTTTTCAGCCTTAACCCTGCTGTACTGTCAACTGAACCCTGCTGTGTTTGGAGACTTCCTGATTTACTGCTTTGCCTTTTAACTATTTTCAGGCAAATGGGAGTTGGGGGTAGGGTAAAAAAGAGTCCAGGGATCAAGTGAGTACAAACAAGGCATCTCAACTACCATCAAGGGAAGAGACTTTCTGCTTAGATAAGTCACCAGGTCAGAAGAGATTTATTCCCACAGTTGATTTTTTTTTCTTTTTCAAGCTAGGTGTAAGAATTTTCTTGCTGAGACATCATGCAAGAAATATTCAGTATCCTTCTTCACTTCCTTCTAAAAACAACAGCGATAAGTTCCATGGGATCCTTCCTATGTCTCAAAGGTTCTTTTCCTTTTAACAATATATCAGTGTATTCGAAGGCTCTGCATCTCATTTCACATGCAATGTGATATTCAGAGCAGGGTGCAATGTATGTGTAAATGCTCATTGAATGAACACATGACTGAATCTACCTCTTAGTTCAATAGCTGTGGTTTGCACATACAATCAAGTTTCAGACAACAAGTAAAATTATAGGCAGTTGACACAGACCTCTTCCTGTTAACAGCTGATTTGATATTCTTAGGTTCACTATTTTTTTTTTTTTTTTGGCTCTCCCTTTTGGGTCCCCTCTGCCTGCCATAGCTTTTTGGCTAATTGGACTCGGGAAACCCTCTCAGCAATTGGTTTGGTGGACTCCTGGGATTTCAACGTCAAGAGATTCTGACTTCCATCTCCACCTTGTAGACCCCTTCAGGGAGCATGCAATTTAACTCCCCTGTTCCCCGAGAGGAGAGAGATTTGGGCATCATCTTCTACAGAACTAGGCAAGAAGTGCTAGAGCAAACTGTACTGTCTTTGGGTCTTTCTCATGTACAGAGATGGCTTAACATAATTCAATCATTTTTATTCTGCTCACCAATGTAATTACATTGTTTCACAATACAAAAACTTTTTAAGTGTATAATCTCCGCTCACCAATGTAATTACATTGTTTCACAATACAAAAACTTTTTAAGTGTATAATCTCCGCAAAATTTGTTCCAGGTAAAGGATAGGGCATTACCACTATAGCTACTATCTCAGCATTACTTTGGAAATTAGGAGGCTGTTACAGATTAAATCAGCCAACCACTATACTGAGAAATTTTATTTTACATAACAAACATGTATACCATTTACCATGAAACAGGCACACCATTTTATGTACTTCATAAGTATTAATTTACTTAACTTTCAAAACAACATAAGAGGTAAGTACTATTATTAGCTCTATTTCAAAATGAGGAAAGTGAGACACAGGGAGCCAAGTGACTTACCCAAGGTCAGTCAGGTAATGAATGGCAGAGTTGGGATTCAAATCCCGCAAACTCCAACTGCAAGATCTGTGCTCACGACCCTTCTACTTTGTTGACTGGCCACCTAACTCCATCTGGTATTTCTCAAAGAAACTTAAGTTACAGATAAGTGATAATATAATGATAACATTAAGTATCATTAGTCATAGAGATAGGATAGTTTTATTAATAATAATAGATTCATAATAATGGGAAAAAAAGAACTTCTCCTATTATTTGAGGGTATGGTCCATGTTCTGCTATATATTATGTCAGATATGGTTTTGATATTCATGTTAGAATGTGATTGCTGTTATTTTTACTATGATACATAGGCACTATAACATCAGTATTTGTTTCTTAATTTTTATTTTATATGTATATATATTTAACATAAAATTTTCCATTTTTAAGTGTACAATTCAGTGGCGTTTTCACAATGTGTGCAACCATCACTACTAACTATCTCTAAGATTTTTCATTACCCCAAATAGCTACTATATACCCATTATGCAATAATTCCCAATTACTCCTTGTATAACTTCTAATATACTTTCTGTCTCTATTAAATTGCCTATTCTAGATATTTCATGTAAGTAGAATCCATTTGTGTTCTTTTATGTCTGGCCTATTTTGGTTAGCATAATATTTTCAAAGTTCATACAATGTAGCAGAATTTCATCTTTTGTGACTGAATAATATTTCATTATGTGTATATACCACATTTTGTCTATCCATCTGCTGATTCATCTGCTGATGGCCACTTGGGGTGTTCTGGCCACTTGTTGGCTATTGTGAATAATGCCTCAATAAAAATTGATGTATGTGTTTTGCTAGAGTCCCAGTTTTCAATTCGTTTAGAATTGTTAGATCATATGGTAGTTCTGTTAAGCTTTTTGACTGTTTGCAATATCAGCTGCACAAGTTTACATCCTTATCAGTAATGGACAAGGTTTCCAATTTCTCTATATTGTCAGCACTACTTGTTATTTTCTGGGTTTTGTTTAATTATAGCCCTCCTAGTAGGTATGAAGTGCTATCTCATTGTGCTTTTGATTTACATATCCCCAATGATTAATGATGTTGAAATTTTTTGAAGTTCTTATTGGTCATTTATACATTTATATATCTTCTTTCAAGAAATGTCTATTCAAGTCTTTTGTATGTCTTTTAAATCACATTGTCTTTCTGTTGTTGAGTTGTATGTATTCTTTATACATTTTGGGTACTAAACTTTTGCCAAATTTATGATTTTCAAATATTTCTTTTATTCTGTGGGTTATCTTTTTACTTTTCCATATTATCTTTTGATGCACAAAAGCTTTTAATTTTAATGAAGTCCAATTTACCTATTTTTTCTTTTGTTGCCTATATATTCACCATTATCTTTAAGGAGCAATCACTAAGTCAAAGGTCATGAAGATTTGCCCTATATTTTATTTTTAGAGTTTTAGAGTTTTAGTTCTTATATTTAGGTTTTAATCCATTTTGGATTTTTTTTTGTATATGGTGGAAGGTTAAGAGTCCACCTTCATTCTCTTACATGTGGACATTCATTTTTCCCAGCACTATTAGTTGAAGGGACTGTTCTTTCACCATAACAAACTTTGTAAAAAATTATTTGACCGAATATGCAAGGGTTTATTTCTGGGCTCTCCATTGCAGTTTATTAGTCTATATGTCTAACCTTATGACAGATCACACTGTTTTTATTACTGTAGGAAATGATATTTATAACTATATTCTAATCAGCCACAGTAAGTTTTGGTCAGCAGCTTTGTATAGGTGGATCATTTGTGTTGCATTAAACACAGTTCAATTAGCTAGAGCTAATTACCGTAAACATGTAATTCCAATATTAGAGAATTGGATCTAACTAATATCCAGTTTCCTTTTCATTCTGGCAGACTGAAGATTTCAAGGGTTGTATGACTCCTTCTGGCCAATAGACCCTGAGCAGACCTGGTGGGTGTCACCTCTAGGCCAAACATGAAAGAATACCTATGAGATTTTGTGGCTCTCTTCTGCTATGAGAACCAATGATATGGGGGTTCAAGATGGGGCAGCTATATGGAGTCCAGCCTGTGTCCTTGAGTGACTATGTGGGACAGAGACCCTCCCGCACCTCTATCTCACCTTAGGTGTCCTGTAATGGACAAGTAGCATGTATGAAAAATCATCTCTTGTGATAAACCAAGGGGATTTGGAGGAATGTTTGTTAAAATAGCACAGGTATTCTCAGGTGTTTGTTAAAATAGCACAGGTATTCTCAGGGTGTGTTCCATTGACCAAGAGTATCAGCCTTATCAAATACAAATTCTCAAGTCCCACTCCAGAATACCCAGTCACAATCTCTGAGGCTGGGGCCCAGCAATCTATATACTAAAAGTCCCTCCAGGATATTCTTATGCAAGCTAAAGTTTTAGTACGAGTGCAGTAGCAATATCTAGCCTCTCCTGTCTAATACTTTGTGATGGGTTTTTTAACCTGTTGAATAAGTATAGGAAATGTGTATAGGAAATGGTAAAAGTAAAACTGTTAACTGTACGTTTTTCATCATGATCACCTCTACCATTCTTACTACTACCACCTTAGTCAAGGTGTATTGAGTTTAGCTGTAGTATAGGGTATGTGAAGAGGAGTAACAGGAAAGAAGATTGTGAATGAAGGTTTGGGCCACATCAAGCATGATATACACACAATCATTGTTCACCATTTGATGATTCTCTTCCTCTGCCCTTCAGCTCCTTGGTACCTCTTGATTGGACTATTGCAGAAACCCCCTAACTCTCTCTTCTGTGTTCAGTTTTTCTCCATTCTAGTCCCACTACATTAAGTTTGCATTCACTTTTCAGAAGTTCAGCTTTGATTACATTATTTTTAAGAGCTTTCTTGTGATGTAATTCATTATCCAGGAACTTGGATTTAAGCAAGGGTTTCTACCATTACCAGAACAAATAATAATGGCTTGCTGTGGCTAAACTGTTTGTACAAAGAATGTGGTTTATGCTAAACTCCTGCTTTCCTTTTGTCTGGTATTTTTTTTCAATGCTTATTCATTTTTGAGAGAGAGAGAGAAAGACAGAGAGACAGAGCGTGAGGGAGGGAGGGTCGAAGAGAGAAGGAGACACAGAATCTGAAGCAGGCTCTAGGCTCTGAGTTGTCAGCGCAGAGCCTGATGCAGGGCTCAAACCCACAAACCATGAGATCATGACCTGAGCAGAAGATGGACACTTAACCGACTGAGCCACCCAGGTATCCCTTTGCTTTTTTGGGGGGATTCT
Source organism: Cryptoprocta ferox (assembly GCA_028646485.1). Lineage (NCBI taxonomy): Eukaryota > Metazoa > Chordata > Mammalia > Carnivora > Eupleridae > Cryptoprocta > Cryptoprocta ferox. The sequence goes on along the minus strand of CM053569.1, from coordinate 28,751,084 downwards.
GAAATTTTCGCCCATGCTAGGTAGAGTGCCTAGGTGACCAGTCTCCAGTAAAAACCTAAGTCTCTAATGAGCTTCTCTGCTAAACATCTTTTCACATGTGTCACCACAATATGCAGTGAGAGGAATAATAAATCCTGTGTGACTCCACTGGGAAAGGACTCTTAGAAACTTGCACCTGCTTTCCTCTGGGCCTCAGCTCATTCACCTTTTCTTTTTGCTGATTTTAATTTGTCACCTTGCACTGAACTATAAATCAAGCCTTAAGTACAACTGTATTCTGAGCCCTTTGATTTGTTCAAGTGAATTGTGGAAGTGAGGGCAGTTTTGAGGGTCCCCAACATAACCTCCGAATGGTAGCTTCCATTAATTTCTAAGTGACTGCTCTATTGTTTTTGACAATGACCTCAGACATAAATTGTTCCATTGATTCATCCAACTTCTCAGCCACACCTGCCTGGAGTAGAGGGTGGGGAGTAGGTTGTGACTAAGATGTTACAGACTCTTGCTTTTCTTTCTAAGAGCTAATAGAATTTCTAGAATAAATATTTCCCCATGTAATGTTTCCAGAGACATGTGGTTTTTAAATTATTATTTATAATTTTTATAATTTTCATAATTTAAATCGTTGCTTCACTGGGGAAGTATTTCCTGAGCTCCTAAGACCATCATTCTCAAAGCCCTGTTACTGATCATACCGTTATTATATCCAAAATTGTCAAAGGCTCTCTATTTTCTACTAAAATAAAATCTACCTTCCTTAGCTTGATTTTCAAGGTCCTGTATGATTTGCCTCCATAGGATATCACCATCACCATGACAGAAAATTCTGGTGTCCTTGGACATATCCCATGCCGATCACTCTGCCAAAACCTTCATTTCCTTTCATATCATAACATATATTCATATTCTTCATCATGTCCATATAAATACCCCTTTTTGGATTCTTTTTTAATTCTCCAGCCCACAGTTGCCTCTCCTTAAAAAATTGTGTTAGAATTTAAAGACACCAATCACTTCAACTTTTTTCTAATTTTCTATAAGTATCAAGAGATGCTACTATTCACTGCAGATAGACAACACCTGCTACATACTGGGCACTCTGGAAATATTTCTAGTTCCATGAACAGTGGCCAAATGAGAACAAGTCATGGCAGAAAGGGTGTCAAACATCAGAACATTACCATTTAAAGAGCACTTTCTTGGGGTGTCTGGGTGGCTCAGTTGTTTGGGCATCCAACCTCAGCTCAGGTCATGATGTAGCAGTTCGTGAGTTTGAGCCCTGCATCAGGGTGTGTGCTGACAGCTCAGAGACTGGAGCCTGATTCAGATTCTGTGGGTGTCTCTCTTTCTGCCTCCCCCCACCCACTCTCAATTTTTCTCTTTCTCTTTCTCTTTCTCTGTTTCTCTCTCTCTCTCTCTCTCTCTCTGTCTGTCTGAAAAATAAATAAGCATGAAGAAAAACTAAAGAGCACTTTCTCACACAGGTGTCCCATTTGCTAGCCCCAGCAGCAGCCAGTCAAGGTTGTGGCTATTACTCCTTTGGGGAAATTAGGGCTTTGAAGTTTAAGATTCCTACCTAAGATCACACTGAGAGTCTGAGTAACCATTGCAGATCTGAGTTCAAAGCCTGTGCTCTTTAAGAACCAAACTCTTTCTATAATGAAAGGGATCAGGAAAAGAAAGTGCCTTCTACCACTGAGCCTACTCGATTTTCAATTAGAAAGGAATAAGGGCCATTTAACAATAAGAACAAAAAGATAAAGGAACCCCTTTCCGACATTTTTGCTTAGATATCTAAAATGTAAACTTAAGGCTTCAGTAATGAATGTTGGTTATATAATAGATAGGAACAAAGTAGGTCTATTCTGCACAAAAATGCTCTGTGCTAACCTAACCACATGGCCATTTTATTACAGTGACTATGTTGTTTTGAAAAATAACTCATTCCACTGGAGATGAAAGATAAGTGACTACAGCATGTGGAACAAAAAGGGGAACTTTTGTTTTATGTACGAGCAAGGCTAAGGTCAGCGAGGGTGGCCTGAAGAAAAGAATTTGAGAAGGAATTAACTTCTGAGTGATGGGTTCATGTTATTTAAAATGACATTTGCCACCTTTTTTTAGTCCCTGAATCACCTGTGTAGTCATTCACTCACAGCTACGTGACTGCCAAAAACGTCCTGTTTAATTGACGCTCAACAGATTTTGTTCACAACCACACTTGACATTGTCTGATTCCTCGACTTAGATGGGAAGTTATCAACAGAAGGACTTTGTTTTGGAGGTGTTAATTTTGGAAGGGTACCTTTTTTTTTTAACTTATTTTTTAACATTTATTCATTTTTGAGAGAGAGAAAGACTGTGAATGGGGGAGGGACAGAGAGAGAGGGAGACACAGAACCCGAGGCTGGCTCCAGGCTCTGAGCTGTCAGCACAGAGCTCGACGAGGTGCTCGAACCCATGAACTGTGAGATCATGACCTGAGCCAAAGTCGGCGACTGAGCCACCCAGGTGCCCCTGGAAGCGTATCTTTAGCGGGCATGTTGGAGAGACAGAACCACTATCAACACAGTACTCTCTACCACAAATCCTGAATTTTCAGCATCATTTTGCGCATCTTTAAAACGGGCATAATATTGCTATGTATGTGTCCTCCTAAAGATTAAAAAAATTATGTGAACATTTCTAGCAAAATGCCTGGTGCAATATGTATTCAAGAAGATTCCTCTTGCCTGACTTGATTTTTCATCACCACTGCACTCTAGATGTGGTTGCAGATCCCCTGGTTGCTTTCACCAAAATGAATAAGAACATATATAAAAGATTGTTGATGATGCAACATATCAAGTGGGGCTTGAATTCCCCCATTATTCACTTATTTTAATCATGTCACGATAGTGGTGGTAGGGAGTGGGTGAGTAGTGAAGGAAACCTCAACTAGTATATTCACAGATCATAAAAATAATAGATGATTTATCCTGTGTACTTTCCAGTTTGAAAAATATTTTCATGTATGTAGTCTCACTTCCTTCTCCCAAGCATGATGATGTGGATGTGCTTATCTTTATTTTACAAATAAAGAGACTGAAGTTCAGAGAGGACTGATGAGATGCCAAAAGTGTGAGAATGAAAACCTTCACATGGGCGATCAAGTTTTCTATGGAGAAAAAATAAGTGGTCATCTTATACCTTGTAGAAAGAAAGACTGAAATTGGTAGGTAATTGTAGATTAAGAATGAGGCATCATTATGCTTGGGGATGATGAACAAAATTTATTTTGGTACTACACTTGCAATTATGTAACTTCTCACCTCTGGTATAAGATATCTTTCTTTTTATTTTTTCATTTTTTTATTTTAGAGACAGAGAAAGTGCATGAGACCGAGAGGGGCAGAGGGAGAAAGAGAAAGAGAATCTTAAGCAGGCTCCATGCTCAGCATAGAGCCTGATGCAGGGCTCGATCCCATGACCCTGGATCATGGCCTGAGCTGAAATCAAGAATTGGTTGCTCAACAGCTGAACCACCCATGCACCCCACGATATCTGTTTGAAAATAATTTTCATATTCTTTTTGTTCTTGTTTCTGTTGAATTTATGATGAATACACCTCACATTTTATAGTGAAAACATATACACTTTCATTTTTCATCTATTGGAGTGATATTTAAAAATTACATTTTATTGATCATTTTCTCACCTTTGCATCACTTTTAATGAAGAGGTTGAAGAGTCCAATGAATAGGTTGAAATACCATATTTTGTCAATATATTTTTATTCACTTTGTCTTAACTTTAAAGCTTTCTAAATAGCTTAACTTCCTGATGCATTATTTCCATTCTCCATCTATTATTTGATGAAGGCCAATACTTGTGTAGCTCTTTTCCGGTCAAAACAAGAGGTGTATAATAAAATAAGTACTTCTATTTAGCAACCAACTTGGTTTCATAAACAAAAAGATTTCAATGAGAAAATACTTAAGAACCAAAATAGATGAGCTACAGAAAATAAATAAATAACTTAGGCATATCTGAGTTTTGGAGAAATAAAATAATGTGAAAGTTTTGGAGTATAGTCTTCTATACTAATAACTGGGTTATTTGGATGAAATGTTTTCATCACATTGTATATTATTATTATTGTTATTATCATTATTATTATCATTATTTAATTAGCATAAAACATAATTTTAGAATGCATGCCTATAGGCAAAAGAGATTTAACATGAGCTTAACTGTTTTATTCTTCCTTAGAAGTATATATTAAATTGTAATCCAGACTCATTTTAGAGAAAATTTAAATCTAGATTTATTTGTAGTTGGATTTTTACTAAAAGATTGAAACCCTTTTTTAAAAATTGTTGTCTCTGATAACATTGCCCAGAACACTTGCTGAAGATAAACACAATGGAATCAATACCGTTATATGATATTTCCTCATGGAATACCAAGCTTATCCCTCATGGGACACAAAACCCATAATCAACTGGCAGGGTTGTGAGGGTCTTTCTCACACACTAGATTGATCTGATAATCCATGCCATGTTTGGACATATTTTATGCATTACAACTTATATTCTTTTGCTTCCATGGCAATTGATGGCTTTGTAAACTTTTGAAGCACTAGGAAAAGAAACATATTGGCAGAATGCTTAGGTTTTCATTTTTTCCATAAGATAGAAAAAGTAAGATACTCAACAACTAACTGTGATGATGTGACAAGAGATTATTTAATTATTCTTGACATGCTCCTATGTAGCCAAGAAGTAATCTTAACTTTGTTAAAGGCCTGCACTGATTTAAAAACAAACTCAAATACAAAAAATTATTTTTCTTATTTAATAAAATAATAAGTTTTTCAGCCCAACAGCATGCATGTGAAGCATATGTAGTATTTTGGTACAACCATGGAAATGAAACACTACAATTTTGAGTATCCAAATGGATTTGTTTTCAGTCCCTGTGTTTTAATGGTAGAAAGTTAGTTGGATATTTAAAAATCTCAGGTTTCTTAAATCTATTTTTACATGAGAAAATTTAGTTAAAAATTTTCAGGTTTTGGTTAACATGTTTTAGTTTTCTTAATTGGCTAATGATTTCCATTGAGATAGGTCGGGAGGTGGTAAAAACTATGGCGTATGAGCCAAATCCAGCCTGTTGATGTCTTTGTACTTCTTGTTATCTAAGAATGATATTTGCATTTTTAAATGGTTGGGAAAATGTTAAAGAATAATATGCCATAAAGTGAAAATTATCTAAAATTTACATTTTGGTGTTTAAAAGTAAAGTTTTATTGGAACATAGTTATGCTCATTTATTTATTTATGTATAGTCTATGGCTTCTTTTGCACCATAATAGCAGAACTGAGTAATTGGAACAGGGATCATATGGCCCTTATAGCTGAAAATATTCATTATCTGGCTCTTTACAGAAATGTTTGCTGGCCCCAGAGATAGTTACCTCTGAATCCCAGATGGCTACTAAAATGCACACACAGACACACACACAATGTATCCTGAGTATGTGCCAAGTGAAAATGTTTCCATTCCAAACACTTTGGTTCATGGGAACTATCATTTCATATTTTAGATATTCTTTTTAAGTTTAAAAAGTATGAGGAAAACTATCTTTACCATGAAGATCATGATAGTTAAAAATAACAAAAACAACAACTAAAGGCAGCATATTGTGCAAACATAAATCCCACAGATTAAATGTATTTAATCCTGGGGTCACAAATTGATTGGACTGGTTTAGGAAGCATCCATATTCTCCTTCCTTATTCCCTAAGGACTAAGCATCAACATTGGACTGAAGCATCAACACAGGCGTTATTAGGACATTTGCTGTTTACATAGTTATTCAGAGTGTTCTGTCAGATTATTACTGAAAACTAATGGAATCTAGAGTTGATTTTAATAATTTGTATCTTGATTGTAAATCTAATTTTATGTTACCTAACAGTCTCATGCCTAATTGACATCATAGTTCTATGATGCAATAGAACGTATCCACCATATTTTACACAGTGATCTGTATTTTCCAGAAAAAGAGAGGTCAACTAAAGATTGCTTTAAAACTGAAGAGTTTTGGGGGAAGGCATAGCTTGTGGAGGAGATGTAAGGAAGAGGCCAAAGAATTTAGGCTCCTTAGTCCTTTCCCTCTTCAGTTAGAGTACTTTTGCCTTTGTTTTTCTGATATTGCAAGTCCTATATGAGCATTTATAATGCTTCAACTGTTGCTAAATGCAGTGGCTTTGGACTGTGTCAGTGTAGCCTGACTAGAACTACCTTTTCCAGATTCTCCTTCCCTATGTGGTTCCAGGTTGGAGATGACCAAAAGAGAAGGTTGGCATAGATCTGGTAGGTAAATGCAGAAGTATCATCATACTCTGAAGTTCAGTGGAGGGGCCATCACATATACACTGTTACTGTTCTGCCAGATTACCTTATTTGCAGGACACAACTGGTCCCATCACTACTTCAGCTTTTCCATGTTCTCAGCCAGTCCTGATGCAACTCTGCTATGGTGAAGTGGGGTGGCTTCTCCTACAGGTCACCCACATCATCACTGTTGGAGGTGGTAAGAAGCAGAGATGAATTCCACTTTGGCCTCATGGGTTTCTGTTGTGGTTGAGGGTCTGTTAGTTCATGCTCTCCTTGTTTCATGTTTAGGATTCTTCCCAGATGCTCATTCTGTTGACCTACAGCCATTTCAGACCCACTACCAGACAGATGCAATAGCCTTCCATAGACTGTTCCACATCTCACATCTTGGGATATGGTATCATACTGAAAATAAGCCTCTTATTCCACATCACTAAAGAGGTTTGCTTCTCTAATGGAACCATAATAGTTATACTGAAAGTGTTTGAAAGCTACTCATTATCCATACACATTGTTTCATAAGTGAGGAAACTGCAGTCCAGGGAAAATGGCAGGTGGTAGCCATTGTCATCACTGTGGCAGTAGTAGTAGTAATAATAAACATTTACCTGGTGCTTATTTATTGCATACTTGAACACCTCAATCCTGAGCCTCATTATAATCCTAACCTAATCCTCATTATGACCCTATGAGTTAGGGTTGCTGTATTTCCCATTTTAAAGGCAAGAAAAACTGAAGCATTAGAAAATGTAAATGTAAGGCTTGAGGTCATAGATATTTCAACAGTGGAGTTGGAATTTGAATCAAAGCAGTTTGACTCATTTCAAGTTCTTAATCATAGTTTATCTTTGATGGTAGAGTTTTATAGAAATGTAACAAAAAAGAAATTTTTTTCCAGCTCTATATTTTCCTAGGGAATTGCTTAAATAATTTTCAAATATTTACTGAGTACTTACCATAGGGTCTGTTCTAGCAAGCAAAAGAAATATAGTGCCTGCCCAGAGGAAGCCAATATATTTTTTGCTGTACTTCATTTGTGATGTGGGAATTGTGCTTCTGTTTGAGGCTACATTTCTATCTATATCTCTCACTCTATATAGACATGTGGTTATATTTCATTTCATTCAAAACATAAATATATTAGAGGAGATTTGAAGAAAAGCATGGGCATTTAGATCAAATGTATGGAAAAGCCAGAAATAATAAACATTGTAATTTCCAAAATATTTAAAATAGAATTGATATTCTTAAAAGTATAATAATGTGACATAAAAATTAAAAAAAAAACACATACTTTAGGAAGAAAATTATATAAGCCCATTTCATAATTCACAAATGAATAGACAGGTCAAATATGTACTGGAGTTGACAATATGTTATCATGAATATGCAACAGCGGTAGAAACCCTTTAGAAACGTAGACCTTTTGGAGAACCCTGGTAGTGTTCACTGTAGATTCTTGGTAACATGTATAATTGACTATAAACTAGAGTCAGTAGTAACCCTGGTTCTAGTATGAACTCCTGTGATCCAAGAATTGTCTTTCCAGAAAGCTCAAACTTCTATATCGAGTTCCAAGCTTTAAGTTGTCTCCGAAGGTGTGCCTTTCTTTGCTTGCAGAGAACAAGAAGGACTTAGGGTAAAGGTGTATCAGGTAACAAAGAGCATTTCTGCCTTGTGTGTCAAGTGGGTGGGCGTCCCTCTGAGGACCAGTGATGGAAAAAGGCATCTAGCCAGGAGGGGGCCACTCCTGGATTCTGGCTACATTCTTGGCTTCAGAGATGATTCTAATAAAACTGTTACCTTTTTCTCACAAATAAGTCAGCAAAAGCTCATGGTCAATGCATCTAGGGATACAAACTCGGGACAAAAGTGAGTTAATCTATTGAATTCTGTTAAACTATTTTTTGTGACATATGACATTCTTAGCTTCCAGAGGATCACCATTTAGGTTAACATTTTAACTTCTCTTTTGAGACCCTTTACTTTCAGGCTTATTTCTATACTTAGAAAAAGTCACCCAATCTTTAGTAATCTTTATCAATTTGTTGATTCAGAATCCTATCTTGAAAAGGTTTTGCAGAATATTGGAGTGTTCCAGGAATGGTGTTTGTTTGCTTGGTTGTGTAGTTCTCTGTGGGCTGAATGCTCAGTTCTTTTTGTCTTCTCTTTGCTGGATATGCTCTGTTGACACAGATGATGATACATTCTCCTCCCTTAGATGGGGGGCGGTTTGTCACTTATCAGCGTTAGTGTTGAAAACTAGCTCCCCTGTTGCGTAGCATCATGCAAAGACTTTTGGGTAACATCATTACAGTCAGGTCAGGGGCACTACTGCTAAGCAACTTCACACCCACTATCATGTGGGATTTGGGATTTGGGGACTTGCTTATCTGTATTTCACTCCTATGGCTGTTGAAGGCATTAGATAAGCCAAAATATAGCACATCTATGAGGATCATAATATTGGTTGTACTGTAGATAACATATTTTACAATATGTGGCATTTTCTTAAGTGTGTTCTAGGGAGCATGAGATGTTAGACTTTTGAATAATAGTTCAATGACAAAAGAGTTTGAAACTGGGAAATGCTGCATGGTTTAACTACCTCATGGAAAATTACAACTACACTAGCATATTAAAGGTAAATAATTCTGCAATAAATATGCCTACTTATTTTTTTCCAGTATTTCTGGTAAATACTTGAACATAGACTTCCTTGTTCTCATCAAATTTTTCATTTGGAAGGTGACATTGAATGAAAAGCAAAGTGCAGAACTGCATTATTGATTGTGTTCACGTGAAAAAGGAAAATTGACATGTGTTTATACCTAAAAATATAAGGACAGGAAGGGTCAACGAAGCATTGTAACATATCAGGGTTAACAAAGGGCAGCTATTGAAAGTCTTTGCAGACCTCAAAGACTCACAGATTACTTGAGTGTGAGGGATATGATTAAGCATCTCATTGAGTGATGGGTTAAGACTGTGCACTGAGGGTCTTTTTGGGCCTCCTTGATGCATGTGAAAGAAATTGCTGAGTCTCTTCAGTGACCGCTTCTCCTATTCTGCCAGGCATGAGCAAGATTGTACTTCACAGTCTTCTCACTGTTGGCTGGGCAATATGACCAGTATTGGGCAAGAAAATACAAACAGAAGTGACAGACTTCACTTCCTGGTAGAGAAGAATAAAGACTCTATCCAATTATCTAGTCTCTTTCTTTCCCTGTCCTCACAACCAAGAAGTCCAAGAACTTTTGGAGGTAAATCAATGAGATGGAAGAGATAAATGTATTTCTTTTTTATTAAATGCTTATTTATTTATTTTGAGAGAGAGAGAGAGAGAAAGCATAAGCAGGGGAGGGGCAGAGAGAGAGAGGGAGAGAGAGAATCCCAAGCAGACTCCACACTCAGCACTGAGTCAGACATGGGGCTTGATCCCACAAACTATGAGATCATGACCAGGGCAGAAATCAAGAGTCAGACACTTAACTGACTGAGCCACCCAGGGACCCCCTAAAATGTATTTTCTTAAAGAATTCCATTGTTAGAAATATTGAAAATCACTGTTAAGTATCCCTCTATTTTATATTTAAGAATCCTGAAAAAACACTGAAGTGAACAACTCAGTAAAATTACTTTCGATAGGGGTAGGGACAGAAGTAGAACTCAGACTCTAGTTGTGTTTTATTCTAATTTTTTTTCTTGCACAATAGAGTTAAGAATTAATAATTAAAAAAATAAAAATAACACCAAATAATAGAAGAATAAAAATAGTATCTATCAGCTCACCACCCAAAGGCAAGCACTCTTTATTCTCAAGTATTTCTTTATGATGTTTTAAATTAATAATAATAGCAATAATCATCTGTATTTATTGAGTCCTCCCAGATGTCAGACACCCAGCGGTTACAGGCAAGGCTTTTGGAGTCTGTCTGGTCAGCATCCACACTCCTACATCGTTCAGTTGTGTGACCTTGTTCAACCCTCTGTATATCAGATTCCTCATCTTTAAAATGAGGATTTTACTATGGCTTTATGAAGATTAATTTTAAAATACATATAAAGTATTAATCCTTGGAAGAGTGCCTGGATTATTGTAAGCACTCAATAAATGTTAGCAGTTTTAGTTTTCATTCTTCCCAAGTTAGTGCTCAGATCAAGCCTATATGATAGGTATTACTATCTTTCTTTTACAGGTAATGTAAGGGAAGTTTAGGAAAATTAGTAAAGTTAGTAATTTTCCACAGTCACAGAGCCAACAGGCAGTAAAATCTTATTTCCAAACATGTTCTCTTAATTTTATAATACAAAAATATGCCATTTTTGTGCATCATCTGTTAAAGCATAAATAACATGTATTTCTGTTTCTGATTTTTTTCATTATTATAAATAATATCCTGTATACAGCGTCACTGTAAATTAAATTACCCTCTTATTAAAAATTTTTGTGTGTTTTGATAGTTGTTCCTTACGACAGACTACCAACAATGATGTGCATTAGTAAAATAATATTTCTTTAGATTCTTGATTCATACTCCTAACACACTGTCAATTGTTTTACCAAGCCTACCAGTTGTAAATAAGGATGAACTATTAGAAAAAAATATATATTTGCAGTTCAGATTTAAAAAGAGTGGTGAAGGTGGTTAATTACATAGGTTTAAAAAAGGGGGATTAATTTGGAGCGTTTCGCCGTGAATTCTTCAGCCGGCAACACTTTATTTATGGTGATACTGCATGTGATCAGGTGCTCAAACTGCAACATTATATGGCCCAAAGCCACTCTTTCATTGAAACAGACATATAAACTTTTTTATTAAATTTATTTATTTTGAGAGAGAGAGCGAGAAAGAGACAGAGAGAGTGAGCGAGGGGCAGAGAAAGAAGGAGAGGGAGAGAATCCCAAGTGGGCTCTGCACTGTCAGGGCAGAGCTCTATGGAGCTGGAATTCACAAACCATGGTATCATGACCTGAGCCGAAATCAAGAGTTGCGTGCTTAACGGAGCCACCCTGGTGCCCCTAATTGAAGCAGACATTTAAAGCCATGTTGCTCTGTCCTCCCTGCATTCACTCCAGGGGAAATCATTTGGAGGCATTTGTCCTCTGCCATCTCTTGTCCTCCCTGCATTCACTCCAGGGGAAATCATCCTCACCTGGGACTTTCCATTGCTATCCTGCTGATACCCACATCTCCCTGTCTCCAAGCCTGAAGTCTGGCTGTCCATTAAAATCACCTTAGAAGCTTTTTTTTAAATATAACTTATTGTCAAATTGGCTTCCATACAACACCCAGTGCTCATCCCAACAAGTGCTCTCTTCAATGCCCATCACCCACTTTCCCCTCTCCCCCCCCCCCATTAACCCTCAGTTTGTTCTCTGTATTTAAGAGTCTCTTAAATAGACGGGGTTTGCCTCCCTCCCTCTCTGTAACTTTTCTCCCCCTTTCCCTCCCCCATGGTCTTCTGTTAAGTTTCTCAAGATCCACATATGAGTTAGAAGCTTTAAACGAAAACCATTGCTAAGACCCCATGCCCAGATCCTGTGATTTAAATGACTTCAGGTGAATCATGGACATTGGTATTTTTCTAAACCCATCAAGAGATTTAATTTACTGCCAGAATGAGACCCAGTTCTTTTCACCAAATCAAACTAGTGTAATACTCCCAGTTCTCTCTCTCTCTCTTTTTTTATCTTGTTTTTCTGCCAGAAATGGCCTTGCTCATCATTTCAATATGCAAATCTCTATTCATCTTGAAGTACATAGTTGAAATCAGTCATGATACTGAGAGGGGAGAGAGACTAAGAGTGATCCCTCATATCTGTCATGCCTCCTCCATATTTTTTCTCTTGTGAACAAATAACATTTTATCAATCTTATATGAAGTGCTATACAAATACAACTCCAAGTCAGCCACTTGTGACCAGATTGTCACATTGGGCAGCTATTCCAAAGCCATTGGTTCAGGTGTTACAACCTCAGTGAAATCTTTTCTCTCCCTAGGGTAGAGGAACTGCCCCTTGCTGTAGGTGTACATGAACCCTTGCATTCTGGCAGCTCTTTGATAACTCTTGTTGCCATGTTGTACAGTAACTCCTCATCTGTACATTTCTAGAGCCACTGGATGCTACAGAATTCTAAGGTAGCTTAGTCAGGGGTGCCTGGTTGACTCAGTTGGTTAAGTGTCCCACTCTTGATTTCAGCTTAGGTCATTATCCCACAGCTGTGAGATCAAGCCCATGTCAGGCTCTGAGCTGAGCATGGAGCCTGCTTGGGATTTTCTCTCTTCCTCTCTCTCTACCCCTCCCCTGTTCATGTTTTCTCTTTCTCTCTCAAAATAAGTAAATAAATATTTTTTTAAAAAAAGCATCTTAGTCATCTTTGTGTGTCTATCGTCCGGCATAGTGTCTGACTATATAATAGGTACTGAATAAGTGTGTTTATCCAATTAAAAACTTTGATAACCATCCCAGCTGCTGCCAGTCACTACTACAAGGTCTGCAGATCCTTGGGAACTTAGGTAGGTGAAGATCGAGTCATAAGGAAATAGCTCTCTGACCTCTTGAATCTTGGCTTACCTACCAAGTTCACCTTAGGGTTGTGTTGTATTTCTATTATCAATCTTTATTTTCAAATCTTTGCAGTGTATCTGGAAGAAATCCTTTCCATGTGTTAGTGAAATTGTTTCAACCCTTCAAACAGTGATTTCTGCTTCTGGAGTATGGACGATATGCTTACTCCATTCTTTCGGCAGTTCAGGAGTTTGGGATTTATAATAAGTTCAGGATGTGCATCTCTCCAGTTTCTTTACATCTAAATAAATCAAATTAATGAATAGCCATTATTTACTGTGTGTTTAATAAGGCTTATAGTCTTTAAACTTGGATAGTCAGAGAAATCCAATTTATTTCTGCTTTTCTTAAGGGCAAACGTGATCCTTTGTCTTAGTTAGCTTGTAGGAATGTTTCTTTTTTCTATAATTTGAACATGACTGCAAATGTTCAAGTTTGTTGGTTTACAATCCTTGTATTTGACACTGTGCACTCTGATAAGGCCTCATTAAGCAACAATTTTCCTCTTGAGTTGGGAGTTAATAAAAACACTAGTAATTGTACTACTACCAGTAGTTGTATACTTAATGCCTACTATGGACCAGAAAATGAGCTGTGTGTATGCAGTACATTATCTTATTTAATACTTAGGAATGGAGTTCAAAGTAATACTTAGGAATGGAGTTCAAAGAATGGAGTTCATACAACGCCATGGAGCTGGCGTTGTATGAATGAACTGGGCACAAAGCTGGGGCCCGTGAAAGGCTGCCAGGTGTATAATGCTAGAAGCATGGTGCTGCACCCCTCTTACCTGGGGGTGTAAGCTGCTAAGTACACCAACAGGTGGCGCCACTGAGCTCGCAGAGCCACCCCTCCCCCAATCTCTGTAACCAGGAGTCACTCAATGCAAGAAGGTGCCTGAGCTTTTCCACCACCAAAATATTTTCTGGTGCTTTTGTATTGATTATTTGCATAGTGAGAAATAAGATGATAAAGAGATTCTTTGTTTTTTGTTTTTTAATTTTTTAATGTTTATTTATTTTTGAGAGAGATTGAGAGAGACAGAGCATGAGCAGGAGAGGAATAGAGAGGGAGACACAGAATCTGAAGCAGTCTCCTGGCTCTGAGCTGTCAGCACAGAGCCCGATGCGGAGCTTGAACACATGAACTGTGAGATCATGACCTGGGCTGAAGTCGGATGCTTAACTGACTGAGCCACCCAGGTGCCCCAAGAGATTTTTTAAAGACATGATATGAATTATTGTACCTAAGAAACTTGACTTTTGTATCTTTTAGTATTCTGAGAAGTGTTCTCTTTCAGCTGAGAATGTGGAGAGCTTGTGCTTACCAGCTAAGGACTGTGTTTGTTAAAAGCTCATCCTACACTGGGGTGTCGTATGGAAGCCAATTTAACAATAAATTATATTAAAAAAAAAGAAAGCTCATCCTAATGGCAGAACATATAGTATACATAAAATTTTGAGAGGAAATTTTAGATTCAGAGCTAGTTGCCTTATAATAAATAATACTTTTAGGTTTTTTGGATATATTATTTAGTTTACTAATTTGTTAAAATACTCTTAATGAATATCATCTTAATTCCACATGTCCTGTCATGTCTTGTCCACTTCTGTTTTAGGATGTTCAAGAAAAAACATTATTGACTAACATTTTCAAGAAAAATTAAGTTTCTGAGTGTTAGTGATTCTGCAAAATCAGGAATTTCTCTTTGTCAGTCACATATTTGGTGGTATTTACTTGCTTTAGCAAATAAAATGTCATCTATTATGTTAACACTGGAGAGTTGTGTATGTTTAGTGATTTTCTGATGACTGGGGGCAGGGCTAAAAGCACTGTGAATGGACTCCTAGCATGGGCTTTATTTTCATTAACACTCGTTCTCCCAAGAGGAATCACTTTATAGCACTCTGTACACAAGAAGATGAAATGCCTTTCATTTATCAAAAAATTTCCCCCAAGACAGCTTGATTTCTGTAACTAGTGTAATAATTATTCTTTTGTTTAAACATTACACTATCAAAGAAACTGAACCACATTTCCCAAGGATGAGTAATTGTTTGATAAAGATGTTAGTGAAGAATTTTTCTCTCTTTCCCCACTTTGCCTCCTCCTTTCCACTCTCTTCTTTGGGGGGAGGGAGTCTAGTGTCTGAAATTCTCATTGAGTGCATGCTGTCTATGAACACCTATGAATGCATGTAAGCTCAATGTGTACCCAAAATGATGCTTACTACCTTACCTCCCAAGCTTATAATTTAAAAGAAAACTTTAAATTCAGTACATACCAGCAAAAATCAGAGCAACAACAAGAAGTAATTGTATTTTGGCAATACAGTATCAGCATAGCCTTTATCTGTATTATTAAACAACTTCAAATCATTCTGTTTCTTATGATACTCTCTCCCTCTAAAATTAAACACACATGAAAGACACCTGGGTTTGAATTTTGAAATGCAATGCAAACCAGATGGATTTTATTGAAAATGTGGTCCTTGGTTCTTATGCTGAAGTGGAAAGTTGATTTTTTTAAATGACATCTACAAATACACACTTAAAAGGCTGCATCAGTTGGTTAGATGTTAGGGCTTTTGGGGTTTTGGTCTGTTCCAAAAAGTTGTCCTATAGAGTATGTGGGCTCTTAAATTGTAATATAAGAAAATATAGCTCCTATTGAGACATAGCATTTAAAAGTACAAAAAGAATTTACTATTTCCTATGTTTTGAGAGGGTGTCATTGGTTTAGCATCATAATTCAAGTCATAAAGTGACAGGGAAATGTTGATCTTAACTTTTGTTGTTCAGATTAATGAAATAATGAAAATATTTGAAATTATAATACTGACTTATTTGTAAGGGCCTACTTTGTGCAAAGCCCTGGGTATCTAATATTTGGTTCTTACTTTCGCGCAGCTTAGTCTTGTGAAACCATTTTATTCATTCCTTAAAAACAAACAAATCAATCATGAATCAATGAGTTGAAGACAGGAACACTAACACATCTCAGATACTAACTCTGTGCCAGGACTAAGCTACAATTTTTCCCTCTTATTTAAACTTCCCAATAACACTTAGTGTAGTTACTATTATCCTCATTTTATAGATGGGAAACTGAAGACTCAGGGAGGTGAAGTGCCTTGCTCAACTAGCAAATTAGTAAATGCGAGAGCTAGCACTTGAATCCAGGTCTGATTCCATCTTTTGACATCTCTGCTGAGTTTAGTGTCCTCTCTGCTTTATAGAATTTTGATCAGCAAGTCAAATTTCCTTTCCTCGGTGTCACTAAGTGATTTAACTTCATCCAAAGAAATGGTGTAGTGTAGTTCACAAAATATCAGAGTGAAAATATAGAAATCGGCACTCCCAATATTGTCATTAGAACTTGGATTCTTTTTCTTGGACTCTCATCATAGGCAAGTGAGTAAATGTACCCAACAGATTTGTTTTTAACTTTATAGTTTATTGTCAGGTTGGTTTCCATATAACACCCAGTGCTCTTCCCCACAAGTGTCCTCCACCATGACCATCACCCTGCTTCCCCTTCCCCCCCCTTCCACCCTCAGTTTGTTTTCAGTATTCAAGAGTCTCTTGGGCTTTGTCTCCCTCCCTCCCCCTCTTTTTCCTCTTTCCCCTCCCCATGGTCCTCTGTTAGGTTTGTCCTGTTAGACCTATGAGTGAAAACATATGGTATCTGTCCTTCTCCGCCTGACTTATTTTGCTGAGCATGACACCCTCGAGGTCCATCCACTTTGCTACGAATGGCCAGATTTCATTCTTTCTCATTGCCATGTAGTATTCCATTGTATAGATAAACCACATCTTCCTGATCCATTCATCAGTTGATGGACATTTAGGCTCTTTCCATGATTTGGCTATTCCCAACAGATTTTTTAAACTAAAAGTCCATAATATAGGAGGAACTGGGTTTTTTCTTTTAAATTTAGAAAAAAAAGGGGCCAATATTTAACTCTCATTTTGATTGGTTTGACTTGATGATACAGCCAGGGTGAGATCTTTTCTGGGTAAGACGGGACATTGTGAAAGTTTCCACTCATTTCTATTTTTTCCTCCAGAGAGATACTCTCATTGGAGGCTCAACTCCTTCCAGGCCAACTAACACATAACTTAAAGCTTTGTTTTTTTTTTTCTTTTTCATATACTTCCTGAATTCTCTGTATAGCCTACTTGCCAAGTGCTTTCTAGGTTTTCTTTTGAATATCTCTAACGATAGGAAGTTCTTTATCTTTTGAAAGAGGTCCTTCTATATGTGTTTAGTTCTAATAATCAGGTTATTTTTCCTCAAAATATGACAATGCACATGTAGTTCTCAGGTACAGAACATATTTAATTCCTATTCTGGGAGACAAGCATTTGAAACTATCCCATATAAGACATAGCTAATTTATCTCCCTTGTGGCAGCTATTCATATTGACAGTTGATTAAAACTGTCATGATATCTATATGTTGATTCTGCTAAATATTCCCAGTTTCTTCATCTGCCCCTGGAATAACAGAACTTTGAGTTTCTTCACTTGAAACACGATGGTACCAGAACTAAGCCCCACAATCTTAATGTAATTATACCAAGTAAATCATATAGCAAATCGAAACCCTTTCCCCTTATTGTAATAGAGTCACTAGATTTCTATAAATAAGGTCTAAGTTCATATTAGTTTATTTTGGAAGCTTCTTCTTAATGTTGGCTGAAATTGAGTTTACTCTCAACTCAAAACCCTGTGGTTTTGAAACTTATGCTGTGTTTCAGTTCACAGCATACCTTCAATGTTGCTCTTTGGTTACTTACTGTCTAATTTTACTTCCCTCTTATATTATTTGTCTTTTCTCCCTACTTGCTTTTACATTTTAAAATTTTTATTTTAGCATTCTCTAGCTTTATTATGGTAGCCCTAGTTATCAATTTATGGTCTTTCAAAAATTTAAACATTTATATCTATCATTGGTTTTGTAACTTTCTCAGCCATTTTCTCTTCAAAATTTGCCACTCCCATATTCTCTGAGTTTTCTGTTTCTGATTCTTCAATATGACATGTTAGACTACTTCACTATATCTTCTATGTCTCATTACCTCCCTTTTATATTTGTGTTGTGTTGTATTCTGAGTATTTTATTCAGGTTTGCATTTATTTAATTGAGATTAAAAAAATTTTTTAGTGTTTATTCATTTTTGAGAGACCGACAAAGACTGAGCACAAGCAGGGGAGGGGCAGAGAGAGAGGGAAACAAAGAATCTGAAGCAGGCTCCAGGCTCTGAGCCTGGATGTGGGGCTCGAACCCACACCTGAGCCGAAGTTGAACACTTAACCGACTGAGCCACCCAGGTGCCCCAATTGAGATTTTTTAAAATTTGAGTTTGAATATGGATGTATCTAGGGATTTTCTAATAGTTTACAAATATTTGTACCTTTTATCCAATAACTCCACTTTTAAAAGCTCATAGAAGTGCATAAAGATTTGGGTGTAAGAATGTTTAATTCAGCATTATATGTTAACAATCTGAACTTCAATCTATAGAAAACTAAAAAATAGATACTAACTAATGTAATAGATTGTTATGCAACTGCTAACATGAATTAAGTGTGTGTGTGTACATATTTCCTTTCCTTTCCTTTCCTTTCCTTTCCTTTCTTTCATATATAAAAATATATTTATATTTATAAATATTTTTTGGCATATAACATATCAAACACTCTGCCAAGCATATTTACTTATTTTAGACAAATTTAGAATATGAAAATATTGACACATTCATTCCTTGTGTATAAGAAAATCACCATGATCCTTCCTGCATATCAAAATTGCTCAGGATTACCAAATTATAAAATCCATATCTTGACCATTTCCCAGATTTTTTAAGCATCTTCCTTTATTATGGCAAGATACAAAAGCATTTTTGACTTACTTTTTGCCTTGTGACACTCATCGACATCCAGGTCTAAGAATAAGGGAGGAGACCAACTTGGATTAAGAAAAATTGTTGGCTGTGAGCACATAAAGTCATTGGTTTGAGTCTTTCCTTCCATTCACACTTCCTCAATATATTATCAAGAGCTCAAGTTAAAGATAAAATTTAAACTGAATTTTGCCAAATATGAAGAGAGAAGTGGAAATGCTTGCTAGGAAATAAGTTTTTGCTGCATCTGAGTATATTTCTGTGAGGCATCAAAGAGCTAAGAAGGTAAAAAGTGCTTCTTTAGTTACTTGTGCATTTTCAGCTATGTAGTGTCTTCCAAAGGTCTCCAAGCCTTGTGGGATATTACTGAAGGTCTCTGGAAGACCATCCAGAAGCTTTGTACCTCCTAAGCTTTTCTATTAAATTTCTGGAACACAATAGGACCATTGTTTTGCAGTCATTATTTTGGTTCTACCCGTTCCTAGATACTGTGAAAGATGTAAGTTTGAAACCACACGTCTTTGTGTTATAACTCTTCACTTTCAGTGGTGCCTCTGCTCCCCCTCCACACTCCTTGAAGATTATCATTTCATTCACCGCAATTGGATTCAACTGTTTTGGAAAGTATGGTGTGAGAATATTGTCCTTTGGAGTCTCCTCGTTGATATTTAGAAATCAGTGAGCATATAATTTTAGGTCACCTGTGCCTAGGAGGTCGAGAGAGTTTATCTCTTTTTAGAAGTATTCTAATATATAAAATTTTGTCTTTTAATATATATAAATTTCTTAAGACATGGGAACTCTTTACAATCAATTCATCATTGTTTTAGGTGTATAAACCAATCTGAATAGATAAAAATGAGGGAGGTATGTAAAAATTAATGTTGTATTATTTTTCTTATAGTTGGTCTAGGTTTCCTGACCGCTACTGAATTAAGCTTCAGAAAAACAACAAAATTACATGATTTCAGAATCAAGTTTACCTGAGGTAATGTTTACAAACAAAATTGGTGCAGTCATTCTGACTGATATGAATGCTGAAACAAAATTCTCATAAACTCCACAGACTAAAACTAATGTTTGTAAGAAGCGATATAGTTTAGCTAAACTACCCTGTGAAGTAAGGGGAATTGTTTATCTGGCTGAATATCTGACCCAATGCATATAAATAAGATCTGCATTTTTCCCCTTCTAAACTGACAAGGCTATTAGATTTAATATAATTAGGTCCACTGTGCTTAAACACTTCACATGATTTATTTTATTTTATCCTCGCTATAACCCTAAATGGAAGGAACTAATACTGTTAGCTCCATTTTGCAGATGAGAAACTGAGACATGGAAAGGTTAACTAACAGGCTCAAGGACACATAGCAACAGATAAGAAGAGATAAGAAATCTGTTACTAAAATGGAGATCTCAACCAGTGCTAGAATCCAAGCTCTGAACCATTATAACAAACACCTTTTCAGTATCCTCACCTTTCGCACATTAAATGAGTATGATGCGGTCTGTCTGGAAACTCCACTAAGGAAGAATTCAAGTTTGCAACTCAATCCTAATCCATCTGAAACAGTAAAGTCTTTTTTTAAGGCAAGTGGCTGCATAATAGTGGCTCACAGTAGAAATCATAAGGGTGTCACAGGTCAACAGTGACTGAGGAGAATTTCAGAGATGCTTGTACTAGGTCTGGTTCTAATTAGTAGTTCATTGTGAAGAATACTAAACACAGACAGGCACTCAAGATTAAATGAAAAAAGAAAAGGCCATTTTATCCAATGGAAACCCTTTAAAAATTGTCCTGAATAAATTGTTGCATACCTCGCAATTTTCTCCTGGTGTTTATTACAGGATATTGCCAAAGTTTGCCTATTTGGTACCCAGCCAAAAGTTTTGCAATTTCCCTCTGATCTGAAAACATTCTTGTCATATTTTCTTTTGAGTCATCAACTTTTCCAGACATCACACGGTTGAGTCAATTAAAATAAAGTTAATTGGTATTTTAGTCCTTTGTCAAATTAAATCATTCCATATGGACGGGTTTGCAGATTGCTGGAGATGTGTTTTGGGAAGGTGAGGGTTCAGAGGTGAAGGCCAAGAAACAGTTTTACTCCTTTGGAAATAATAAGTGATTCTCCTTTTAAAACTAAGAAATGTCATTTTAAAATAATCTAGATGCCAATCCTTGGAAAAGTAATCTCTTGAGTTTTGTACGGTTTTACTTAAGTGTGCCCACAAAGCAACATAAGTAAATCAGATCATCATAGAGAAATCATCCTGAAAGATTGTTCTCGTTCATAAATGTTTAATCATATTATATTATTCATTGCATTCTTTAACTCAAAATACACAGTTGGAACTTGAGCTACTATGTGGTGAATTTATGTATGTTTTAGTTAAAAATGTTCACATGTTCAAATAATTTCTTGACCTTTCTTACAAGCCCTCTTAAAGGGTTCTCTGAATTTCTTTAGATGGTTCTGGGACCAGAAATGCTTATAGGTTCACTATGTTCTTTTTTTCATCAAAATTGTAGACTGCACTGGTAATTATTTTGACAACTAATTGACAACCTGTCTTCCATTTATTATATCTACTATGTATGTGGTACATAAATATATATACATACATATATATATATATGCATAAAATATATTATATATTTTAACTTAACCCTTATAATAGCTTTATGAGGAAACTGAGGTCCGGACAGATTAGGTAATTTGCTCAAAGTTACATAGCTTTAAGTGGAAGGGATTCAATCCTTTCTCTGCATGTGAAAAAGTTGTCTTCCAAAAGCTCATCTATTTTATCCTAAATATAGTTGTTAGTACAGGCATAGAAGTGATTAAAAAAGAGGATCCCTTGAGCGTGAGAATTAACTGGAAGTTTTACCAATATGGAGACATGGCCAAGCAACTGACCCCTATGAAAATAAAAGAAGCTTACAGAATGGGAGGGTTTTTTGTTTCTTTATTTATTTGTTTGGGGGGGGAGAGAATGCGGGGGAGGGGCAGAGAGAGAAGGAGAGAGAGAATCCCAAGCAGGCTCCATGCTGTCAGCACAGAACCTGATGTGGGGTTTGATCTCAGGAACCGTGAGATCATGGCCTGAGCGAAATCAAGATTTGGACGTTTAACTGACTGAGCCACCCAGGCACCTCTAGAATGGAAGTTTTTCTTTTAAATACTCTGTCCTCAGAGCCTTTGCCTAATTCACTGTTCACATTAAAGTTTTCTCTCACTATTGTCTGATCACTTTCCCAAAAATGGCCTCCTCATCCTCTGCCCATTCATTCTGACATCCTACCCTGCTTCATTTTCTTAATAGCATCTTTAGTTATCATGAAATTATTTATGTACTAAGTCTCCCCCAGAAAAACACATAGTCAGTGATGTAGAGGATATACTGGTCTCGTGCTCAGCCTACGATTGTACCAGCTGTACATTTATGCATTGCATTCATTAATAAACAAAGAAAGAAAGAAATGTTGTAGGAGGGGGCTTCTAACTATTTTTTTACACTTGCAATTGGGAGCTCTCCATCTCCATCTCCATGTTTTAGATAGGGCCTAAGAGAGAGAAAGATTTGCCTCTCAACAACCTAATAATTGCCTTCTAAATCAGTACTTCCTCTCCAGGGTTTTTGACATGAGACTGTCCTTTGCCCAGAGGAAACATCATCCCAAATAACACATTCTTTTTTATTATCCATGACAACTTCCTGAAACTATTTTTCTATCTCATTACTAAGCTTCTCCAGCCTCACCTCCTGCAGTACTAGACTGGGCTTTGCTAATGTTCTATCTTGTTTATGTTCAGATTTCCTAAAATAATTCAGGGTGGTCTGCTACTTGCCCCAACTCCACTAAACTGTTAATATGGTTACCTCCTTTCCCCAAGGTCAAAGTCTCCTTAAGTGGCATCCACACACCTATCCAGATATATATACTCATATTCAAGTCCTTCTTATAACACTAGTACAATTATTGATTCTGTTTTTGGAATACATTTAATGAGTGCTTTGGTTCTCCGACAATCTTGTCTTTCTAGACTGAATCTTCCATCAATCCTAACATGCTTGTTCATAATATTTACTGCTCAGTGATGTATATTAATCTTTGGTTGGGGATGGCCCTTTCACTTATTATTGATTACTCTTTTAATTTTTGAGGTATCTTCCCAAAAATATGGGAACAGCTTTCCTTTCTACTTCCTTGTTTGAGAATTTCAGTCTGCTCTTTGGGAACACGGCTCTAATTCCCACTCATTATTGTGTGGAGGGGAGCTAAGAGACCGCATGCAAATAGAGCCTGAAATTTGCCTCAGCACTCCAGCAACCTTGGATGGAAATGATGGACATGCTCAGTATGTTGCAATTAGCACTCAGGGTATGACAGAATCATGGACAAGACCTCAGTACTATAGAGAAATAAAAAATAGTTGAGTGAGTTTACTTAATAATATTCCCATTCAACTTCATATCAGAGTGACTAGCATGATATTGAGGGTTTGACACAGTGGTGACCCAACTGAATTGTTCATTCCTTGTCATAAAATACTTACTTTGTTTCTAGCTATCCATGGTGCCACTACAACATTTTCCACACAGTGGGTGCTCCATAAATATTGACTGGCTGGAATTTAGAATTTCAAGTGTCATAATGTAGGGGTTATTGCCTTCTTAAAACTGCATCTGTGAACTACAAATGTAGCTAATAGCTAAAATTGGATCTCTACCTTGAGACATTTCCATTCAGCTTCTGGTCCAAGTTACACAGCAAACCCTTAAGGTAGAAATTATCTTTTTTTTAAACAGCTCCAACTCTATTATTTAAGGCCAATAAATAGTGGTTAATAATAGAGAAGTCTTAAATTTCAGGCATGTTTCTAGAGACTAACCCTAATGATATTATTAAGTGGAGGCAGAGAAATATTATTTGTTTTAGTCCTAGTCATTAAATATCCAAGAGAAGCGCACATATCATGCCCCAGTAATGGTTTTGTTTGGTTTGACTCTTGCTTCCTTAAATGTAGAAATTGGCACTGAGAATAGTAACACAGGTCTTTTTTTTATGGTTACAGTTTACCTTTTAAATATAGCAGATATTTAAATAAGATCTCAAATGCTTGGAGAGAGCCTATTTTTAAGAATCATGATAAAATATAGCTCACCTTAATGAAACTGGCATTATTAATTAAACACTGATAGATCTATAATCAATGTCATTAAAAGGAGAGGGACATGAGCTTTAGATAATTAAGTACAGTAAACTAGAGAAAATTTCCTCCTTTGAAAGAGTAAGAATATATGTAACTTAATCAAAATCTAGTTGTTCAGTTCTTTTTAACTCTATAAACAGTTCTTTAACTTGTGCCAAACACTGAACTTCAATCTAGGTTTACAAATATGAATACAAACTGGTCTCCACCTGGGAGAAGCTTACAAGAGAGAAGAGTGGTTCACAGTAGGGGTCGTTTACCAGAGGTATCCAAGGCAAGCCTTTAATTATAGGGAGAAATATTACAACTTCTCCTTCTGCTGATAAAATTTGAAAATAATACAGAATAAATCAGTAAAATACAAAATTAAAAAATATCCATGGCCTCTGGTGCCTATACTCTCTCACATTTAGTATGAGAAATTTGGAGGGAAATAGAGCATAAAAACAAATATCTATACCTTTGTTTATCACTTCAGGTTGCGAGACACTCAACCATACTTTGCAAAGTTTACTTAACAGAACAATCAATGTTTAAAGGACTTTTTTTTGAGGTTTGTTACTTAATAATGAAAAACAGAGAGACAAATGCCTTTAAGGATATGCTTATTCTTCCTGCCACAACAAAAATGGCTAAAGTAATACACGGAAAATAACATAAAAATGTAGTTACATATTTAAATGCATGCCTTTGTCATAAAATCATTGAAAGATGCACAAGATTGATACAGATGGATAGACTTGAGTATTAGAAAGAAGCCACCCAACTTGGGAATTTTGCAATGCTGTTGGAGGAAAGCACAAATGTTGCTAACATGTCTCAGCTGACAGTATTTTCTCAATTCTATTTCAATAATGAAATACACAAAGAACTACTTATTTTTGTAAACCACCAAAGGAAAGATGTAGCAAAGATGATGCACTCTCAGCAGAAAATTGTTTTGTTAATAAAAACAATGTTTTGTGGAAATAACTGTGAAGTGTAACCACTGATGAAGCAGCTGCTCTACTGGAATTTCCCAGAAAGATTCCTGGGCAATATTGAGCAGAGAACACTGTTTTTTAAATCCTTCATAGGTAAGCCATTTAGGCAAAAGGGTACATAAATCCAGAAATGTTTGATACATAAACGCTTAAAGAATACCTTCTATATAAAAGCAAGACCTCTGAGATACAGTAGAATCTTCGAAATACTTTGTAGTGATATAGGGAGCCGTCATGAAAATCTTTTGTACAAACACATCACAATTAGACATAATATTTTTAAAAACATTATGTTTATATACTTTTGAGAGAGAGAGAGAGAGAGAGAGAGAGAGAGAGGGATCCAGGGAGGGGCAGAGAGAGAGAGGGAGACACAGAATCAGAAGCAGGTTCCAGGTTCTGAGCTGTCAGCACAGAGCCTAACGCGGGGTTCAAACCCACGAACCGTGAGATCATGACCTGAGCCGAAGTCAGACTCCCCTAGAGACATAATACTTCAAAGGGACTTTTCAAAAATGTTGGACTTAAATGGACTTAAAGCTTATCTACACACTCTACATAGAAGAGTATTCCAAATTTGTAGAAGATAAATGGATATCACTAGTGTAACTAATGGATTATTTTTAAAAATCACACACTTATTCTAAAAAAAATTGAAATTCAAAGAAAATTTTGTTATGGAAAATTCACTTTAAATAAGGATGCTATGAGGAGTGACGGGGTGGGTCAGTTGGTTGAGTGTCTGACTCTTGATTTTGGCTCTGGTCATGATCCCAGGGTGGTGGTCAATTGAGCCCTATGTCAGGGATTGTGCTGAGCATGGAGCCTGCTTGAGATTCTCTCTCTCTGCTCCTCTCCCCCACTTGTGCAGTCTCTCTCTTTAAAATAAAAAAAAAATTAAGATGCTAAGAGATTTTTCCAGATTAAATAATAACAAAATGCTACTTTGTTTCTGAAAGTGGTAATTACAAGGGTGTTTACTCTGAAACATTAATCTCTGAACTTTAAAAAAATATTGGAAACTTTTTCTCACCTGTTAAGAATCTTACAAATAAAACGTTCTTGTGGGCTTTGAATCCATTTATTAAAATAGTCAAATGTATTATTTTTTTATCATTTTGTAAGAAGAACTGATCTCATGAGGAAGATGAAAAGTCACTAGCCAAATTTCAACAAAAAATGTTTTCATAACTTATAAATGAAGTTGAAAATGGGTTTATTAAATAAGCCTGCTTTTTGATGCCTTTGTAATAACATTGGACTTCCATATCTTTTTAAGATTTCTCTTTTCGGGTGCCTAGATGGCTCAGTTGGTTAAGCATCTGACTTAGGCTCAGGTCGTAATCTCACAGTTCATCAGTTCAAGCTCCATGTCAGGCTCTGTGCTGACAGCTCAGAGCCTGGAGCCTGCTTCAGAGTCTGTGTCTTCCTCTCTCTCTGCCCCTCCCCCGCTCATCCTCTGTGTGTGTGTGTCTCTCTTTCAAAAATAAATATTTAAAAAATTTAAAAAATAACTTAAACAATAGATTTCTCTTTCAATTTTCCCTGATTGGCTTATAAATATGTCACAATTTGTTCATTTCAAAAGGGATCTATCCAGTAGGTGGCTCAGTCGGTTAAGCCTTTGACTCTTGATTTTTATCTCAGGTCATGATCTCATGTTTGTGAGTTTGAGCCCTGCACTGGGCTCTGCTCTGACAGTATGGAGCCTACGTGGGATTCATGTTCTTTCCCTCTCTCTGCCCCTACCCTGCTTGCTCTCTCTCTCTCAACATAATAAAAATAAACCTAAAAAATTATAAAATTATAAAAAAGAACAAAAGGTATCCTGTAAGCTAGTAGTTAGATCTAGAGGCTGGAACAGATTCGGGCTCGCTTTTGGTAAGAATGTTTCATAAACAATATATGATTCAATCGGTAGTCACATGATATTTAGTTCTTTATTTTTATAGATATTAACAGCCATTGCTTAGATCTACTAGTTGATTAAGGACTGCAAAATGGTGATATTGTAAGTCTATCATTTTATAAAGAGAAGTATTTACATCAACTATTTGGTCATCCTGAGGAAAAGTTTTTTGAGGATAGGCAGGATAAATGCCAGATTCTTTACCTTCATTTACTAGTTTTCAACATGATGATTTTGCTCCCTAGTATTGCCTGCAATATCATATACATAAAGGATATGATATATCAGATATATACATACACATAATACAAAGGGGCATATGAACAGAAGGGAACTAGATCGACAGAATGGACTAAAATTTCAATAGAATTAACACACAGAGTGGCGGAGAGGAAGAGAAAATACTGAGATTCTTTCAACAAATATATATTTGGATGTGCAACACGGTTGAGCTTTGTGCTAAATTTAAAGAATATAACAATTAACAAAATTCCTTCTCTCAGGAAGCTCATGATCTAGTGAGGAGGAAAGACAATCACAAGCAAATAGCTGCAATACGTTGTATTAGGTGTTTCTATAGACATAAAAGTATTATAGACTCACAGGCACAGGGATAAGTCCACTGTGGATCAAAAACACGATGGAATAAAATAAGTAATGTTTGAGTAAATTCTTAAAGAATATTTTAGGACTTTTAATAGCCCTGGACACAGGGCCAAAAATGGAAGGCATTCCAGACAGCAGGACCCAAGTGCACAAAGATACAAGACTTGAGATGGGGGAGATTTCTGTGTTTGAGGAATCAAATTAAAGCAGTCTGGCTGGGATATACTTCTGATCCAGTTCTCAGCCCTCCAACATCCAGGACCAGATGAAGATTGGGATAGGGAGAATGGGTGCCTCAGGGGTCAACGATATGGAGTATGACTGGAGATGTGGTCTTCATGAGCTTGGTTCTCCATAGGTTTCTTGGACCACTAAACTCTTCTGGGGTAGGGCAGCCCCCAAAATGACGGAGGTGTTTCTCTTGCTGACCTGATGGGGGTTTGAAGGTAAAGTTAAGTTGATTTAAAACATACAGTGTGTTGTATATTATTATAATATAAAGTATTGTGATATTCCTTGCTTGTTTGCAAGTGTGAAATTGATATTTATACCCATAATAGATACTTGAATTATTTCATTTGATTCTGACAGTGATACTGCAAAAGAGAAAAAAAAGCAGATAAAGATTATTATCATTATCCACGCTTAGTAACTGAGGAAATCATTTCAGAGAGGGTAAGAGAATTTCCAGGGAAAATATCAGTGCTAGGTCACTGGTATAGATCTTCTGAATACACACACACACACACACACACACACACACACACACACAGGTATATATAGGTATATATACACACATGTATGTATGTATAGATACATGTATATACATATGATTGAGGCATATATCTGCAGATATGTCATCTGTTGAAGATTGTTTCTTGAGTTATTAACCATATATGACAATGTTTCACTGCATATTAACCATTTCCAAAAGTCTAGATCTTTTTCCTGATAAGCAGAGTACTATTATACCCTTGGTTTATCATAAATGGCAGGCAGAATTCTATGGTGGCCCCCAAGATTCCCTACTTCATATTGTACTTACTCTATATAATCTCCCAGACTGTGAATGCGTTGGATTTCACTCTTGTCTCTGACATCTAGTCCCCATTTTAAAGGGTGCATGTGATTATATGAAGCCCATATAGACAATATGCCTGAAGAGCAGCCAGGAGCCCCCCAGCTCAGATCCAGCAAGGAAATGGAACTTCAGTTCTACAATCTTGAGAACCTAATTCTGCCAACAATGAGCTTGGAAGGGGATCCCCAGCTCTAGATGAGAAAGCAGCCTACTGAAGCCTTGATTTGGACCTTGTGAGACTCTGAGCAGAAAGCTCAGTGCAATAATGCAAAAGGATATAACAGTCTGAAATAAATATTTTGATAAAATATTTCTTGGAGCAAATAAATAAGGTCTTTATGTTAGAAAACAATAAAACACACTGAAATATTTTAAGCCAAATACATGTTTCCCACTGAAAGAGTAATGCTGAAAACCAGCTTGAGTTTGCATGTAATCACGTTTGAGAACATGAAAGACTGAGTTATGTGGTTTACAGGACTAAGAATGTGGTGGGTCTATGTAGCTGGGAAGGAATGAGGATGGAGCAGTAGAAAGTTGGCAGGAAAAGGGGGATGGAGCAGGGAGAGGTCTGCTGAAATGGAAGAGTAGAGGAATAGGGTGGGCGTAGGCCACTGGCTTGGATCTGGGCCAATGCAACCACGACATACAGGGTACATTTACATTGAGGACACACTAAAGAGATCTGCTGACTCCCTTAATCTGAAATATTCTGAGGTTACAGCAGAGGAAGCATTCTCTCATGAGGAAGATCAGTAATAGTTGGCTTATTCTAATTCATTTCCCTTCAGTTTCACCTCCCCCTTAGAAAACTTCCCAGTCCCCGTGGCCAACCTCAAAACTGCCTTAGAAGGATCATTTTTCACTATTCTGCTCTAACACAGAGGGGGCATATATCCTTCTGTCAGTTACCTACAGTATATATTTGATTCTGGCCTGGTGTATTTAACAAAACTTTACAAAGGGAAGCCTAATGATAACAGAGATAAAATATAACTCATAACTGGTAACTAGATGAGAAACCACAGGCCTCATCTGTCCTCATAGAGACTCCTCTGTAATTGCTTTTATTCAAATGGACTTTTCCTTGTTGGAGGCATGTGTTTCTCAAGAATGTACCTTGGCACATCTCAACTTCTCTTGGTTTTCATTCAGCCAGAAGTAGAGCATGAGAAAATATTTAAGGGCAAGTAGTTTGTTCAGGAGGGGATTCCAGGAAATACTGGTAAAGGATTAGAGATAAGACATGTAAGAGAATAAGACCATAAATAGTGTGTGGTATCAAGCTAGTTGCCAGTGTGAACAATTGGAGCTCATTTCTTCTGGGGAATTTGAGCAGTGCATTCTTCACCTCAGAGGCACTTCATTGAAGGTGAAAAGAAGCGGAGAACTTCGTCTGTCGGAGTCTGTTTCTTGAGACATTAATTATCCCTTACTTCTAGCTTGCCCCATCCAGGTGCTGAACATGTTCTTTTGGCCAGAAAACAAACAAACAAACAAGCAAACAAACAAAATGTCTCTTGGCTGGAGATTCACAGATTGTCGCAGTAAACATCTTTTCCTTTGTTGAGGTCAATGGAGACAGGCACCAATAGTGTTTGCTATGAGACTTCTCAGAATCGTAAGTCTCAGAGACAGTCGATAAACAAATTTCTACTGATCCCTGTTTACCCAGGCACCCTCTCCAAGTGGCTCATTCCCACTCTTAACCAGGAGTCTCACAAAAGAATTACATGGAAACCTACAGTCCAAGAGACACTACAGGGGAGGCTTTTGTGTTTTTGTGCAATAATGGAAATCCCTGAGTCTCCCTCTCTTTCTTTCACTGCCCCAAGAAAGGCTGTCATCCTGCTCTCTGGCTCTTCCCTCCCGGAGGGAAATACTTAAACTTGTATTGCTGCTCTCTGAGCCCTAGACTCACTGTTAATCACTAGTTTGGGCATAGGCAGTTCAAAGATTATCAAATGGTTTGTTATGTTAGGATTCAGTGCTTGTTTCAGTTTTCCTTAAACTTTAAGCAAAATATCTTTAATTTTTAAGAAATGTAATCCACACGATTCTTGTTTGTATATAAATAATCTGATATTCTTTTTACATGAGCTCTTTGATGTTTGGGGAAAAATATGTCTTCATAATCTTCTTCTTGAAAGCAGGAAAGCATTTTTCTTAAAATATAAACTCTCAGGGAAAAAATGATTTGGTAGATCCTTTTGAATTCCTGCTGTTTTCATTCATGTGTCATGATCCATCCATCCACCCATGCACCCACCCAATGAACAAACCTTTACTTACAACCAAATAAAATAAGACACAGAACAAGAACTCAAGGAGTTTATAATCTGGAACAGAAAAAGACAGTGCAAATAATCTGCCCTTTAAACTGATATTCTAAGAATATTCTAGGTAGTGTTAGGTTCTACTAACACAAAACTAATTAAGTTTGATACCTGACCCAGAATGCTCATGATCTGGAGCAAGAACAAGTATGTCAGCAGTCGACTACAACACAAGTCAAACTGTAAAAATCCTGCAATATAAGTGGAAGTAAGATGCTGTGGCAGCACAGGAGAAGGGTGAGCAATTGAGTTTATGGGGTTCGGGTCAACTTCAAAGAGGAGGCAATTTTTCCTGGGTGTGAATATTCACAGGCACAAATGGTGTTGGCCGAACTAGGCACTAGATGGTGTAAAGTGACCTGGGTGTGGCAGTGTGAAGGTGTTACGATAAGTGGTGCTATTCATTTCACCATTTTCATACATATAGAAATCACTGGAAAGAGTGGATTAGTCTCTTCACATTCATGATTTCCAATCTCAATTAAATCTTTAACAACATTTGGTAAAGTTGTAACTCCTCTGGACAGTGAGTTCTCCCATTACGTTAAGTGGTTTGTCCAGACCTATTTTCAAACAGTATTTAATTGAACTGCCTATACTCTCATAAAGCTTCCTTTTCTTCCACTTCCTCTATAAAAGAGGCCATTAGGTGGCTATTCCTCTATGGCATTTCATTCCCTACTTGCCTCTTCTGTTAGAAGAAGGAATGATTCTCCTATTCAAACTCAGCCTAAGGAAGGAATGATTCTCCTATTCAAACTCAGCCTCCTCTCACTCCTCTGTTCTTCTTCTTTTTTTTTTTTTAAGTTTATTTATCTTGACAAAGAGAGAGACAGAGAAAATTCCAAGCAGGCTCCACATTGTCAGCCCAGAGCCTGACATGGGGCTCAATCTTGTGAAACACAGGATCATGACATGAGGTGTGATCAAGAGTCAGATGCTTCACTGACTGAGCCACCCAGGTACCCCTCACCCCTCCCTCTATTCTTAACTCCAGGTCCTCAGCTATCTCAAAGTACTTGCCCCATCAAGAACTTTTCCGCTCCTCCTTTCAACCTTAGCTCTTTTTCCTTAGTCTGAAAATTCATTCACACACCTCTCATCCTAAAAACCATCCCTATCCTTGTCCTTGTCCTTCTAGTTCCTTCCCTATCTCCTTCCATTCTCATCCATTTCCTTGGAAGTATTTTCTAAACCAAAGCTTCTCAAACTTTAATATCCATAAATCACTTGAGAATCTGGGATGGGGCCTGAGATCCTGCACCTCAACCTAGTCCTCAGTCTGTGATGCTGCTCTAGAGAGGTCATGCTACACAACAAAGGTCTAAACTCTAGTTCTCCTCATGTCTCTATCTCCCATTTATTCAGAATATCCCCTGGCTTTTAATTTCTATACCTCTAATGCCACTGCCCCCATAAAAAATCACCGATTCACCCTGGAATGCCAAACTCAATGGACGCTTTGCAGTCATAATACCTCCCACCCTCTTTGGGAAGTTAGGCATCCTTGACTATTAATGCAATCTACTATATGTCATTCCCTCCTAGTTTCCCTTTTGTTTGACCACAAGTTCTCATCTTCTTTTTGAATTCTCCCTATTTACCTGCTTTTTAAAATGTTTATGTTCCATCCATGTATATTTTACTGTATACTCTCTTGAAATAATCTCATCTAGTAATTTTAATTTCTGCC
Source organism: Cryptoprocta ferox (assembly GCA_028646485.1). Lineage (NCBI taxonomy): Eukaryota > Metazoa > Chordata > Mammalia > Carnivora > Eupleridae > Cryptoprocta > Cryptoprocta ferox. The sequence goes on along the minus strand of CM053569.1, from coordinate 28,718,388 downwards.
TGGATACTATAGAGCCCCCAAATCTTCCCTTTTAGTTCTGATTGAGCTCAGACTCATATATCCAATGGCCAAACTTGAATCATTAGCATCTCAAATTCAACATGTAAAATTAACTCATTAGCTGCTCTTGAAAACCTGTGCTTTCTCTTTTGGACATCTGTACCACCTTTTATTTAATTAATCAGGACAAAAATATGAAATGACCTTCATTTCTTCCCTACCTTCCATCCAATGATTAATTTTTTTGGATTTTTTTTCCCTTAGTATCTCTCGAAATCCAACTTCTTCAGTCTATTCCTGCTGCCACTTCTGTATAGATCAGGTCTTCTTCCTAACAGTCTTATAGAATAGAATCTTTACTGATCCAAACTTCTTCGGTCTTACTCCCTTTCAATTCATCTACTAATTGCAGCACGTTTAGTCTTCCTAAAGTGTGTAAAACCCTGCACTGTCTCCGTTTAACAAGAAAATAAAGCCTAAGCTTAAGAACATGACTTAAAGTCCTTCCTTATCTGGCCCTATCTCCAGTCTCATCTCCTGCTACCCCTCCCTCAAAGAAACTTTATAGTCCATTCATACTGAACCACTTGGAGTCCCCCATAACTCCATGGTTTCTGACATTTTTATGCCTTTGCAGTTCCTCTGTCTCTCTGTAAACTCCCAATAAACTTCCAAAATAAAGCTCAGATGCCATCTTTTGTGAAATTGATTATGTGAGTTAAGAGAGGCCTACATGTTTGTTTTAATTTTAAAAACATGTATATATAAAATTTACTATCGAGTTGTAGTTACTCATTTTTGTCTTTACACACTTATTATATACAGCTATACACAATACAACCTTTAGCAGACTTAATCACTCTTGTCTCAATATTTTTTTTGTAGCTTAATCCTATTAATTAAAATTTTTCTGTCTAATCCTTCATCCAGATGCTAGTAATTATTCAATATGTTTGTTAAATATAATTCCCATTCTACCATTAAATTATAGCTATAAAATAATTTCCCAAAGGAAGAGCTTATGTAAATATAATCCAACATCTCATTATGACTATTATGGTTGTACCTTTCCTAATGGAAATATTTAAGTTAATTTAGAACCTTAATAATGTCTTCTCTAACCTTTTATATCACTGTTTTGATGTTTACACATTGTATAACAGTGGACACAAATGAAAATTCCTTGATTATAATATTTTCCTTTAAATCCATTTTTAACTTAAAATATTTTAGTACCCTCTCCCTTTTCTTTTATTTGATTCTGGTTTCTTACAGCATATCTAGGAAGCTGATGTGTATATAAGAGAAACTTAGGTAGGGGAGTTGCAGTTCTATGGCAGAACTAGCTGATAGTCGTACATTTCTGCTTCCCACCATCATACCATGAACATCAACTCCCCATGGAGGCCAAGATAGAGTGGATGGATGGGCAGGAGGCCGACTGGTCTTATGAGTGGATGAAGTAGGAGCTTGCCTGTGAAAGAGGATAGAGTCATTCTCCTCTCCATGAAAACAAGATAAAATAAAATACACTTTCACATTTCTCATCAAAATGAGAGTTAATATGGCAGAGTTTGTAATTGTTTTTCCTCAGTTAAAATGCAAAGCCCTGGGAGTTATTAAACCTTAACCATTATCTGCCATTTTGAGTGAGTCTGTTGGTTTCTTTCTTAAAATAATGCAAGAGATGTAATGACTTGTTTAATGTCAGTATTTCCTAGGAATCCTTTCCTTATGTTCATCTTTATTTGTATGTTCAATTTTAATTTTAACCTCAATGGCTGACATCAAGTAAGTAATCAATAATGATCAGAAGAATTCATAACAAAGTATTGACCTTGAGTTAGATGAGACTATGCTTATTAAAAGAGCAAAATCCCAAAGGTTAAATCCACATATCTAAATTCAAAATTGTTTTACATTAAAATAACAAAGTAAATGTGTAATAAAAATCAGTATTTACTATTCAGTATACATTTCTTATATTTACATAATTTTAAAGTTAAAAGAAACACATAGACCTCCCTCAATCTACATGATATAAATGCTCCAGCAAAGTTGGTAATGAAGTAAATTTCTGAGCTGACTAAAATGATAAATTATAGATTTGGACATCTTTGTTATTCTGGAAGAAAATGAGCTAAGTTTAAAGTCTGAAAATGGCTTAAAATCTTAAATGGCTTAAGAGAGTGGTCAAATCTATGGGTGTTGGATTTTGTATAAATAGAAGGGATTTCTTAATCTTCAGAGCAATTCAATTCCATTTGACAAATAAGAAGGGTCTACCAGGTACTGTGGGGAATTAAAGAAATGAGTAGGAGACAACTTCTTATAAAACAGTAGAAAATAGAAAACGAAGCTCAAGCAAAATGTGTTAAAAGCTTTGTGAGTGGAGAGAGGGTGATGATTAATAGAAGACACCAGAAAAAGTGTCAGGAAGCAGCTAATATTTTGATGCACTGTGGAGGACTATTAGAATATTTGCCCATTTGAAGGAAGAGAATATCATTTTGGGAAGTGATTCTGAAATCTTAGGATTCAGAAGAATCTCGTGTGTGTGGTGGGAGGTCGGCTGCTATATCATTCTGTATTAGTTAACTATGACTACAATGATGTTTAATAAAACACCCCAAAATGTAGTGGCTTAAAACAACCACCCCTTAATGTCTCTTATGAATATTCTGGGCAGTTCTGCTGATCTGAGCCAGGCTCAGTTGATCTCAGCTGAGATCACTCACATATCTGGTGTCATCTGGTGGGTCAGCTGAAGCCTGTTGGGACTAGGGGGATCTCAGCTGATAAACTCAGTCTTGCTTCCTGTGATCTCCAATTCTCCCTTAGGTTACCCTGGGCTTTTTCATCTTGAGAAGTAGGGTGAAGCTGAATGGCTCTTGAGACCTTTGTTCAAAAGTGACACATAGGCATTTCTGCATTCTATGGGCTAGTGCAAGTCTCAAGCCAGCCATTCAGGAAATAGACTCCACCTTTTTATGGGATGAGCTGCAAAGTTACATTGTAAGGGCATAAGTAGGGAAGGGGGAACGGTAGGAGTCATACTTGTAATTAGTCTACCACAGAGGCTTCTTCATTTTGATTGCAATATGGAGTAGGTGGCATGAAGCTATCTGGAGATGCAGGCTGACATATTTATATCAAATTTAGGCAGTAGTGAGGAAACACTGAAGGGTTTTGAGCTGGGGAGAAACTTTCAGAAGTCTGGCTTTAAGAAAAGCTTGTGTAGATATGGGCGAATAGAAGCAGAAAATAGGAGAAAGGATATGTTTTTCAATCATATTGGAAGGTGGAAGTTAATAAATGTTCAAATCAATGTGGTGGTAATGGGTGCAAAATCAAGGGGAAAGTAAGAAACTTCCTTATAAGGACTGACCTGATAAGACCAGATTGGATAATAGGCATGATGGGCTGGTAGCACCTCCTTATGTTCTTTCCCTTTTATTCCAATCTCAAATAGTGAACACATCTCCCACTGTTCCAGTTCTGAGTTTCCAGAATTTATTGTCAATTGTTATATGATAATATGGCATTTAATAACTAGCAGGACATACAACCATACAGAGGTGTGGGACCGAGACCCATTGCTTTGATCTAATATTCCAATGGAGCTAAACTTTCTTATCACATCCCAGACTGGAAGATTTTCAGAGATTGAGGCATTAGTTCATTTGGTAGGTTTTTTCCCCCCCAGTGATTCCATACTTCTATAGATCTCTAATTTTAAAATTTGTAAAACATTTATTGAAAGTGAGATGAGGCTGCATGAATATATTATTTTCAGTTTTATTTAAATCAAATAAATCTGTGACTGATGTGAAAAAAATGGTCTAGAAACCACATAAACTTTAGTGAGATAAAAATGTAAAGACAAGATCCTAATACCTAATTATCTTATCCTGAAATAATTAAATGTAAAGGATACACATTTTAAACAGTTGCGCAGCTGTAAGCATTACACAATACACAGAATGAAGTTATAAAACATTTTATACTGCTTTATTATAAATAATTGGAAACAATATTTCATTTTTCAAACACAGATAACAAAACAGTAAATATCATGCTTTTTTTTCATTATTTCATTTTATTTTTGTAATATGAGTTGGGAAATAGTATTTCTTATCAAAAGACTTGTAACAAAAATCTGTAGGAACACAAAAGAACAAAACACTCACTTTCATTCACTTAAATGAAAACAATCGAGAAGGATTTCAGAGGGAGAGGCTGAACAGTGCTATGAAGGAGTCACCAAGAACTGAACAACTGTGTAATACCGGCAAATGTCACTTGTGAGGCAAAATGAGGTTGTTACAGATGCATAAATGTAAAAACTTGATGGTAAATTTAAAAAATAGTTTCTTAAAAATGGAATAGTTTTATTCTCTCAAATGGAGAAAATCCATACTGTTGTCTTGAACAAACTTATTTTTCTAAGAAAGGACACCTAATACGTATTTCAATTTTCTTATCTCATAGTAACTCACATTTTGATAAAAATGCTTCACTACTGTAACCTTGAACACTTAGAGGCAGTGTTTATTTTTGATAAGATACTGTGGTAAATTCAAATTGCCACAAAAAATTGTGCCCCCAAATTCACTTAAAATAGATTATTCCATAGGAATATTTTCATTAAGAGAATTATAGTAGCTAGCAGTCACAATTTTTAGGTAACTATGATTAATTTTCTCTTTTGGGGTGTTTTCCTTATGTTTAATACAGAATTTTGACAATTTTCTCCACTAAATATTTTTTTTAAAAATCAGAAATTGCTTGTGAAAACAGAGCCTGAGAGAGACAAATGTGAAGAAATAATGTATTTCATAAAATAATATAGATTTCTTTCAAAACTTGTGTTTGTTTGCATCAATGAAGGACAATGTTACATATTTCAGATTTAAAAGCTACTAGGTTTACCATGAATATAAACATGCTATGTACATGGTATTTATAGTTCTTCTTATATGTTTTATAGACTTCAAAGTGTATCTCTCTCCTAGAAACTGGAACAGGGTGAATCTGGAAAACATGTTTCAGTTAGTTAGCAAAAATTAAATCAGCATGAAATAACAGAATGAAGAATTGAAATCATGATTTTAAAAATGAAGTTACACTTAAGTGTACACATGCAAGAAGATTTGTAAAATGAACTGTTCCAGTTTACTTGGTTTTACTCCAACTGAATACACTCTAAAATACTGTTTTCATGTATAATATCAAAGGAAATATTAAATGCATGTATATTATTTTAAGAGCTTGATGGTATATTTCACATTCTTTAAATTTTACTCATGCTATAAATATATTTATATATCAGTCAGTCCGTTTTTAAAATAAATGAAAACTGTAGCATGGGGGGTAGTTTTTTACTTCATATGTCCTTACTTGATTACGTCCATTTTTTTTCTGAAAACTGTTTCAAAAAATCAGAGTAAATGGACCATGTTTATAACTCACACTATTATTTTTCATGCACTACAACTCATTATGGTTTACCAAAATGGATTTTACATTTGAAGATGGGTTAACTGAAATCAACTAGTAAGATAACAAGAGTTAGGCTTCTGAAATCCATTAACATTTAACCAACTTAGAGGGCAATGCTATTCTTCTTAAACTTGTATCAAAATTGTGCAAAAGTATAAACTGATTTTTAGTAGGTTTGCATAGAAATAACACTATTTCACTTGTGTGATACATTTTTTCCAAAGGATTATGGCAGGTCCGTTTGTATTCTTCATGTATATTCTTTCGTTGTTGTTGTTCATTTCCCTCCTCCTCCTCCCTCCTCCTCCTCTTCCGCTTCCTCCTCCCCTTCTTCTTCTTCTTCTTCTCCTTCTTCCGCCTCCGCCTCTTCTTCTTCTTCTTCTTCTTCAGTTTTTATATGAAATTAACCATATTTATCATCTGGCTACCAGAGTTCTAAAAATAAGATCCAGTAGTAGTTTGAAGCACAGTGAACTGAGCAGTTTCTTCCCTTCTTAAAACATGACAGTTGAGTGGCATTCTCCCCAGTCAAGCCTTATGAACATGATTAATCCCATCTAGAGACTTTTGTGAACTCCAAAGGCTCCAAATCCACAGTCAAGAACCTTGGTGACTTCACATAAATGCCACTTGTGGCTGGAAGGGAGAAAATATTGTTTGCTTCAGAAGTTTCCAAGCAGTTTCTTATCTGGTAGCTTCTTCAGATTTCTTTGTTGCTTTTATGACTGCTTTCCACATTTTGCCTTCAAAAGTCCAAAGGTCGAATCATCATAGTTGTGGAACGTAAGGAATAACTGGGCCCTTTGAAGTAGTGCCACTTTATCCCGTTCAGTTTTCCATGGTTTTGTCCAGCAGTATAGAACATTCCATTTAGATTGGATGGGCCACAAGCATCAAACCACCACCCTGAAAAATTAGTTAATAATGAAAGAGAAAAGAAGGAGAAGAAACAATTAGAAGTAAATTGAACATTTGGAAATTAATGGAATTAACCAAGGTGGAATTTATTTATATTTTTTATGATCATTTGCAAATACGAGGCATTTCAGCAAAAAGCTTCTGGGTAGTGCAACTGTTTTAAGCGACATCCGATTTAGGCAATGTATGAATGGAGAGGAATGCTCCCATGGAAATCAAGCTTTACTGTCACTCCATTGCGACTCATTGCCCACTATAATGATGGGAAGCTTCTGGGATTCCAGATAAGATCTAATTCAGACCTAGATTTATATGTAGGGCAAATAAAATGCAGATATCCTTTTAGTCATTCCACCTTAAGCTTGTTATTAGGAATAGAACAATTATTAGCGAAGAAGTTCACAAGCTTTGACAACTGACATCTAAATAAGAATGAAAGAAATTATTCTCCATCTACTTCGTAATTTTGCCAACAACTGGCCCTCAGCCCCTTCTTAAACTGAATACTGGGCAATGACTATGAGGCACAAATTGAATTTGAATTACTATGTTCTCCCTATATTTTGTAGCAATATGAGAAGTATTCATTCATCACTAGTAGCCATACAGTGTCTAGACAGCAGTATTTTTTTTCTGTGATTATTCAACTTCTTTCAAAACTTATTAAAAAGAAAAACAACTTGATGAGCAACATGGAGATCCTATGCTTGCATAGTTCTCTGTGAGGGTAACTTAGTACTTTATTTTTTTAATGAATTAAGTTCTTAGATTTTTAGATAAAACATAGTACTTCTTCTCTGTCTCCTGAAGTAACACTACTGAAATCTTTAGGGAGAGATCTATGCCAGAAATGTCTCTTGCATAGATATGTCTCTGGCATATTTTTATTTGGATACAGCTGACCTCCATTTGATTACAGAGTTATACCTAAGGGACTAATCGCTAAAGAAACAGAAAGCTGTACAACTGATGTTTAACTGTAACACAGCATCATCTTGCAGACACTTTAGAAAAAGTTAAATGGAGAAAAGCTAGTTCTCATTTTTCAATTTTGGAAGATGAATACAGCAGGGCTGTGTTTATAAAGTCATACTAGAGGCATAGTAAGCAGTATTAATCACAGCTCATATTAGAGAAGAATAAGGTATGTCCTGAATTTGGAAAGACTATTCAATGCTATTTTTTCAACTGTATGCAAACAACATAGATGTTAACGCAGTCAAAATATAGGAAACGAAAAAGTTCTTGCTTGGCAAGGAAGGAAAAACTGTAAAATTGCACATTTTTTTCTTAAGATTAATTTCTTTAAATTTTTTTGATAAGTACAACTAGTAACAATATGTTATTTGTATTACAAAAACGTTATAATATTAGGGAATGTATTTATTCTAAATTTTTTTCAAAGTACAAAATGAAACCCAACTTGATTGCTCCAGTGTTTCAACTTTCTCCTCTTTTCTCTGACCTTCTTGAGGCACTCTTCCATCATGTTAATGAGCCTTTCCTTGTGTTTCAAAAATCCACCACGGTCTCTAAAGGAAAGGCAGCTACTCTATTATTAGGAACTTCTATGAATCATAGAATGATCCTCCAAGTTACATTAGGTACTCGAGGTAAAAGTATGTATTTTTGTTTGCTTTAGAGAAAGCCACAAGAGTTCTGGACAATTGTGAGAAGGCAGAAGTCTGTTGCAACAGCAACCTGGCAATAAAGGGCACAGGCTGAAGGGTAGATCCATTAGGAAATTTTGGATGAGTTTAGCAAAGACACAAGAAACAGTAGGGGCACATGAAACAACCAGATAAATTTATCTTCTATATTTTTTCTGATGAGTAAAGAGGGTAATGTTTGTGGTAAGAGGAATGGCAATTTGGAGACCTTGAAAGAGGACCATATGTCTCAGTTGGAGTCAACATGAGAAACAGCAGCCTCAAGCTGAAAAGGTCAGAAGATCAAATCACACAGTCTTTATCCATTGTCCTAAGAACAATGTAAAGGCATGGTCAATTTACAGGCCTATCTCATGTACTTTGCACTGTACCTAACAGTTTGCTTAACAAATGACTGGGGAGTGACTATAGGCTTACTGACAAATTGACTGTTTTTTACTATTTCTCCTTGTAAATTCTCATAGTGTGAAGAAGTTTAGTTTACTAAAAAGTTATATTTGATAGACACCACAATATATAACATCCATGCCTATTGTGTTCATTCATTCTTTGTTTATTCATTCTATATGTAATTATTGTGACCATTGTTATACAATACTCAACAAGACAGAAGTGGTCTCTTCCTTCATGGAACTTACTTCTCATGTGAGAAACAGACAAAAAGCAAGCAAATAAGTAAAATACTTACAATACTTCATGATTAAAAAAAAGAAAGAAAGAAAAGAATCAAGGAGCTATGAAGTAGAATAAAAGGAGACCTACTTGAATTTTCACATTCACAGAAGAAGCTGGTTTTTAATGAGACCTGAAGAATAAGAGGGAGGCAGCCATGTGAAGATGTGGAGGGACTCTTTTAAGCTGAGTATAGCACATACCAATGCTGTGAGGAAGAAAGAGAGCTTGACACGTTTAGAAACCAAAAGAACATCAGTGTAGCTGGTACATAGTGAACAAGGGGGAAACTCTCAGGAAACGAAAGTAAAGAAGCAGGCAGTCTTGGTGGGACGTTGAACAACATTCACGGAAAACTTTAGAGTTTATCCAGTCTACTTGTCCATCATCAGATGAATAAGCAAAACAGTCTTCGGAATAGGAACCAATATTTAAAAAAGGGAACCAGATCTATCAGGCTGAATGTTTAATCAAATATTATTGAGAGCCCTCATTCTGTACCTACGGTCTGCCAAAGCCATCCTGAGCCTATGTGGCAGCATGATGAAGGGGAGAAAAATGATTTTAGAATCAACTCAACAAATATTAGCCAACAGACATAGAAGGCAGACTTGAATAAAACAGAAATCCTGACTTCAAAGAGTGCACAGTTTTGTGCAGGAGAGAGACAATAAACTGCTTAACAATGAAGTCAGGGTTGTTAAACAGAGATCAAAGAAATCTATGGACACAGAGGCAGAAAGTCCTGTCCGTGGATCCACAAGGTTCATTTATTTACCACCTGAGCTGTGTCCTGAGGATGAATGTGAGTCCACTGAACAGAAAAATATTCTGAATCCAATATGTACTCAGAGAGTAGGAGAAAGTGACTGCCAGCAGCCTGGCTTGACTGGACTACCAGTGGGTAAGGGGTTGGACAACACGGGGCTACCAAAATTAACAGAAGAGAGAACACAGAGGTTTTATTTTATTTTTAGAAATTTTCTTGTGGGCAATGGAGAGCCTACAGTGTACCAGACAAGAAATTACAAAGACCCAGACTTTGATGCTGATGGCATCAATTAATAACCAAGACATCCTAAGCAGTAATAGTAACAATATTTGATATTTATAAAATAGTTAATATACATTAGGGACTGTGCTATAGTATTTATATGCAATCTCTTATTTTATCGCTCAAACAACCTGAGTTGATGTGGCACATACTGTAACAAAGACACTGATGCCTAGCAGTAAGGAGATGTTCCAAGGTCATGGTCACTTAGTTCCTCATTCATAAGATGTGATTTATAATGTCTAGTCAACCATTTTCCCAGCATAGTTGTATGGCTCAAATAAGATGACACATTGACTATTCAGACCTGTAAGATCCTAAATAAGTGCTTAGTGTAAGTTACGTGGAAAGGAAGATGGAAGGTTTAGGGTAGGGACACAAACGGTTAGATCTTGTGGGGTACAATAATGATTTAATAATAAAGACCAGATCATCAGTGCCAACATATCTCCTTATTTGCTTCGTAGGGTCTATTAGAGAAATATGATGATAATTTGGACCCAAATGAGTAAGCTGTGCAATGTTTGCATTGTAAAAACAATGGCATTTAAGTAACTAATATGATTTGAACAATTGTTTTTAATGATTTGTTTTGACATCATGTCGAAGTAAAAGACCTTGGTGTGTTTGACTCTTTAGCTTAAGACCAATGGACCATGCACATTATGGACTATCACAGAGCAGTTGATGATAATAAAGATGATGAATTAAGATGGCACAACACAAAATGAAAGGGTGGTTATTTCTCATGACAATCTTGACAATACTCTGAACTACAAGGGAAGAAAAAATAGTTGTTTGTGTGCAAGCAAGTATTGTTTCATCTAACACATGCAGTAAGACAACAAAGGAATTTCCACTTTCTGCTTTCTTTGAAAAAATTAAGCATGGCCAGCTCTTTTAAACATAAATCCTGAAAAGGCAAGGTTTTAAAGCATGATTATAGAAAACAGGCAAAGTATAGTAGAGTCCTTGTTACTCATATGTACTCCTTGTCATTCATAGATACTCCTATGTGCTCATGGGTAATCAGTACGTATGTAAGTTTACGTGGAATGAAGGTATTCTTTGTGAACATATAGAGAGTATGCCTGGGTTTGCAGTTCCTCTCTGATAAGATACCAAATAGCTGAACATATTACATGTCCTTTACAATCTTGGGGAAATATTAACTCTGTGTGCCTAGGAATAACAAATGAGCAACATGCTAAAGAAGTTAATCTAGGAAAGACACTTTAAGCTTAAAAGAACTCAGTGATGCAAGCAAAGGACAGAAGAAACCAGCAGCTTCCATCTGCTGTTGGGACAACTGATAAAATGTCTCAAATGTTTTCAGATTGGCAACTGCTGAGTTGTACACTGCCAAGCATTTTTCTTTATAACCTGTAACCTCATGTATATTTTAATAAGAAATCTGAGATGCATGTTTCTAATTCATTTACACTTAACTCATTAAAATTTAGCTTTGTCCTAACTATCCCCAGCTATCTGGGCCTTTAAAAATCATTCCAGTCTTTTATCTTTGAAGCAGAAAACTCACATTTTATCACCAATAAATAAAACTCTGCCCAGAAAGTGGGAATTTGATTCTAAACTTTGTACTCAGGAAGTTCAAATTTATTTGAAAATCAGGAAACCTAACTCTCAAATTCTTCCGATCCTAAACAAAATGTCTCTCAACACTTCCTTTCTAAGGTAAAAAGTACAGCAAAATGTAAAGATATATCTGATTTTATGGATTTCTTTCATTCATTTTCAATGCATGTATTCTAATCAGCAATGTACAAAAGAACTTATACAGAACATAAGAGTTCCTCTCTTGATAACTAAGAATGAGGCTGAGCAAAACTGATGGGTGCCACTTTATCAGTGGGATCCTTACGAAAAATCACTTACTGAGTTCATGTGCACAAATTTGGCCATATCCATAGCTAGCCTCAAGGAATAGTTGCAAGGCTTTTGTGTGCACACGGGAGGCAAAGGACCTTTCCTAGAGGTTTGCATTCCCTCTGTCATCTCATTCTATATCCCCTTCAGACCAAGGACTTGGCTTTCTTTCCCTTTCTTTTCTTTGTGTTCCAAAGATGAAAAGTTGTTGATCCTGGCCAGTGATCTCGAATTCACTGAAAACCTTTAGGTATTCTCTTACTGTCTCTTCTTTCCCTTGCACTTCATTTCACTTTTAATGTTTAAGTGAGGAATCCCTGCTAACACGCACTGCAAACAGGAAAAGAGAGAGAGCTAACTGCTGCCTTTGAATGCCATTCATTTTAATAGAGGCAGGAGAAGGAGCGAATAAAGTGACAGCTTATCTGGAGGTTGTGTTCAAATCTCACCTCTGGTGTTAATTCTGTGACCTTTGGTAAATTATCTAATTTTTCTGTATCTCAGTTCTTGCCAAAAGCATTATTGTGGTGCTGATTTTAAAGGGTTTTTAGAAGTGTCCTGTAAGTTATGAAATATAAACCATTTAGGATAATGCACAAATGCCTGTTCGTACGAGTGCAGTAATATCTGCTATATTACTATTAAAGTACCACAAAATTAAGTGTTTGATAATTTCTCAGGTCAATTATTAACCTTCGTGGCAGCCTTGTACTATGGGCCTATCAGTTCTGGTTCACTTTTTTCCCCCCAAATTTACTATTCGAAAGACATTTTCTGATATTCTCTGCTTTTTTCCCCAATAAGCAAAAATTTTCTTCAGAAAATAGGAATACAAACCTAAAATTTGTACTTAGAAATATTCATATTTATTTGGAAGACAGGAAACTAACAAATTTTTCCAGTTCTGGAGCTTAGTCTTCTGGGGTTTAGTTATTCTTAAAATTTAGTCCCAATCCTCATATCTCATATTCATCAAATTGTTTCATGTGTGTGCCTGCAAATATATATGTATACTTATGTATGTTAAATCTCAGCTCAAGCAACAATCACATTCAGACTCACACTGATTTACTTTTAGGCCTTCTCACTGGGATCATTTGTGATTTTGTAATGCCCTTTCAGAGTCTGTGATAAAATATTCATTCACTCGACTAATATTTATTGAGCACTACTATGTGGCAGGCACTGTGCTAGGCACTCAGGATATAGTAGTAGACAGCACATATTCTCTGCACCACACATTTTTGTGGAACAGGCTGACTGAATATGTACAAATTAGAAATTGCTTTGAAATAAAGTAATGCAATGTAGATTTCTGTGGTCAACCTGAAATTAGCTATATGTATCTTTTCTCTCAAAATTTTTGCCTTTAAACCTAGGGAATGCCAGTTATTTGGCAATGCTTAGCACATCCTTCCTGGATTATTAAAAACTCTAAGATGACTATATTTTCCCAAAGATCTTGTCACTGAATGTCATTCACCAATTGGAGAAGCTGCTAATTTCATTTTCTTTGTCTTCTTCAAGATTATATAGCAGGCAATATCAACTCTCTTCTGCAAGCATTTATCAACTCTCTGCTGTTAGCATCTGGTAAATTGTAGGGTGTATGAAGAAATTTATGTGTATGGCTTTATCCTGTCTTTTAGGGCTGAACTGAGAAATATCCTTTGTTAGCTTTAGCAAAGTCTTGTCTGTCGGCTGACATAGTTTATGCGTGGGAAAAGAGATCGGAGTTTCTACCACAACAGATTCTTTCTGCAGAAGGTTAGGTCACATTTTTACATAGCTTTTATACTATACACTAAATGTGAAAACTATGTTGAAAGAAAAGTAAGGTAAGGAACGGAATGTAGAATAACACCATGTTTTGTTCTGTTTTGTTTTGTCAGCAACCTTTAGTAATTTTAGTTTCTGATAGACTTTTAGAAAGACTATTTGAAGAATGCTAATTTAGTACCAAAGACCCTGTTTTCTTGAAATGTAACATTTGCTTTCAATGTGACAATCTAAGTTGTTCATTTTTAGAACTTTGGAGTCAGAGGATTTTTGCCTATTTGTTTTTACATACAATAAATCCCTATAAACAAAAGCATGCATTGAAAGAGATTACATTTTCATTTTCTTAATGTTAAATAGTAGATAAAACTTTTAAGTTTAAAAGAAACTGATTCCTTTCTTTGGGCTCAGGAAGGCACAATAGGAACTGTCCTACAGGACTAAAAATATTGCCTACAATCACCTCTTAATTTGGTCCCTCCCACTGTTGAAGTATACAGATTTTTCACAAAATCCTATACATAGGAGGAAACCTAAGGAGAACACTTACAAATTTTCCTAAGGTCAGTTGCATCATAGAACAAAGACATTTCTGGCTTATAAATCTGGGCTGACAAATCACCTTTATTTAACTATTAATTAAAGGGGCAGTGGCACAGAAGCTGTATGTGGCAACTTTGACCTTGAAATATATGTTCTGGTCCCAGAAGAAATCTGTAAAAAACATGAACATTGTTCAATATTTAAATTGGGTGGAAAAATTCCTGGCTTTCTGGTAAGGTAGGAACAAGTACATATACTTCTGGGAAAAGAGGTATTAAGCATTGTGGTATCTGTTTCTATTGATGTAAATGTGCTTTCTCAGCCCATTACACCTCCTTTCCTCTCTACCATGTACTATGAATTATAACCAATGCACTGAAAAATAATATTACATGTTTTTCCTTACTTTAGCCACAATGAGTACATGAAATATCAGAATAACAGAACCAGAAGAAAATGTAAGAGACTTTCTTGTCTAGACCCTCAACTGCAGGAACATGCATAAGTAAGCTCTTTTAGATAAAACAGCTTTATATTCTCTTCTTGAAGATGTCCACCACTAGAAATGAACAATTCTCCCTGGAAGCATTTGCTCCCTGGCACTGCCTCTAAAGTTACTTCCCCATTCTCCAACATCTCCATCACATGTTATATTTTGCCTCTAAGACTGGTTATGATTTGAAATTATGTTATTTATTGTTTACTCTTTTGTTAATGGATGCAAGTTCTATTCTGTCTTGCTCATTTCTCTAAGAGTAGTTGATCTGTCATAGTTACTTGTTAAAAATATGTTAAATCAATAGAAGGAAGTTAAGAACTTAGGGTGTTGGAAAAGAAGAAAGATCAAAATGTTCTACCTTACGCCTAGCTGAAATACCTTCTGCTTTCAATTAAGCTCATCTCCTGTTGTTCCATCTCTGACAGATAAGGGTGGCAACGATACCACATTCTCCAACCCAAATCCCTCCATGTATTTGCACAAAACTATTTAGGACAGTTAGTGGGCAATAAATCTTACTTTACCCTTAATTTCTTTCAGAAGAAACAAAGGAAAAATTCTGTAATTAAACAAGATAAAATAAAACTTTAATTGATGGTGACAGAAAACTATGAATTATTAGCTTCAAAGACTATAAAACCTTATTGCTTAAAGGAAACTATTTAAAATAGGCAGCGAGTTCAAATACAAATTTAAAAAGGAAGGAAAAGTCATTAGATGGAGAAAATGGCTCTAAGGGAAACTATGAGAGAATAAATATTGGTAGTGAGGAGTAGCTAAGTACGACCTAAAGTTCCATGCAATACTCGAGTTACCTGAACTGTCACTGACATTCATCCTTATGTTATCCAGTTCCTAGCTATCTGAATTCCACATTTTAGCTTTGCAGAGTGAATACGTTTGCAAGGCCTGGATTCTTTCAAAAGGATATTTGATAGGGTAATGGCGTTTATTACAAAAACACATTTAGTTAGACTATCCCAGCCCAAGCAATAAGTGGAAATTTTCTCTCCCCAACATATGTGCTTATTAGTGAGTAAGAAGTAGGTCCAGGAATGATTATGGATGAAAGAACATGACAAAGTTCAATCATTTGAAGCAGAAATGAAAGCACAAATCTGAGCAATGAAATTCTCTCACCAAAAACTAAGAGGTGCACTTTCCTCTATACTTTCATTATTATGACAGAAATATGAACATATTGAAATGCTCTTCTAAGGCAACATTTGAAAGATTTTACTGTTGGTCTTTCATGCATTGCATTTATTTGGTAAGAAAAACTATCTGTAAAAATAGACATGGAGAAAATGAAGCACATTTCAATATTAAAACGAACAGCAAACTAGAGTATCGAAGTCCTTTTGTCTCTGTAGAAAGTTGCTGACAATTCCATTTATGGGATCAGGGAAGTAATGAAAAAAACTTTTTTTTCAGGAAAAAGGTTTAAAACCTAACCTGTGGGTACCATTCTAAATTTGTAACAACTGTTTTGTGGAGGGGGTCATGAACTTACCAGCCTCCAAAATATAGAGGACTTTTACCTATTTGATGTGGTTGAATATGATGCCAAAATAGCATTTTAAAGTTTAAGGAGTAGGATATGATAGAAGAAGAATCATAACAGGTTGGCTTTGATAATACTAGAGTTAGTCACATGTTGAAAAGATGTTAATGTTAGTGTGGTGGAGGGAGGGTCAGTGGAATGTGATTTGGTGGTAATGGAGGACATGGGGATAGGGATGAAGATTTCTTCAAAACCACCCTTCCATATTATCCATGCTCTGTTAACTGATGAGAAAGTGTCAACCTAATGATTCATTTCACTGGCTTCAAAATTTGAAAATGATTTCAAGGTTACAAAATGTTCATTCATTCATGTGCCATATTTTTAATTGAGTTCCTATGTGCCACATCTACTGTGCTGGAAGTTACATATAAATTGGTGAGCATTAACTTGCTTTTATTTTCCTTATGTGCAAAGTGGAGACAGAGTTTCTCTCCCTGCTTATCTGACAGAGCTGGTGTGGAGTTCAAGTAAGGCAGTACAACCTATGCAAGACCATATAATAGTATATAGTAATCATGGTAGTAATGTCATACTTTGGGAAGGAAAATACTGGTTTGAGGGTTTTTTTTTTTCTTCCTGTCAATGAAAACATAGTTTGTTGTAGATTAACACAGAAGGAGAATCAGAAAATCTGAGGGTTGGAGCGATTGCTATTCCATTCAGAGAGAGGAAAAACACAAAAACTGTGAGAGGAGAAGAACTGGAAAAAAGTTTTCCTTTACAATTTTGCTTGGTGCCAACTCCTTCCATGCCAGAGCCTATAACTTGACTTGAACTACCTCGCTTGCCATTGAGTTTCAGCTTCATGTTTCTTACCCTTCAATCAGTCATGCATCAACTTCACAAATTTGCCATCATCCATTTATAACTTTTATTAATATTTAATTAATTTTTTCTTTAAATCAATAACTTGTTATATATCAAATATTGTGAATACTAAAAATGCAAAGATTATATAATTCCTTTAAAGAAGAAAACAGTACCACTTGCTATAATAAAAGGTAGATATAAAACCCAGTACAATTAAAACAAGATCACTTTATTTACTTCTGGATAGGTTCCATTGTCTAAACAAGGCCCTGAGTCTGAGGCCAGAGGGCTTTCTCCTTCTTTGCTATGAAGATTGTTGAGTGATTATCGAGTAAATGCTCTGGAAGTGTTATAGATATGCTAGCACCAAACTGAGAATTTCTCTTTGACACAATCAGAAGGCTGAAAGATTCTGAAAAGGTTAATAAAGGATTTAACTTTCTTACTCAGTGATATAGTATTACTGAATCGTATCTCTTATACCAGCTCAAATGTCTTGCAGAAGTCAATACCATACAATACAAAGCCCTAGTGGAGCTGGTCTGAATTTTATAACTTTAGATCTCAGTACACTTCTTTATTCTTCTTATTCCATTTCAATAGAATGGTCAATGAAGTGTACTACATAGTTGCTAAATACTTTGTAAGAAGGTGGCTTTTTGTTTCGTTTTTGTTTGTTTTTTGTTGGCTTTCCCCTGCATGCTGAATTCCCAAATTGTTATTCATTCCACTATGGGTATCACTATGATTATTTAGAAGGTAGAATAACTGGCACTTTAAGAAGCTCAAGATTTTTTTCAGAACGAAGCTTAGCATGCCTCCTTTATAGACAAGGAGGGAGGAGGCAAACTTATAAATATGCTAGCAATGTATTGCATGAGAACACATGGTAAATTAGTGGGCAGAACAAAATGATCTCTAGGGACTTGCTCTTAAGTTTCCTGACCAGAAGATCACAGTCCTTTCTCATAGATAAGAAACTTCAAGCCTCAAACCAATGAAACATAACTTAGAGGATGGCCCCATAGGACTTACCTCCTGTTAGCATGAGGGCACATTTGCACATACAGTTGTCATTATCTGCATCTTTAGTGCTGAAATCAGCACCGTGTAAGATCAGGCTGCTCTGTTTTCCTGCTGTCCCAGTGTGACCCTTTAAATACAACCTGAAGTTAAAAAAAAGGAAAAAGATAAGCTATTCAACAGAATGACAGAACCCATAAGACCAGTTTGTTGAATGTTTGCCTTTTTTATTTATTTCCTCCCTTCTTTGCACTCAGCCCTTCTAACAAACTACTGCAAGACCCTAGCTAGGAGAAAGAGAAAGAGAGAGAGAGAGAGAGAGAGAGAGAAAGAAAGAAAGAAAGAAAGAAAGAAAGAAAGAAAGAAAAAGAAAGGAAAAGAAAGAGAGAGAGAGGAGGGGGAAAGAGAGAAAGAAAGAAGAAAAGCAAGCAAGCAAGCAAGAAAAGCAAGCAAGCAAGCAAGCAAGCAAGGAAGAAAAGACTCCAAATCACAGATAGCAAAATTCTCTATGGCTTGTGTGTTTGGTGTTTCTTTCACAGTGCGTACTCAAACTCATATGGTTCTGATAGTGCAGGATCCACAAAAAGCAAATGGGTTTATTTTATTACCACAGGTATTAATCTCCAAAGAAAAAATGGCTTGTAGAGTGTCATTACAGCATACACCTATGTTAATATTGAATAGTGATGATGTGTAAACATTATTCTTAACAGCAATACTAATTCTCATTGATTGAGGACTTCCTCTGTGCCAATCTGCTAAATGTTTTCCATTTATTATTTGATTTAATTTTATATTAAATATGTGATCTAAGCATCAATATACCAATTTTGCATGCCAAGATTTAGAGAAGATAAATAAGCTGGAATTTGGCTATGTTTCACTTTAAAATCCAAGTTCTTAATCATTATACATTTCCCGACAAATGTTTGTTGAGCACATACTACATACCAGAAATTATTCTAAGCACTTAAAATATACCAAAGGGCTATGCCCTTAAGGGGCTTATATTCTAGGGCTATCCCTAAAATTAGGTTCAAAATGCCAACTGTTTAACCTCAAATATGGCATTCTTAAAAGAACCTAACCTACCTTATTCTCTCGAAACATTTCTTATCTAAAATTTAAATTAACCTAAAACAGGGGCTCTTCAACAGTTTTACATATAAAACATCATCTGGTTATTTGTGAAAAAGGCCTTTGCACTAGACCTGGGAATTTATGTTCTCAATTAGTATCTCATATTACTCTTTACAGATTTAAGAATACTGGTCTAGAATTCAAAAACTAGTGGATAAATCGTTAGTTCTCCTGATGTCTGATCATTTCCTACCGAACCTATATGCTGTTTTCATATCCATCTGGGCAGTTTGAACAAATGCACGCTTGCTCAGGTCCTTCATGGTTCCTCAGGGCTCAGAATAGCTAAACTCAAGTTGTTGGTAGTGTCAATTTGAAATTCAAGGTCTTCTCTAGTTGACACTCTACCCTTCTTTCTAACTCTACCTGACATGTTTCCTCAGTTCTCATTCATCAAAACCACCTAGGAATCTTCTTTTCATAACCATGGATATTATCACTTCTGTACCTGAGTCTTATTTATGAATCTTATACCCTCACAATATAGTTAATATCTCTGTATGAGGGAGACACTACTGAGACTTAGGCCAGCTCTGAACAAATGTTACATTATTATTAAACAGAAATAATACAGAGGGGCACGTGGGTGGCTTAGTCAGTGAAGCGTCTGACTCTTGATTTCAGCTTAGGTCATAATCTCATGGTTTGTGAAATCCTTCCTGCATCACACTCTGTACTGACAGCACAGAACCTGCTTGGCATTCTCTCTCTCCTTTCTCTCTGCCCTTCCCCCATTCACATTTTCTCTCTCTCTCTCTCTCAAAATAAATAAGCATTAAAAAAAGAAATAATACAGATCAATTAATATTTAGATTTTCATTTTTTCGTAAATATATATTTGTGTTTACACCTAAGTATATGTAAAGGTCCCCTTATTATTTTGTGAGTTAATATTAGTTTTAGCAAATAACAGTAATATTGTATGATTGTGTCAAAACATTTTACAGATATTCTGCAGAGATTTTTTAGTTAGAGCAAAATATATAATTAAGCCCTACTGAAATTTTGTTGTTTTCAATGATTAATAGAACCTATAGTTAACACGAGGTTGAGGGAAGTTTCTAAAGCTAAATTCTCATATATAAACTTATATTTTAAAACTGAGAGGCAGGCTAAAAATCAATGATGATAAAGAATTGTAGAATCTTCATTCTTTAAAAATTTTTTTTAACATTTTTATTTACTTTTGAGAGACAGAGAGAGACAGATCA
>CM053569.1:28591385-28698013 GCA_028646485.1 Cryptoprocta ferox | reverse complement strand
CTCGAACCCACGAACTGTGAGATCATGACCTGAGCCAAAGTCAGACGCTCAACTGACTGAGCCACCCAGGAGCCCCAATAATTGTAGAATCTTTAAATGATTTATTTTTGAGGAGAGAGAGAAAGAGTGCATGCAGGGTAGGGGCAGAGAGAGAGGGAGACACAGAATCTGAAGCAGGCTCCAGGCTCTGAGTTGTAGCACAGAGCCCGATGCAGGTCTCGAAATGATGAACTGTGAGATCATGACCTGAGCAGAAGTAGGATGCTAAATCAACTGAGCCACCCAGGCACCCCAAGAATTGTAGAATTTTTTAAATGTGGATTTACATTTCAGGTTTGTGGCAGCCCACATGTAGGTGGGTTTCATCAGGGTTAAGTAGGGTGGGAGGTCATCAGTGAGAGTCTGGGACAAGTTACCTGTGTCAATTCACAACCTTCCAGATTTGATCACTTTCTCAGCCTTTCAGAGATAGACACACACTCACAAAGCTAAGGGAGACTCTTGTTAGTTCTCCACTTACAGTCAAAATAGGAACATTGTGGGGTCCAGCCTCACAGTCTTGTTAGAGACAATTTCACACAGAAAGCCAAATTATAATTGGAAAGTTGTTTGTTTAGTGAACACAGAATCAGTTGGGGGAAGAAGATGAACGATTCCAAAATTACGTAGCTGTGACTGCAGGCCTAAAATCTCCTGCTCCACTGAGACTGGGTGAGTTTAGGCAACAGGTGCTCTTGGATGAGCCATGCTAAATTCCAACTCTGATTCTTGGCTTCCCTATGATTAGTGATGACTTTCCTTCTTTTTTCAAAAGGTGAGTCAATACCAGTATCCCTTTCGTAGCTTTAAGCTCACTGATGGGGCTAGAGATTCCAGAACATAATAATTTTCTACACTGTCATTTGAAGGTAACTGAGCACCAATGTTATGTTGATATTAAGTAAGTGACTGCTATGTACTGGATATAGTTTATACTTTTATCCTTTCATGAGAGGGTTATAGTTTAAGCCTCATAGTTTACAATGGTTTCTTTGTGTTACCATGCCAATAGGAATGCCCAATTATAAATTTAGGAAGTAGAGAAAAGCAAAAAGAAGAAAATAAAAAGCAACCCAAATCTCATCTCTGAATATAACTACTCTTGAAATTATGGTTTATATGCATTTAGTCTTTGCCTTGTTTTCCCCCTCCAAATTGAAAATACTATTTGTTTTAAAATATATATTCAATACCTGATAATATTCTTATAAAAATTTTGAACAATGCACATAAAGTTGTTGCCCACAGGCCTATCTCAACTACCCGTCTAGAAGTAATCACTTACATTAGTTTTGCACCTTTCAAAACAGTTTCTTTTCACGTATAAATACAAACAGTACTCTACATATTTCTTTATACCATGCTTTCCACACATAATTTTATGACCATTTTTCATGCTATTATATATCCTTATCCACCCTCATTTGGAAGCTATTGTATGACTATACCATTAGTTATGACAAGTTTAAGGGCACCTTCATATATCTCTAAATGTGTATGCAAGCATATAAAGGGTAGAAAAAATATCAACAATGTCTTTTCCTGACCTTCACCTCTACAAACTACATTATTGCTCTATGTTAGAGTCTGTAAGTGAGAAGAGACATTTTTGCAGATTCTTTTAATCAACATCAGAAGGTCAGTCTTCTAGTCCTGGCAGTTCTTCTGTGGATTATTACAGATGTCTTACAACTGATCTCACTGCCTTGAGGCATGCTTCTTCCCCTTTGCCCTAAAATCCATGCTCTGTAAGGCTCATTCAAAAACCTGCATCCCATTATTCTCCTACTCTGGTTAAAAATCCCACAGTTGTCCTCACAACACATGAAAGATAAAGTCCAAATGCCTTACTGTGGTTTACAAAGACTTGGAAGATTTTGCCCTCCTCTACTTTTTCCCATGACACCCACACGTATCATCGCTTATTTCCTGCCCATGTACATAATACTCCAGCTTTATCAATTACTTGTCCCCTCAAAGCAACATATTCTCATTTCTCTGCATATTTTCATGTGTTGCCCTAATTCCTGGAAGGCCCATTGTGCAATATATAATATATTAAACCACCGTGTTACACACCTGAAACTGATATAATGTTATACGTCAATCATATCTTAATGAAAAATAAGTAAAAGTAGAAAAGACTGATGTTTAGAGAATTTTCACTGTACAAGACTGAGTAAAACCTGCAATTTATACATAGTAGTATTCACTACCCTTGAGTCTATATCCTTAGCATGTCACAGGGGAATTGCTTATGCTCTTCTAGGGAAGAGGCACCACGGACAGTCATTTTCTTGCACTAAGAGACAGAGACGGTGTTTCATAAAAATAATGTTTCTCACCGCTATTTTAAGATATTTACAAATGAGGACAACTATGTGTCTGCGGAATCCCACAAGGATGCTGGGAGCAACTGTGTAGTCAAGGGTAGGTCATCTGAACAGTTAAGGGGCTCATTCCTTCTTAGCAACTATTTAGCTTGTACAGAACAGCAATTATTGACCCAAAGCCAACAATCCTAGCTAGTTATTTGATACAGGCAAACTAAGAGCTGGCCATTCACCAACACCAAGTATTTTTTCTAATTAGAGAAGAAAACTTATTAGAATTGAGGTTCAAACAGAATATTTAGGTGGTTCTTTTACACAGTGGTTCTGCCTAATTTCTGAAGTCTTTATGTATAAAGTTATATATATATGTATAGTTAACTATCCATGGCTTTCTCTTTTCTGTTAATGATACTTCACTTTACAAAAGAAAAGTTAATATACATAAGGGCCAAAGTTGGCCTTGCATATGAATATAGTGAAAGGAAAACTGAAGTGTGAGTCATTATAAAGAATACTCCCCCAATATAACACCATGGGAATCCTGGACATTTATTTCTTATGTTTAGCCAGTGTAGATGTGGCTTGCATGAAGGATGATGTGTTAGGAGATAAAAACCAAACATTATTCCAGAGTCAAGTATTTGGCTTAGGGACAGAAATATGGAAGATGAAAAAAAAAAAAAAAAAGCACACACACACACACACACACACACACACCCCAAGAAACCCACAAGAAAACCCAAAATGAAAAGAAACAAACAAAACACCCTAAATAACACAAAAACTCCAAAGAACATGATTAGATGTGATTAAAACAGTGGCCACCAAGTAAAATCATGGTACTCATCCTTTTAAACCCATTTTTCCTAATTAGTGAGGACAAAACCCCCATATTTCTTAGCATGATTTGGTCAGTGGCTGTAGAGAATGTCAGCATTATGATTTTCTTCAATTAGCATCTTTTTGAGAGAGAGAGAGAGAGAGAGAGAGAGAGAGAGAGAGAGAGAGAGAGATTGAATGTGAGTGACTGTGGAGGGGCAGACAGAAAAGGAGAGAGAATCCCAAGCAGACATGGGATCGATCTCACCACCTTGAGATCATGACTTGAGCCAAAACTAAGAGTCAAATGATTAACCAGCTCATCTATCCAGGCACCTCTAAATAAGTATCTGAAGGAAAAATGAAACAGACAGGTGCACGTTGAAATTAGTCATGACTCCCTAGTCATCTGAGATGGTTCTCTAGTCATCTCGATGAACACACAGTTATCCCTTTTCTTTCACTTACAGAGATTTAAATAACGAGAAAGCCTAAATCATAGTTCTTAATAAATGTAAGACAATAGCAAGTTCTATTATGAAAGAAAAGACTGCAAAATATACCTATGGATCATACAAGTGATTCTATAACTTTCTTTTCTTTAAAATAGGCAGCCCAGTGTCATGAGGTTGGTTTGTCACTAATTTTATCTACTTAAGAGACTCCTATACTTCTTACATTTTTACATCCTTACAGTATTCGGAATGGCAAGAGTATCTTTCATTACCCAAAGCAGTGGGAGTTGTATGTATGACAAATTGAAGTTTGGCCTTGGCTCTTTAAAACAGTAGAAAGGCTCTCAGATATCTGAACTCTAAGGTCTTTCAAACTGACAAGCTGAGCAGATCTCATGTAGCAGATTTCTCTTCTGGCTCTGAGCTCTTACCCTGCCACCATATGGAACTAGTTTGTCTTTCTCACAATCACTTGAAGAAAATGCAAAATGACCCCCATGGTTTTCTTTCAAAGCCTGGTAGCAATGACTCAATCTGAGTTTCCCAACACTGCTGTCTCCCAGTTGCTGCTACTCCAGGACTGTCTCTGCTCTAACCACCTCCCTTCCTTATCGAAAGTGCTGGGCACCATTAGTAAAGAGACTAGCAGAGCATTTCTTTTAGAACTGAGTGTAAATGATACTGGTGGCATCTTCTGCTGAAAATAAAGAAACTATTTCTCTTGTCAAAATATATATAGAAAAAAGAATGTTTGTTTTAGGCTTTTGGCAAGATTAAGCATGTGTTTGGTGTTATGAAGACATCATTGGGAAGTATACAAATAATTAGTATTGTTGGAAAAAGGGTGAGAGAAAAATTCAAGAGATTATAAACTGTTCAAAAAATTAGTGGAAGAGAGATAAGCTTTGGAGAATGTGGAGGGCATGGACTTTTGGAAGAGACAAAGAGGATATTTTCAATAAAGCGGTTGTGACAGGCACCTGGGTGGTTCAGTTGGTTAAGCGTCCAGCTCTTGGTTTCAGCTCAGGTCATGAACTCACAGTTTGTGGGTTCAAGCCCCGCATCGGACTCTGCGCTGGCAGCAAGGAGCCTGCTCGGGATACTCTTTCTCTCCCTCTCTCTCTGCCTCCTCCCTACTCAAGCTCTCTCTCTGTCTCAAAATAAATAAACATTTAAAAATAAATAAATAAATAAATAAATAATAAATAAATAAATAGGTTGTAAAATTCATAGCACAATTAAGTTTTGAGGTTATCTAACATAAAAAAACAGATAAGAAAGAAAAAGGTTTTCATCAGTCATTTAAATGTACTGGGAATATCAAGTGAAAAGACAGACAATGAAGTTATTTGGATACTAAGCATTTAAGATAGATTTTATTCCTTGAAGCAGAAATTCTTTATGTTTAAAATGCCCTTTTGTTAAGTGTATAGAATTCTAGTGGAAATTACTAAGACTGGAAACCTTGAGATAAAGGAAAGAATATAAACTTATCTTACCACAAGGGGAGACTTGAGTCCTATATTAGACTTTGCTAAAATTGTAAAATTATCTCTAGTTAAATAACATTTTCTATCTTTTTTCAAAATAGTATCTTTGAGATAAACATTTTATTCTCTCTAGTTTGGGATTGTCCGAGTGTATCTTGTTCTTTTAAATGATGAGAGCTTTACCAACTTGGTCCCTGTCTCCCTATCTTCACAAGTCCAAAATGAGCCATTCTTCAAGACAAGCCCAGAGATTATACAGGATGCCTTCTCTCTTCCTTCTCCTCTTATATGTAAATAAGTGCTTATATGTAAATAATAAGCACATTATTTACATATGTGCTTTCTTTTCCTTACCATATTGTAAGTTCCTAGTAAGTATTCCTATCTCAGCCATCTTTGTAAGCTCCATATACCATATACACAACAGGCATTCAATAATTATTTATTGAGTCAATTATGAACTAAGAGTTAAAATTGTTTAGAATTTAAGTTTTACCCATCTCAAGATATGGCTTACATGTAATAACATTTTAACTCTATAATTATGTTTTACAATTCAAGCCCCCTGGGCATTTATTTTCTGATGTGAAATTTGCCTAATATTAATGACCTTAATGATCTCATCAAATCATATTGGGGTGCTGCTATAATAAGGATGGAACTCATTTGTATCTGTTGATATTTGAAGAAATAGCTCATGAAATAACCCATTAAAATAAATACTGGAGAGTCCATATGAGAAATGAGACCATTGAGGTTACAAAGGACCTATATCTGGGTATATGTCTATATTGCATAATTCCCTCTGGAACCTAGATATTCCAGGTATTCTGGAACCTAGATATTCATTTAAAAATTTGTTTCAAAAGTTTTACTCTGGGATGCCTGGGTGGCTCAGTCAGCATCCAGCTCTTCATTTTGCCTCAGGTCATGATCTCATGGTTCATGGGTTAGAGCCCTGCATTGGGCTCTGCACTGACAGCACGGAGCCTGCTTGGGATTCTTTCTCTCTCCCTCTCTCTCTGGTCCTCCCTTACTTGTTCTCTCTCTCTCTCTCTCTCTCTCTCTCTCTCCCAAAAATAAATAAATAAAATAAAATAAATTAAAAAAAAACTTTACCTTCTTTGTTAGAGGGCAGAAGGTTTGTTTTCCAACGTTGGATCTAGGACTGTGATCTCTGTTGGAGGAGGCTCTATGAAGTCAGTGTCATTATGTACAATACTGTTTTTCAAATGTTGGAGCTATATGTTCTTAGTCCATAAGTGAACAGAACTATTTATTTGTTTGCAAGAGCCTGTCAATGAGTATATGAGACAATGATAGGAAACTATCTGAAACAAAGTCAGTCCACCTAAGAAAATATATGTGAATACAGCCTACAATAGACAGCTGCATGGAGATGATCTACAGTCATAGGCATAAACCTATACATAGAAGGAAAAGTTCAAAAGAAGTTCAAAAGAAAAGAGGGTGCAAGTAAGGTGATTAAAAGACCTAATAATGTGCACTTTGACTAGTCAAAAATTAAGGATATGACAGAGATTTGAAGATACTTAAAAAGACATAAAGATCAAGCAGATATAGGTGGTAAGGTACAAAATAAGTATGAACGAAGAAAATGGCTAATAATAAAGTCATTAATTAAAACTCTTTCCTTTCTCTCCTCATACTCCACACACACACACACACACACACACACACACACACACACACACACAAACGGGTAAGTAAAATATTCGCTTCTGAAGAGGAAGATTATGTCATGTACACATGTGCCTCCAAAGTTAGAATAACAGAATAAAGTTTGGAACTTACTTTTCCTGGGTTTGCAACCTAGCTCATCTTTGTGATCCTCAGTTGCCTCGTCTATAAAATGGCTCTAATAATCAGTATATGCTTTTAATACTGTCCTGAAGATTAAATGAGGTGATACATATAAAGTCCGTAAAGGATTGTCACATCTACGGTAAATGCTTGATAAAAATTAATAAAAAATTAAGCAAAGAAACCAAACAACCCTAACCAATAACCATAAAATACACAGTAGCTCAGGAAACATGAGTTAAATGAATAAATCTAAATTAAATAGAAATATATGATATTGATAGATATAAACATATGGAGAGTGATGAAAATAATGAGATAGAGATTCAGCTAATTAAAGACATGCATGTAGGTAGTAAGGTGAAGAAATTAAAAATCAAATTTACTCAAATTCATAAGGCCCCATTTCCTTTGAAAATTATTCTCATTTTATATAGAGCAAGCCGACTGCTAAGTACAAAGAACAAGAAACCAAAGTCTTGCTAACTGACTACCTAGTTTAAGGTCTATATTTTTTGAACGCAGATACCTGTATAATGATCCTTTAGTTCAAATGTCTATTCTTTATAAATTAAAATTCCAACCTTTGAGAATCCTGTGTTTCTCTTCCCATAATAGGGTGCTTTATTGGCTGAATCCAGCATGTGATTTTTTCCCCTTTCTTTACCCATAATTGATACTGGGAAAAAAAATCCCTGAAAAGATCACCCATAGCAACTCATCCTGTAATTCTCAACCTTCCTCCCCAAAACCTTTCTTCATCACATTCAATCTTCCTGAACTGGGGTTATTTGTTCTCAGATGGAATTAAATCATTGAGGAATCAGCAGAATAGCTGTATATCAAACTAACCATTATGCTAAGAAGGAGTGTATTATCTTATTTGCTTCTTAAACTGCAGATGCCCTGAGGTAGCTACATTATTTATTTTTGATTACGTTTAGTGGAAGATGTGCAAGTGTGAAAAATGTTTAAGATAGTGTTGGTCATGGGAATCTGTGCTCTGATAAAGAAAGATAAATTTCCAGTTTCATTTATTCTCTAATTCTGGTTGTTTTATATATTGGTTGTCATTATACATGCATAAGTTGCACGGTTATTTTCCATCTATTTGTTTTGACAGCATTTAATGTTTCTCCCTTGATTTACAAATATTACTATAAGGTGGAACTTTGTGAAAATCAGTTTATCAACCACCCAGGTCTTCCCAAGCTCTTGACACTGGAAACACTGTTACTAGCTATCCCTGTTCTAAACTCCAGTAAAATATACTTTTCAATGAATGTCTCAATGGCATGAAGGTTGCCTGTGTTCAAAACTCAGGATAAATTCTTCCTCTAAAGAAAATAGAGAACTCACACATTGTTATTTTTGTGTCTTTACATAGTGCTGAGAGAGTACACTCTATTCTGTACATGTAAAAATAATTTTCATGAAGTTTTGACAATGAAATCATATTTCCCAAAGTTCAGAAATACCACCGTACTAATTCTCCAGTTTTTGTTGTAAATAAAGCAGAGTTCTTCCAGTATTCTTCCCCTTTTCTAAGAATACATAGGAAAAATGAGTGCCAAATGAATTACATGGCACTAAGACCTCTGCAAAAAAACACAAACAGTCTGGTAAACATATTTCAATTCCCCTGGGGTCACGTGTAGCTGACAGAGTCAGCTCCCTGTGAGTGGCTCACTGACTGGACACCCTTCTGGTGCCTAAAACACCAGACCCATGGCCATCTAAAAGAGTTTATGGGTTTGCTTTTTTTTTTTTTTTTTTTTTTTACCAAAAATTAAGTTAAGACCTTGTAAAACTTGTGATTGAAATTGGTGATTTTTTTAGTATAAGCAAGTTCACGAGAGGTAGGTTTGTTCTCATTTTAATTTCTGTTTAAAGAGCAGCAAGAAACTTTCTTTCCAGCATCCCCTAGAGGAAGACAGAGGGGAAAGGGTGAGTAGAATGTTGAAAACCATTGAGAGGCATGGTCTGAGGTTTTTTTTGCAAAGAGGAAATACTTTCTCTTGTTGTACTTGGATAATGTGTTGCTATAAGTTCTGCAAATAAGGCTCCAGTGTGCATAAGCAGATTCTTCTGTTGACCAAAATCATCAGTGTGCTTACTTCTCTTCAAAATTAGTATAAGATAGTATCCAAACTCTTATCATGGAACATGGCCTTCGGTTTTCTGTAGCACAATGAACTCCCACATACGAGATACTTGCTATTTTCTAATTGGCCCAGGCTCTCTCCCGTGTCTGGGTCTTTGTCCACATTGCTTCTCTGGCTGGAATCTTATGACCTTTCTCCTTCTGCCATCATCCTCCATATTTGCTCCATGAACACCTACTCATGTTTCACAAATCCCCCAGGATTTCCTCTATGAAGCTTTTGCTGGTATCCTTTAATCTCCTCCAATGTAACTCATCCAACCTCAACCCCAGCTGAATAGACCACGTTTCTTTACTACCCAACTAGAGTCTAATTCCAAGTGTTCTTACCCAAGGACTTTGAGTGTGGAGCTGAATAACACAGAAATATAAGCAAAATTTAGTTTTTTCAGTTATTCTGGGGAGAAGATCCATAGTGCCATCAATTTTTTAAAAGGTCCATGATTCTTTGATTAAAAAAAACACATTCTAAAACATACTGTAGCTGCAACTTTCATTAGAAGCCAATTATATTATGTTTTCTTCCATCTTCTAAACTACCAGCACCACAAGACCAGCAAGCATGGTGTCTCCTTTTAGAGTCATTAAAGTTTTAGTTCTGCATCAACATCACCTGGGTATAGTTGGTAGAACTGACGTATATAGGTCCTATATAAAGGACAGAATCTCTGGATATGGAATCCAGAAATCTACACTTTAAACAAACACCCTAGTTGACTATATGCACACTCAAGTTTGGAAACAACTAAATAGTATCAGGGAAATATTAGCAACATGATAAATGTTTGATGACTAGCTAGCTTGACAAATAAATGAATGCAGACCCTGATTTCAAAATAATTATAATAACTTTTGAGAGAGTAATTTTAGTTATATAGATTAAAGCAAAATTATACCCAGTTAAGAAATGAACAAAATAATAATATATATTAGATAACTACATATTTAAAATTATTGTTTTGTAATAAGCCAAGGACATATTGACTTAATGTTTCTCATAATCAGAGTATCTTCTGGATTAGAAGATGTCAAAGAAGCATACAACATTTAGATGTAATTCTTCTGCTAATAACACAAAGTATACTTTAAAAATCAGATTTTAAATAGGTACAAGCTATTTATTTGATCTTTAATAATATCTATTATTTTTAAAGCAGAGTTCATTAAAATAATTCTTTTATAACAATGATATTATCTCCAAATTTGTATATAATGGACTTCTGATCTTCAGATTTACAAAGTTCTCTCTACCATTGATTATGAAGGTATATGAGGGAAAGGAAGTTGAAGCCTAAATATGAATAAAACTAAAAATCTTTATGCAGTTATTTAGTTGAACTTCTAACTAAGCCAGGTAATAAAACAGTACTTTTGATTCTTTCAATAGAGAATAAGCTGATCAGCATAAACACTGGGCTTGGTGATGTTAGCACCAAGAGACATATCTAGGCACTTTGCAAATATTTTAAATATTTAGCTAAATACTTAACTATTAAAGTTGAATGTTATGATGCTACTATTAACACAGGATTTGTATTTGATGCATTTAATGTTGATATTTATTGATAGTTGGCATAATTATTTACAATGGTTTTCTGATGTTTTTGATTGAAATGGGTAAAGACTCAAATAAATAAATCATTTAGAGAGAAAAAAGTATCATATAAGTTACAGGGTAGTAAATATTTTATATTGTCATTGTCACAATTTTGAAATTTCTACTCAAAAAGTATAATTAACTAAATCTTGTAGTTTTCATTAAGCTCTCAGTTATTCACTCAAGATGAATTTTATAAAATCAAAGTTTACTGTCACCTAGTGGCAGTTATCAAAATTGCAGGCAGAGAACCTAGTTCTTGTAGCCAAAAAACTACTTATCAGTGTCAACAACATAGTATCCTTTTTCAAGATCAGTCGGCCTAGAGAACAAGGCACATTGACTGTCTATTTTGTTAATATCTTATTTCATTTGCTTGGCATCATGCAATACAGAAATTCTTGCACATCATTTACAGGTAAAGAAAACAAAACAAAACAAAACAAAACAAAACAAAATAGAAGAGCCTGGAGTTGAATAGATCAGGGAAATGAATCTCATCCAGGCAACAATCCAAGACCTAAAAGACATAGCACTTTATGAAAGTCTTACACGGAAACTAGCATATGCTGCCACTCTAAACCACAAATGTCTGAGGGCAGGAATTTTGACTTGTTGGTCTCTGAATTTCTAGCATCTAGATCAATAATTACCAAATAGGATCCAGCTGTCTGTTGAATGAATGACAACAAAAAATCTTTGTTGATATGCCTTTCATATATTTATTAGACAGCACTTCCTTTCCAGGCACATGTCAAACCTTGTGGAGAGATCCCTGCACTCCTAGAGGTGGCAATCTAGGGAAGAGCCAAATAATAGTCAATTACAACCCAGTGTAATAAGAAGTCTGATAAAGATACGCACAGAGCACAGTGACAGCAGAGAGAAAGGGGTCCTTATCCAATCTAGGAAGCAGAACTCTTCAGATGGAGCTTAGACTCAAAGGATAATGAAAATCAAGTCAGTCACAGAGTTTTGAAGCTCTTAAAGAATAGGGGTTGAGTTCTGTGGGTTTTGCTTCACTCATAATGCCTTGCATATTGTTGTTGTTCATATTTATTGAATGAAATTGATCAAAACACTGAGTGAAAAAAATTGACTGAAATATGAAAGACCATTTCAGATGAGCTGCCCTCAGAAGCCATCACTAGTCATCACTCCTAAGTCTCTTCCATATTACAAGTCATCTGGCTGTCCTCTTTGTCCTTGGCATTATGCTTTGTCCCTGTCCCCTTATAATCCATGCTTAGGCAACAGCTAACCATTTGCACCAAACTAAACATATGCCTAGCAAGACATACCGAGTCTCATTTATGAGGCTTAATACATGCTATTCCTTCTTCTACCTCCAATTTTGACTATTTCTCTAGCTAATTCCAATTTGCCATTTGTATGTCAACTTAGGCCACCCTGTGGAAGTCTTCCCAGCTTCCCATATTGGTTAGATCCCCCTATTCATGCCATACTTGTCTTTATTGGTGAACTCACTGTGTTCATGGCATTGTAACTACATGTCTGTCTATTATCTACCCCTTCCCCTATCCTCATTACACATGTGTGTGCACATGTATAAACACACATACATATATGACTGTGCTGAAATCTCTGTGGATATTTTATCTTAGGATAGCACATACTAGAACATAACAAATATTTCATTCCTTAAAAACAGAGCCTTCATCTTTTCAGTGGTGGACAGCACTAGCAGGACCCCCAGCCATGGGATCACAGGACATCTCTCTAGACTATTTCCTGGAGGCAGTGCTAGCTGGTTCTAGGAACTCTCACAAACCTAGAAGTTTCTAGAATAGCGGTGGTCTGAATCCCAGCAATTCTAGAGCAGGAATCCTCTGGGAATCTTTAGACCTAACAGGACTGGGACATTTGTTTTGTTGGCTTAGAAAAATCTAGGACTCTAGAAACTTGCATTAATCGGCTTTAAAATCAAGAGATTTTCCTGACCATTAGAAGACCTGAAGAGGTACAGAGTGACTTTGTAAGATCATGCCTTTCTCCTTTTGAATATTCTGTCTCAGTCACAGAGTACAAAATACAAATTTTGTTGAATAAAATAATTATTTCTCTGTTTCAGGAAGTAACTATAACAAAAGTCATAGTCTAAATATAGTAAGATAACTCCCACATTGGAGAAATTATTTGAAAATACAAATAAAATGATTTAAATCCTTGAGCTTGCAATCTAGTCTAAAAATTCAAGAGGGTAGAAACGGCCAGAGGATTCCCTATATATTTTATTCTACCTTGATCAGTCCAGAACTGCTGTAAAAAATAACTTTCTTCTTGGTATTTCAACACAGCTGCTACTGGTTCTAGCCAGGACCATATAGCCCAGAGGATCAGATAAATGAAAAACATTTCACTACAAACAGTGAAACAAGTTTTGCAATACCTAAAAAAATGCAGGGCTTAAATTTACGTGGGAGGCTCGAGAGAATTCTTTTCAATCTACACTAATTTGTTTTGTCCTTGAAATACATACATGACATGGGAGTACTTTAATGATAACAAAAATAAGATTTTGGAATTGGAAAGATTTCATCCTTACCTTCTCATTTTACTTCTGAGGACCTGAGACTTGGAAAAGTGAAGAAACTTGTCCAAGGTCATTCAGAAAATAAGTACAGATCCAAGTCTAGAATACATGACTCTTAATTCCCAATATAAGCTTTAACCCATTACATCAAACTCTTCCCCAATAAAGATATTGGCCAAAAGTAAATTTTGTACAGAAAGATATTTAATGGCTAAATTATTTTCAAGGTGTTATTTTTGACAATTTTTTTTCAAACATTCCATTCATCTCTTCATGTGGAATCTCTTCCAGAACAAGGCTTTAACACAGACATAGTTCCACCCTGAAACTATCATTCATCCCCAACAAATTACATGGAGATAATAAAATATGAACAATATTCCTAAATTGTGCATCAATATTATAGTAAGATTATAATAAGATGAATATTGTAAATGGTTAAACATTATTATTCATACTTTATTAATATGGATTGTCTGTTGGTTCAAAAGGAGGCTACCTTTAAGTCTGTCATTATACTATCTGTGATAAAGGATTTAATAATCTAGTTAATACCATGGAAAGGTAAAATAATTAACTTTAGGGAACAAAGTATAACCAAGAATAGAAAAAAATTAACATGCAAAATCACTTGTTTAATAAAATATGTTCAATAAACTGTGCCTTCCTAACAAGGCTGAAATTTTTTCATATAATTTTCCTTTTCATTTTATACTTTAAGTAGTAAAACTAAATTTTCTCCAATTGGTAAAACTTTACTTTTTTAGCTATAGTAATATAATACAATGCTTTTTAAACTATGCTTTACAAATGTCTGAGGTACTAGCGAGGAAAGGGCCAAAAGGATATTGTAGTAGGTCCCCACAAACACTTTAACCAAAATAGATAAGCTTTATGGGCTTTATACATTATGATATTTTGTAAGAATTTTCTTTAAGAGATTACATATTCCATTGCAAAAACAAAAACAAAACCTTAAGTGAATTAAACTTAGCCCAACCAATAATGGGACAAAATTAACTCTGTACCTTTGGATGTGATAAAATGGGAAGGAAGTATATAATATCATTTATAGAGCATTCTTGCAAAAAGATTTAATTTGAATCTTATCAGGAAGAAATAATAATGTAAATCCAGAAAGACACATTTCTGATGAAAATTGACTGGGATTCTTTAAAAATATTTATGGTAGGTATGTGGTAGACTATTCTAGGTAAAAGTTGACTAAAGAGATCACAGATGAAATGAGTAAACCTGGACTGGTCCTGAAGCCAAATTAATAAATAGACAAAAATCCCAATCAGTAAAACATTTCTGGGACAGTGGAGTATGGATTTCAATATAGAAATACAATTAATTTTTTTATTGAAACCAGTAATACATTTCTTGGGTGTGATGAAAATTGAATTAAAAACATGCAAATATTTTTTCGTAGTTGTATGACATTTATATTTATGCAATACAAAGTATGTTCGCATACTCTTTTTGATTGGATCTCTAAAACAAAATGGTGAGGATGATAGGAGGGAGGACATTATTGCCACTTAAAGATGAGAAAATTGAGGTATTAAAGTAACAGGTAAATTGTCCATGTTATATAGCCAGATGATACTACTACTGACTTGGTTAATCTGGGAACTATGTTTCCAGGATTTCCTTCCTTGTACGGTTCCAAGTTAGAGTTCTCCAAAAGAGGACTTGGTGTGAGATTTGGAAGGTGGGAGTGAAGCAGTGGCCTGAAGCTGCCCATCAGTCAATATGGCAGAGATGCCTGGCAGCTCCCAGGTTGTCCTTTTCCACTCTGCATCCAGCCTGCCTTCCCATGCTGTCAATGGTCCCAGACCTGGCACCAGATGCTTGATTGGTAGCATAGCTACACTGAAGTAACATCTTTCCTTAGATCTCCCCCTTTGTGGTCGTCCCCTGGTGGCTGGACATGCTTGTTTTCTTGGATTTCCCCGCAAGCTCCAGCTGGTCCACTACTATGCTGGGACCTTCACCTTATAGACCTTCACTACCCAGTTCATCTCACAGTTGTGCAAAGTGTAATCTGTATAACAAACCTCTTATTTCCAAAATGCTGATCATGGCTCTCTTTTTCTGAACACGGATACAGCCAACTTGGTTTTATGGATATTGAAGCCAGACTTCACCATTTAATAGCTTCCACATCTTCTGATTCTTATTCCAAAGCACTTTCCAATAGATCACAGCATCTCTCCACACCCACAATTCATCTATTATTTTAAAAGCATTTGTTGTGGTCGTGGTGGTTGTGTATTTCCTTTTTTAACTCTGAGTATTGGGACCAGCAAAGTTTTCATGAGAACTAAAAGGTCACTATAAGCCCTAAACTGATATTTCCAGCAATTTGATATTTCCTCTTACTGTGGTATTTACTAGAGAGATCAAATTTATCAAAGAAACAAAGGGGCATAAAATAAAAAGAAATATATACTTAAAAGTAATTTTATTTTAGAAAATAATTTTTGAGCTGCAAGTAACTTTACAAAAACTTAATTTATAGGACAGAAAATTGAGAAAAAGAGATAAGATAATGCCCAGGGACATTCAAATTATTAAAGACAGAAATAGTCTTTAATTTCTTTAAA
Organism: Cryptoprocta ferox; assembly: GCA_028646485.1. NCBI lineage: Eukaryota > Metazoa > Chordata > Mammalia > Carnivora > Eupleridae > Cryptoprocta > Cryptoprocta ferox. The sequence continues at coordinate 28,682,126 of CM053569.1, read as the reverse complement.
ATTTCTTTAAAATTCTTTAATTTCTTTAATGTCTTTAAAATAATCTTTTATAGGATCAGAAGAAACAAATTTTATCTGTTAGAATATGTACTTTGAGTGTATTTAGTTCTAGAAATTGACTTCTGAATTTCACTTTATTGATGGATGGCCATATGGTGGACACTTATGAGATAGAACCTCAAGTAACTTCTACTCATATTAGTACCTGTGACCTGGTACCATGCTTATTTTCTCAAGTGAAAACCAGGTGTCTGATGCATAGTATCTGCTCATCAAATATTAGCCTTTAACTATCACTTAACATTTTGGCTAACATAGGTATATATCTTGAATTTTGATGAAAAGGTTCCTATTCTCAAGAAGCTTAGAAATAGTAGAAAAGGGAAACAAACACAGTTATTTAATAAATACTTGTTAATGACTTATAATAGAATGTGGATACCGAATAGTTCTTCACAGACCCGTTATGGATTTATAGGAGCATAAAACATCCAAACTGGCCTGAGAGTGAGGGTGATGCATTTCTCTGGGAAATCAGTGTAGGGAGATTTATAGTGAAAGGCTCTCCAGACCATCCCTATGGCAGAGTGAAGAAAGCTAGACTGAACAGAGAGAGGATGGTTTCATACACAGTTACAGTAAAGAGCTTGACTAATCCCAAGTGGAATTCTGGACCTGGGATAGCCCTTCAGAATTGTCCCAAACTGGGGCAAGGGGTCCTTTATCTATTCCTATAATGACTAGTCATTGGATGCAATGTGTCTGCAGGACAGTGAACTTCGGTGATGTGACTTTCTTCAGCTACAGACAATGCTCAGGCAGGGGACCCTGCCTACAGACTGTAAACCAGCAACATTCCTGGAAGGTGAGAGAGGGAGCACTATACTTCTGAAGGGAGTCTAGGGGTGAGTTCATTCCAATACATACCATAATAGGTATCAGGGAAAAACTTCCTGAAATAAAGGAGAATCTTAAGGATTTATAAGATGTATCTAAAGTCAAGTTTATATGTGTGGGTACCAATATAATATAACCAAAGACACAGAAGGTTTAGAGAAATTGCAAGGTTTCTGGAACATAATCATAATGAGGAGTATCTGGACAGGTGAGGTGGTTGGGAGCGTGTATTAGTGATAGCTGACAGTTGTCAGGAAAGCATATTAGTGACAGAGTTTAATCTGTAGATATTTGAACATTGTTGAAATATATGAAGGAGGGCAGAAACCAAAGTCAGATTACCTTTCAGAAAAACCATCCCAACAATAGTGTGAATGATATATTTGAGAGCATCAAGATTGGAGGCAGGAAAACTGTACAATAGTTTGGGTGTTAGATGATGAGGACCTGAATAATACTATCTCTCTAGAGGAAGTATTTAATAATTTCACATTAATTGTGTGTTATTTTACATGATGTGTTTATCATGACACTCTCACATTATTTTTTCCTTATATATATTCTCCTGGGTTCCATAGATTTTATTTTCTATCTGAGAAAATCATTTGGAGTTTCCTTAGAGAATAAAAGGAAAGTATGTGTATTCTATGTACATTTGTAAGCTTATCTATCTGTTCAACAACACTTACTTTTATCAGTTTGTGTCCAGAGCATGAGAAAAATGTTTTAAAATTAGATTTATACATTAGGACCACAGCTATTATAAGAATTCCCAAAATAAAATTTGTTAAGAAAGAATACTTTTAAAAAAACTCTCAAAAAATCATCTGAATTTAATTTGGAGGAGGAAAAAATACAGAAAATTTTAAAATGGAAACCAACACCTAACATGAATTCTATAGTTCTGTTTTTAGTTAATATTTACTTGAGTTTAAGCAGGTCAGTTGACCAAAGTCATATTTTCTTCATATTTAAAATGTTTCTAGTAATACCTACGTCAAAAATTCATTGTGAAGATTGAATACTTAAAATGTTAAAAACCATTTCATAAATTATAAAACACCATGCAAATGCTAGTGTTAATCCTTTTAATGAATTTTCACAATGAGAAATTCCTTCTTCATTCAGAAAGAAGAGAAATAAGTGGATGAGAAGCAGAGGCAAAGATGGATACCTGGGGGTCTAACTTCAGGCCACACCTGGTATTACTGGGCTTCAGTGAGTGATGATACAGGTGGGGAGGTGAATCACAAGGGTGTACTCCCTTTTCAAGCTTCTGTCTGATTTTCTTTGAAAGAGTAAATAGGACCATTTTATAGTGTGCTTATTTTAAGTAAGCTTTTGCCAGAACAGGCATTATATTTTAATGAATTCTAATTTCCCATGTGATGCCAATATGAATCTTATACTGAACTGCATGAGAAGGTGATGGTTAGACTTATTTTCTGCTGGGTCCTGGCTAGAGAGAGGGCCAGAGCCACCAACTTCATTACAGTAGCATGCCTAACAAGGTTCACGATTCTCTCAAGAAAGAAAACTGGGGATCCCAGAGTGCATGCCTTACTCTATCTGGGAAGACTTGCTTTTCAATCATAGATCTGTGTCATGTGGGTGAAGATCAGAATCATACATTGAAGGTATGGGAAATGATCAATGAGGGCAGTGGGGCATTCTAAGAGGTAGTGAGTGCTCCTTCCTCACACAGATGTCAGAATGACATTCATACCATGCTCCCTGAAGGCTACTTTGGATTCTGACAGTCTTCCTAACCCTGTCCGTGTGCTCTTTGTCTTAACACCCCTCCAGCCTCCCAAGCACATGCGTATGCGTATACACACACACACACACACACACACACACACACACACACACACACACTCACACATACCTACCTACCTACTAAGAACCGAGAGACATTTTGGAAAGGAACCAAAGCAAATTCTTCAGGAGCCTAGAAAAAGACTAGACTAATTATTTGCTAGTCCCATTGTCAAGCTGTCTGACATTAGCCAAGTTCCATCTAGTTTCAAGTTTCAGGTCAAAACATTTACATAAGAGTACCCCTGATGTTTTACAGTGGTTTCTCTTGTTATAAAACTCCCCAAATACTGACCTCCTTGGAAACATTTCTTCTTACACTCCATTGCATTTTATAAATGTGTCTTTTTTGGTTTCTTGAGTTGCCATTATGTACACCCTCACTACCCTCCCATGAGACGATAAAGACTCTTTAGATCTATTTCTCATCCCTCTGTTGTGGTGACATCATCACTGTTTGTTTAAAAAAATGATCCTTATGTCTCTAAGGATCCAATCCATTAAAATAAAATGAGATATATTCATGAAAGTGTTGTAGATTCAAACCCTTAAAGAATAGTATGTCTCAAAAAGACATAAGCAGCAGAAACAGTTGAACTACGAGAGGGCCAGACAGGTTGGAAAAACAGGAGAAGGCTTTGGTTGCTGTCATTGCATTTTGCTTGAAGCCATATGCCAACCCTTTAATGTACACAATCACGTTTCCAAGACTGATGTAGACTAGCTACAATAGGGAGAGTTAAAAATCATTGCGACATTAATTTACTGATTATGAAATTCTGTCATACACAATGATTAAGGACTTATGTGCCAAGTATTGCATTAATGGGTAGTGATATAAAAGTAATGGAAATATGTTCCCAGTTGTCAAGGAATGCCAGTCAGTTATTTAGTGACCTAGTGAGTTACAAAGCTAGACTATGAGGTCTGGGAGACTAGATATCTCATCACCAACTGCAAAATTGCCAGTGCCTGGTAAGGTTCCTAGAACATAGAAGTAACACAATAAGGGTTTGGAGAATGAATTTATCATTCTGCATTACTTGCTTAGGCATCTTATAATGTTCTTTTTTGTACAGGGTACAAGCTGCTCACTGAAAAAAAAATCAGGGATGTTAACAAGAAAGTGTAGAATTTGTCAATTTGTACATCTACAATGATGTATTGTGTATATTCATGTCATTATTTGAATTTATTTTTGCCTTTACATTATTTACCAAAAAATTCTAAATTATGCTTCACCTTATCTTTCACATAAGTCATATAAAAACAAAATTTTACCTCCTCGTTGTCATTTTCCAAATAATGTGAAAAATAACAATTTAAGAAAGGGGAATAAAATGTAAGTAGAAAATCATAGGAAGGAGTACTTATTCCAAGCCACTGAGTTTGAGTTGATTCTCTGCCACCAATTTTATAGGTATGAATTCACTGCACCTATTTCATCACCATAACAGCAATAAAAACTACCACAATACTATTGTGCTTGACTTAAGTTCTCATCCTCTAGTATCTGAGCCAACATCAAAACAACCTGTGAAAAATCAAATTTAAAGCTTTTAAGAAGTCTTTACTGAGATTTTTGTATCACTATCATAGGCCTAGATGATCTAATTCTCATTCTGAAGGATGACTTTCATCATTCTGTCGTTCACACCTTTTCCCTGAAACTAGTAAGTGGTGCGGCCCAGGGTAGGTGGGCGCTATGTGGGAGGAGGACTTACCTGTAGTTCTGCTTTTCGTTTCCTATGTGGAACCGGTCATATTGTGAATAGGCTCGGTTTCCTTCCCAGTCCATCAGCTCGATTCTTAGTGTGTACTGCCTCTGACTGGTTATGGCAAAAATAAACTCATTCCCCAGCCAGTATTCACCAGAGGGATTTCCAAAACCCTACAAAAGAAGATAGAGATGCAGCTGTTACTTCAGAGAAAACCTCTTATCATGTTTAGTATTAACTATGTTCTAAATAATAATAAAACTTTCATTAAAGGTAAAGATATTTTTCCACACTTTTTTCCCAAATGCTGACTCAATACATTTCTGCTACCTTTCTCTCCATTGAGCCTTATGTCTAATTCTTATTACAGTAAAGGCTGATATTCAAATCTGTATGGGTAAGATGATTTCAGATTAAATGCATCTGTTTAATAGGTTTCACCAGCAAACACTTCTCCATCACAGCCTGCTTTTGAAAATGTTTCTAAAATACTAGTTTATGGGACATTTTGAACATAATTTAAACGTTTTCAATGAATATTATCAGGGTATTCTTGCACAAGTTATTTAACAATATTATTATTGTTTTTGTTGTTGCTGCTATTACCATTTTTCAGGAGTCAAATTATACTCAGATAACAACTTAAACATATTACTAGACCTTTGACATTTCTAGTTTTCTTTTCTTTTTAAATGTTAATAAGCAAACCTGTAAACCCAGGAGTGGAACCATTTAAATGCTCTCCCATTATGGATTTGGGTTTTGAGGCAGAAGGTTGACATGTAAGAGCTAGTGAGTGAGCCTAGCTGGCTGCTTTGCAACTGAATTTTAACATGCCTCTTATTCTCATTAGGCCAATTCCAGTCATGGTTGTTAAATGTTCAAAAATAGTTTCTTTGTGGGTTAAAAAAAGAGTGGTCCCCCAAGGAAAGCCAACTTTTAATGCTGGTGATGTGAGTGATAGGAAAATAAAGAACCCTCGGAAACAGCTGGCATTCTAGATTAGGGTATCCAGTTTTTGAACCCTCAAAAAGTATTCTTTGGCAATGCTTTAAGTTTAATGTAATTCTTGAACTACATGTTTGTCTTACTGACAAACCATGAGCTCCTTGAGGACAGAAGCTGTGCTGTTTTGTGAAGTCTCAAAGACTGCAGAGTGTTGCCAGGTACCAGGTACTCCATATGCTTTACTGAAGTTCGAAGGAAGGAAGGGAGGGAGGTAGGAAAACACTAGAGCATTTTATAATGACATTCAGAGAAGTAATTAAACATAATTCTTGGAGTGGAGGCTCTGAGCACTGCTGTGGAGAGCACTGGGACTACCAAGGCAGAGGCTGAGACCAAGGCAGAGGCTGAGTCCCACGCAGAGGCCCTGCGCACCCAGGAAGAAGGCTCTATGCTGCAGGTCAAGCTGAAAGGAGAGGCCTTGGCCACTGAGATGAAGGTGAAGTTCCAGTGGGTACAGAAAGTGGGAGAGCTAGAATTGTTCTATGCCCGGGCCCAGTTGGAGCTGGAGGTGAGCAAGGCCCAGCAGACAGCTGAATCGAGGTGAAGTTCAAGCAGATGGCAGAGGCCCTGGGCCCCGGCACCATCAGGGACCTTGCTGTGGCTGGGCCAGAGATGCAGGTACAACTGCTCCAGAGCCTGGGCCTGAAATCAACACTCATCACCATCAGCTCCACTCCCATCAACCTCTTCAACACAGCCTTGGGTCTACTGGGGCTAGGGTCTGAGGCCCAACACCCAGGCCAAAAGGGAGCCCGTAAGCCCATCCCCAGAGAGGGCTTGCTTCTCTGGTCTCCCCTTGCCCCTGAAGCTCTTGGATTCCACCATGTTGTGCCTTACCTCCATACTGCACTGACCAGGTCCTTCTGAGCATTTCAAAACAAAACAAAACAAACAAACAAACAAAAACCACATAATTCTTGTTGTAGGTAATTTGGCTGAGTCTTGAAGGTGGTTTTTAAAGTGCCCACTGACAATCATTGGAGCTCTGGCTGAAAAAAAAAAATTCTGGCTCCACATTGACTCAAAATATTTGAGAACCAGCCCATGAATCTACATCCAAACAACCTCCCCATTTGTCCTGTGTACATTGATATTTGGAAGACACACCTCCAGCATCGCAAGGCATACTCTGATGTTTCAGGAAGAAACTGATTCTGTTAACTGAGGTAATCGTTTATAAAGGTTTTACTTTATCCATATTAACAAGTGTGAAGGTGGTACTAAGATAATCACAGCAGTTCTCACTTTCTCAACACATATGATAGAATTTGAAAATCTTGTTTCTTTTCAAATTTAATGTATATCAACTTTATAGAATTATAATTACAGTAGAAATTAAAATTACAGTAGAAGTATTCTTAACTGATTTCTCCTTTAATGAACTTAACACATTCCTTCTTTGAAATATATTGATTCACAGGGACACCTGGGTGGCTCAGTTTAAGTGTCAAACTCCTGATTTTGGCTCAGGTCATGATCTCATGGTTTGTGAGTTCGAGCCCTCCATTGGGCTCTACACCTGACAGTGCTGAGTTTGTTTAGGATTTTCTCTCTTCCTCTCTCTGCCCCTCCCCTGCTTGTGTGTGCTCTCTCTCTCAAAATAAATAAACTTTAAGATATATAGATAGATAGATGCCCAGAGTATACTAAATGCATTAAATACATTTGTGCACTACTGTCTCTGCCAATTGAGTTACTTACTAAACATCAGTTGTGTTTGGTCCCCAAACTATTTGTGCCAGTTCTATTATTGTAATGATAATATTCATGTTATGTAAATAAGTTAAATATTAGTGAGGAAAAGAGACATTTGTTTTGTTCTGTTCTGTTTTTGATAAAACCTAATTTAAATATTAGGTTTGCTCAATAAAAGCAAATCACTAAAAAATGCTTTAGAATTATGTTTGTTGCAGTTACTTTAAAAGACTAGAAAAATAATAAAACATTAGAGGATTTCAACTTACATTGCTTTGTAGGTGTCTTATTTGCTCTAGTTAAAACAAAACACAAAACAAAAACAAAAACAAAAAAACAGAAGGTAGAACTTTTATGCATTTAATTATGGGAAAGTTCTAAGAAAGAGCCACTGACCCAGAAATCCAGACTTTGGCCCTACATTTTCAATAACATGTAAATGAATATGTAATTTTATACTTAAAGTTAAAACAAAATTCATTAGCATATATAAGCATACTTTTAAGATTATTCCCCAATTTAACTTACTTTTTAATTAACTCAACACTCTTCATTTGAATTGCACTGTGTATAGCCTCCCCTGAAGCATATATTCTCCCTTGAAGACCTGTTGCTCAGAGCAAAGATATAGGACCTGCAGAAGTCAGTATTCCAGTGCTCTCTTGCTTCTCTGTTCCCGAGATGCACAAGGCATACTTTGCCAAAGTTCCACAGTGGCAGAGAATATCAGATCAATTTAGGATGTGCTAAGAATTTTACACATTTTTGTGGCAGCGAGGCTACATACCAGAAAGAAGAGTGAAGCTTACCTTCTCAAATAAATAAGCAAAACAGAAAGCCACAGGGCACTGAAAGTCAAAGAATTAGCACATTCTCAATTGCAGCAGCCACTGGGAGGAGAAAAAAGACTGCTGGGATTTTTCCTTGCATTTTCTTCTCAGCTTAGATGTGTCAACTCTCTAGCCACTTGAGGATTCCCTCTGGTGCACAGTTAGAAGGGATTCAGCAACTACACTAAATGTGAATAAGGAAGCTGGGAATGATGAAGTGTTAAGTTTTAGGTCACATATTTCCATGCTGCTGAAAGCACTGGAGGGATGAAACTGCCCAGCTTCCCCAGGGAAAAGGGCAGTGATCTCCAGTGAGCCTCAGAAACAGATTCAGGTCATTCCTCTGATAGCCTCCATCCCCAGCGTGGCATGCAGGCTTGTACCTCCCTCGAAGTGGAGATTAACATCCCTTCCTAAAAAGTTTGCTTTTTCTGAGTGAAAATAGAAGAAAAAACAACTGAAAAGAAAACAACAAAATCTGATTTTAGAAATAAAAATTCTATTTCATGCACCTTGCCAGATAAACTGTCTAAACATGCTCTATGGTGGGAACAAGATGTTTGGCTACAATGGATCAAAATGGCTGTTAGTGGGGCACCTGAGTGGCTCAGTCGGTTGAGCGTCCGGCTTCGGCTCAGGTCATGATCTCACGGTCCGTGGGTTCGAGCCCCGCGTCAGGCTCTGTGCTGACAGCTGGGAGCCTGGAGCTGCTTCACATTCTGTGTCTCCCTCTCTCTCTGCCCCTCCCCTGTTCGCTCTCTGCCTCTCTCTCTAAATAAAATAAAGACATTAAAAAAAAAAAAATTTTCAAAATGGCTGTTAGAGAGACAGGGTAGGAAGGGAACTTTCTAAAAGCTAAGTGCAGCCATGCAGAAAACACTGTTTCATCATGAAGATGAAAAATAAGTCAAAGAAGGGAAAATGGGTTCCCACATTAGTAAACTGTCTTTTGGATAGTTTATCAGGAAGACTACAGTACAGATCTGATGCCTAGGAATAAAGGCTGGGCTTTGATTAATATCTTCTACTCCCTATCTCTGCTCCAATTTGAAGCATTGCTTTGCCTCATATTTGCTGTGGAATCTCTGATTATTAGTTTTTAGATTCAATTTCTTTATCTGCAAAACAGGGATTAAAAATATCATTTCCCCATATAATGTTGTGAGAAAGAAATAATATATCTAAAGCATTTAGCTCAATGTTGATACATTAGAACAACAAAAATCTAGTTGCTGTTATAGTTAAAGGATATGTCACAATACACAGTGATGTTCTGTTTACCTGCCTCTCTCCCACCAGACTGTGAGCTATTTGAGGAGAAGGTTTCGTTCTACTCTGTATGAGAGAGGGACCAAAAACAATCCAGGACCAGGTCTTAGCCTGAAAATGAATAAGGGGATACTGAAACAATTATTTAAAAGGTTTTTAGATACTAGGAACTAATGTATTCTTATGACAAGTTGAATGTTGGTTCATATAAATAAGTACTGTTATTTTAATCCAGGAATTATTAAATAAAAAATTAGGGGTGCCTGGGTGGCTCCATCAGTCAAATGTCCGACTCTTGATTTTAGCTTAGGTCATATCTCATGGTTCATGGGATCGAGCCCCGCTTCAGACTCCACACTGACAACACAGAGCCTGTTTGGGATTCTCTCTCTCTCTGTTCTCTCTATCAAAATAAATAAATAAACCTTTTTTAAATAAAAAAATAAATAAGAAATTAAAACCAACTGGTTGACACTGGTGCTAACTCATGACATAAACCAAGGTGTAGACTACTTTCTTATTCTTCTGCTTCCTAACAGAGAGAGAAGCTGTGTCCTCCAACTGTCCCTTGGTCCTAGTTCTTTTCATCTCTTTCTCTCTATATCTCATAAGTTTTAATATCTACAAAAGAGGTAATTTTGCGATTTTTAAACTCATGCCAATACATTCACGGCTCTGATAGTTGCTTTCAACCAGGAGTGCATATCAGAACCAGCCATGGAGCTTTTTATAAACATAGATGAGTTGGTTCCCCCACGGAGGTTCTAACTCAACATGTCTGGGGTGTGCTTAGAGATTTGTACATTTTGAAAGATTCATGGATGAGTCTGCTTTGTACCATAGGTGGGGGATCATTTAATTATGATGTGGAACAGCTATTCTGAATGCAAATGAGGAAGAATATATTAACCAGATGAAATTAGCTGAGTGGCACACAGGAAAGAGAGAGGCATAAAACCTCATCTTCATATGGAGCTCCATATCCAGAGACACATTTTGATAATGTATTATGGGACTGTCCTTGAAAAAAAAGTATATGGATGCTTAAAATACAGAGATGGCCACATCCCAAACAACCAGGCTCATACTTTTTCGTACACATAACAGATTACCACAGGTCTGTATTTTACTCCAAAGAGCCTGTAACATCTATATAAATAAAAATAAAAGCTTATACAAAATTTAGTGCTAATGCCAAAAAAGCAACAAGTCTTTATCAAAAGAATTAAAAGTAGTAATAAAAATCCAATGATGCTAGGTCATATCGTTTCATGAAAACTATTATGTTTAGTTACTACAATCACAATCACATGGGAAGATTTTGATGCCATATTTCAGACAGATTGTTAATCAATGTTCTTCCTCCTTTAGCTCTTTAATGAAAGGCAAAAACAGACACTGGAATTTAACCTAATTTAATATTGACTTAAAGTTGGCCTTAAAAACTGCATATTGTTAAAAAATGCACACAGAGGAAAGATCAATATTCATTAATTTTGGCAAACACCTGCAGAAATATTCAGTTTTGGTTATATGTTCCCAAGTTAATAAAATAATTGTCTCTGATACTTTGTTGCTTTTTTTGTCTGATAATGCTTCTAGGAAGTGTTGACTTTCTATAGCTGAAACACAATTGAAACCAGACACAGTCGATGTATTTTATGGGTTTCATCTTTTTCATACAAATGATTAAAGAAAACAGATATGAAGGCAGGGTTACTGATCTGTGGCTTTTCAGAGGTGCTTTAATACACAATTCAATCATGTATCTCTTCCTCTAACTGTTAAGACATTCAGCCCAAGAAAGATCAAAAGAATGATTTATTTCAACATTTTAAGTTTCTTATATTTATTTTTCTCTTTTTAATGTGGATATGTTAAAAAGCAGCTGAAAATATGCTCTTAATTTCTTTCTAGAAACAAAGAACTCTCAGAAGTATGGTGCTCAGTGAACTCCCAGAAAGTATGGTGCTCAGATGGAATATTTGTGTCAATAGGAAGTTCTGTTTATGGGGGTAATTGTTTTCAATACAAAGCCAGGTTGTCTCCAGGGCATTAGTCACTACCTTCTATAAAATTAGGCCACAAGGGTACTATTTGGAACTCCTAGTCTGACTGGGCTTTATATATGCAAAAGTACTGCTGATAAGTGTTATTGCTGGAGGCCACTAAATAGTATCCTCCTGACTTGAAAGAGTTAATATAGTTCCCTAAGTGCCTCATTAAAAAGGCCCACTGCAGACTTCCCTCTCTGCAAACATCTTTACAAATCCATAAACCAGATTTTGCTGAATCCCCTCATAAGGAAGGTTAAGTGAAAACAAATCTCAGGTAAACGACTTTTGTAGGCTTAAAGCCAATGTTAAGAATCAAATAAGTTGCAAATCTTCCCTGTTGAGAGAGGTTTAAAAAATAATAAATTACAATATGTATTTGTAATTCATGTGTTGATAATTTTAACATATTGTTCTGGAAACCTTATGAGGCAAGAGGCAGCCCATAGGTATCAACCAGAATGAAGGGAAGGAGACAGGCGAGGCAGAAAGGAAGGCAGGATGAAATTTTATTTCTGTACTCAGCACTCAAGAAAGAGGTGAAGTATCTTAGTGTATAATAGTAGATTAGTGAAGGTTGAGGAGGAGGTGGTGCATGCCAAGAAGTTTGTGTTTTCCCAAAGGATGCAACACCCTAGCATCCAGCCCTGATGCAGGGAACAGAAGTGGGTGTGGCTGAGAAGAATCGGTGGAAGGAGCTTATATCCATTTTTACTGAAGTCTATTTTGTCTTTAGGTAAAAAGCTCTGCAGGAAAACAATGGGAACATTTTCTAACATGTGTTTTGGTGAAAGTTAACCAAGTAGTGGCATGTGATGAATTCTCTTAATTAAAACAAAAAAGCAATCAGACTCATTTTTACCAAAGTTTTTAAGATTTTTGGAGCTTCTTTCAATTTTCTGACCATGTAGAATTGACACCCAGCTGATAAACTGTTCTGGTTTGAATGAAATAGCATAGTCTTTCTATTTAAAATAGAAGGGGAGAGGGGTAACTTCCCAAAAGCCATATTTAAAGAATTATTCAGTCTCAGTCAAATATTGAAAAAAGTTGCTTAAAATACATATATGTGGTAAATACTTATAAAACATGAATCAATACCATACTTCATATCAGTCTGTCTTACTTAACACGTCTAGTTTGCCAAGGCAGCAGATGCTTACAAATAATAATTCAGCATTATGGAAGTCACCATGATGATCACTTTATATTCATTTTTCTATTATCATTGATATTAATAATAATGTCTTTCAGATTTGCCTGAACCTATATCTACAGTCTGAATTCTCAGATGACTTCTTCACATTCCATGTTGGTGGTGAAAATAATCCTGGGACAAGATAGTTTGCAAAACAATATTTTGGCAAAGTTAAGTAAAAATTTTGCACTCTTTGATGTCTTAATCATATATAATAACTACTGTTCATTGAAAATGTAGTATGCCAAGTGCTTTATTTATATCTAATCCTTACAACATCCCTGCAAGGCAGGTGAGGTATTATCATTAATGTCCCTTTTTAACTGGTGAGGAAGTTAGAGTATGGGTTAAATGATTTGCCAAAAAAACACTCCATTTGCAAATGGCAGGGTGAAGATTCAAACTGTTGATATAGATACAAAGCAAGGTCCCTTTTTTAGAACTTAGATGAAATGTTTCACATATGTTCTTAGAATCACATAAGCAGAAAGAGACCTTAGAGTAGAACTAATATTCTCTGTTACAATCTGGTGATTTACTTTCTACTGGAGTGTTTCCACTGAAGAAGGGTCCTCACCACTTAATAGGCAGTCCATTAATGTTGGAAAGAATGGTTAGACAGTTTTGTTCATAGTCAGTCAAATTTTGCCTCTCTGGAATGTTCTTCCATTCATTACAGAACTTCCTTCTTTAAAGCAGTGTTAATCAGATTCTAATTCTGGGATGGAGCTTGAGATGCTGCATTTCTCAGGCTCCCAGACCATGCTAGTGCTGCTGGTTTTTGGACCACACTGTGAGGAGTAGGTTCTAGTACCACCTACCTCCACCCAGTCAATTTAAATAGCTATCAGACAATTTATACCTAAATCCTTTGTTTTCCCTCCAGGTTACAGCCCCATCCATTCAGTGCTTGCACCTTACAGGACAAGTTCACTTGTTTGAAATCCACCAGAATTTAAAGCATATTCATGATGTAACCAGACTAGAGTAGACATCAAGGAGTATGCATTTTTTGAGACTATAAACTTAAGTAGATTGAGCACACTGGTCTTTGTTTGTAGTAGCCAACAACACAAAATGAGCATATGGTCAGGTAAATCTATCCATCTTTCAAATACCAGGTTCTTAAGCTAATTTTTCACTTTCATCCTATATTCTTACTTAATTCTGTGTATTTTTGGTCTAGGTGAAAGACTACATTTGTCTCTGTAGAATTCTATCTTGATGGCTGTAGCCTTCCCTTCTACCTTGAATTATGGTTTATTGAAGATATTAAGGTTTCAATTTTGTATAACTCTAAACTTTATTACCGTACATTCAGAATATTCAAGTATGTATCTGGTAAAAAAAAATATAGTAGACACAGAGACACCACAAGAGATGCCCTTCATTTATTAAAATCCTTTTAACTGTCATTTGACCAACTATAAACCTACTAATGTGTAAACTTGATGTCTATTAGCTACAGTTCTTACACATTTTCTATAAGAATATCAAGACAGAGCTTAGACTCATACAACATTTCTCTTCACCTTTTTCTTTACTTTCTGAGAGTGGAATTTGTCAAAAGTTAGTCAAGACATGAATTATCCAGAACATTTAGATGTAAAATATGGAATTAGTCCATAAATGGAAGCCTCTTCCATTATTGTATCTTGACATTCTGTCATCAGATTTTAATAGTTAATATGGTAGGCATTGACTATATGATTGTTGTATTGTGCATTATTTAAACTCTCTGCTATATTATCTTCAAAAAGTTATCTCCCAACCTGCTCACTTTCTGCTTAAAATGGAGACAGCTTGTAGGTTTGATATAAAAAATGAAAAAGAATTTATGTATAGGGTTGGGTCATATTAAGAATTAGAAATATTAACTATGATGATAGTGATGGTGACCATGATGTCTGCTATTACTCTAGAGACCCCAGTGAACCATGCTTCACAGTTCACACCCTCGTGTACTCCTTGAATCTTGAATGTAGACTGGCCCTGTCATTAACTGTAACCAAAGGAAGCAGTGGAAGTGATACAGTACCATTTCTGGGTCTAATAAACCTTAAAAAGATGTGGTAGCTTCTATTTTTGTGCTTGAGGGATGCCAACTGTCACATAAGAAGTCTGATGACCCTGGATCACCATGTTGGGAGAAGCCCAACCCAGCCACACGGAGGAGCTCTTAGGCAACACCCAGCAACAACTTGCTGGCTACATGAGTGAGGCCACTGGAAGTACCTCTCCATAATCCAGAGCCCTGCACACCTCCCTTCACCTGGCTCATGTACTCAGTCTGGGTCTGAGTTCTAGCTTTCCCCACCCTCATTCAACCAGGAACAAATCCAGATAATACATAACAGTTCACCAAATAATTTCAGTAAGATATTTTTCTTTCTGATGCACATATGGAAATCATTTACTGAAAATGATTTATGAGTGTTTTGTGTTTAATAAAAATAATGTGACTAATGCATCATTTTATTTTTAAAATAACTGAAAAAAAAACATGTAAAAGTACAGGGCTTATCATATAGTGTGGTGAAGATAACCTCATGGTAAAACATCAAAAACTAAATTCCTCCATCTTACCATTTTATATTCTTTCCAACCTCTTTGGAAATCCAGACTTCCATCTTCACGATGTTGTATTACAGTCCAACCTCCCCCGCTAAGATCCATATTGCAAAATACCTGATAGAGATAGGGAAAACAAAGTCAAGTGAAAATTATGTTTGCTTTAAAGAAACAAGTATCAGGTAAGTTCCGAAAACAGAAATAGGATAGGTAGGCCCATAGATAAATAAAAATTACTATGTTGAAAAATCTTATATTAGATATCTTATTGGTTATTTTGTTTATATTAGAATTATTTCTGATTAAATTCCATCATATTACTTAAATTAACTGTAAAAATTTAAATCAGTTAGCTGAAAATTGTCTCAGTCTCAGATTATACTAAGATTTTTAAAAATCTTTGTCTTGAATGGTAATGGGCACTTATGTATGTTCAATTTTAAAAAATGCTATCTAGGTTTCTAAACTTACAGACCATTTTATTGCCAAAACATAACACTCAGAATTCTTTTTTTTTTTAATTTTTTAAATGTTTTATTTATTTTTGAGACACAGAGAAACAGAGCATGAGCAGGTAAGGGGCAGAGCGAGAGGGAGACACAGAATCTGAAGCAGGCTCCAGGCTCTGGGCTGTTAGCACAGAGCCCGATGCGGGGCTCGAACCCATGAACTGTGAGATCATGACCTGAGCTGAAGTCGGACACTTAACTGACTGAGCCACCCAGGCGCCCCAAGACTCAGATTTCTTAAATATTTAATTAATTTAAATGGTGATATGATAATAACGATTTTGGAAAGGTAATTAAAAAATCATATATATTTAGTAAGTACATATTTTATTGCACGTTAACTCCTATACTGTTATATACTACAATCATTATTCTTGATGGTTCAGTATTACATTAGAGGCAAAATTTGGTCCACAGCATATGGAGAACATATTATTTGCTTAAATTTTTGTCATGAGCAATAATAGGAGAATATGACATACTATATTCCTTTTGAGTGTGACAAGCATTTCTTCCCCCTGTGGTAAGTTAGTCAACGCTATCAAAGACTTATGCTCATTTCAATTATTCTAAAACAATAGTAGTTATTCAGAAATTGATTCATTTCCCCCAGAATCCACCCAAGGAGAGAAACATATCTGTAACAGGATTATCTTTAGAGAGTAATCACTGTAATTGATGTAGCATGGATGTGGCAGTTTGATTATTCAAGGTCCTGGCAATGGAGAACACCATTCCCCTGGCAGTTGACTGCTAATGCATTTTGGAGGCTGGCTAAGGGTGCAGATATGATGAAACAGTGGCAGACAGGCTGTGTGGGCACAGTGTTAAGTCTGAGTAAAGGAAAAACCTCAAGTGTTTTCCCTGAAGCCCTCAGTTCGGAGCATAAATGGCTAACGAGTATGAAAACAACGGCAACAACTGTCATTCAAAGGACAAATTGTCCATGTACTTCTCGGAGTGAAAGGAAGTATGAGATAGTTGCCTCTTTGTGAGGATATAAATTAGTCAAACTGCTCTCTAGAGGGCTCTTCCTCTAATTTGACATCAGTCACCCATCAGTGTATCTTTACTGTCTCTAGGAATTGATCCACATCCAAAATTATAAATTGAAATTAAACTCCCTGTCCCAAGGTTCCCCTTCTACTAATCCCTTAACCAATCTGTACCCACTCTTTGGCCTCAACACAACCTCTAGCTAGTCTTTCCTCCTCCTCCTCAATTCTAACTGATTCATTAACTTATTTTTACTCAATCAGCATTTTTGGGCATTGATTCTGTGTTACGCTTGGGGATACTATGCTGAATAAAAACTGGATCCTGTCCTCAAAATGTCTAAAAGTTTCAATAGTGGCTGTTCCTGTAGGCTTAAGGAGATGTAGGAGTTCATAATTTTCAACTCCAGTGACCTGAAGAATGATATAGACAGTGATCTAAATGAACAATTTAGGAGGAAATCTAACATACAAGAACAGACACATAGAATTTGAGGTAGCAAAGTCATTCAAAAGGAGGGGGTGGTTTACTGATCAGCTGTGATGATCTTGTGGAGGTAGACCAAGGATAAATATGGATAAGAGACTAAACAAATAAGAAAGCAATCACCAATAACAATATCATGCTTGCTGTTAAGTGCTAGATAATTTAAACACTGTATATGTATCTTCTAACTTATTTCACAACAGTGATGTAGATATGATTATTATCTCTATTTTTCAGATGAAAAAACAATGCTTAGAGTATTTCAGTAACTTACTTATGGTTATTATTAATAAGAAGTACTGGATCCAGGATTTGAACCTCATGTCTACCTAACTCAAACTTATACTGGGAGTAATCTGCTTGAAAACAGTAGCTGACAGCATGAAAATGGATTATTTGAAGAAGTAAAGAAAAGGTGGAACGACATGTATATGTGTGGGAAGGAGGAGGATCCAAGAATGGGATGATGGAGGTAAAATACATCAATAACCTTTTGGTAGGCAGGGGCTTCATCTTATTTGTCACTGTCCCCACTCCCTAGAACAGGGCCTAGCCTATAGCAGGTACTAAATGAATATCTGTTGAATAAATGAAGATGCAAGAAGGAAAGATAAAATAGGAAAACCTGATAAACAGAATGCCATAAAAGTTGAAGATAGATTTTGATTTGGGGAAATGATCCACTTAATCCAATATTCCAGAGAAGTTAAGAGAAATAAAGATTAAGAAAATAAACACTTAAATTTAAAATGAAGAAATCATTAGTGACCTTGAGGAGACAACTGCAGGGTTCCTATGAGAATAAAATCCAGAGGGCACAGATTAAAGAAGGCATAGGTTGTGATTCAAGTGGCTAAGGTGGAACTTCACTGGTGATAATTAATAAGAGCAAGTGAAAGTGTCAAGGAAACATTTTGCTAGAGGAAACTAGTGTCATTTGTTTCTTAATTAAAGTTTTACCCTGTCTCAATTGGTTAAAATAGATTTTTTTCCAGATTTTTATTTCTTAATGGACACCGATTGCCTGGAAGTTTGTTAAACTGTGTTTGCAAACTTATATACTCAGGGAAAGGAATAACTACATTTATAAATATATGATGAGTAAACTATTCTTTACAGTTTTGTTATTACTATTATCTATGTTATTAAAATTCTGTGCAGTTAAAGTTTTAAAATCATTCACAAATTTTAGAAAAAGAAATTTCCTTTTAAACAAATGTATTCAGGAACTTGAGAATGTTAAGATGTTCTATGAGCACTTCTTAGATGAAGACCCAGAGAGAGTCGGAGCCACATGGAGAGACAGAAGTTACCCAGGCAGATTACTGGGTTGGAAGCTGTGGTGCAGAGAAGGTAAGAGGTTGGACATATGCTCCGCAATTCTTATTCTGACTCAATAATAACAGCAATGATACTAGTTGCCATCGTGGAATATGCTTACAATAGAGATAAGTGGCATATTGGTTAGGGGCAGGAACCTGGGTACCAAACTGCCTGTGTTCAAATCTCCACTCTGTTCTCTCTATTGCTTAGATCTTTGCAAACACTAAATGAGTCAACACGTGTAGAATTTTTCAAATAGTGCCTGACACAAAATAGGCTCTGTCATCACTCTCATCTCGTAGATGTATTTTACATAGGAGATAGTATGTATCTACATTATGTATTATATAATCTATATAATATCTTACATATTATAGCATAGTTTACTATTATAAATACCATTGCATATAGTTTATATCTTATATCCATAAGAATAATATGGAATGTACAAAGCCAAAATACATAGCAGTTCAATAAATTGTCATTATGATTACTAGCTTAATAATATGTTATATTAATATAGTATATAATATATTCTTATATACTTATAATTAATATAGTAACATAATATCTAATATAAATATAGTAATATTGACACCACTAATCTTTGAGCATGCTTTTTATTATACATCTACTTAAGAAGTTGGATTCACTCTAGCCAAAAAAAAAAAAGGTTATTTCTAGTTAGAAGAAAAACAAAAAGCCTATGCTTAACAGATGAAGGAAGTTTAAGAAAATAGGTGGTTGATTTCAAAAGATTTGAGACATGAAAGGACTTGAAAAGTTCATTCGCCAATATTGTGTGGTCTGTGCTATCTGGTGGTGTCCTTCCTGGAGACAAGGACCCTGCTACATTTACTATGCCTGTTGCATTGATTGATCATATGACTTGGGTTTAACTCTATCCAAGAAAAGATTGAACTGGCTCCTATCCCAGGCAAGGTCAGAGCTTTCAAGCATTAAATACCTTTTAACATAATACAGAGATTTAAACCCAAACAAAAAAGGGAAATTTGATTCACATAGTTCTTATGGTTTTATGCTCCATACAAGTTGGAATGACTACGCTTGAGGATGTTAATTATTTTTCCATAAACTTAAATAAAAAAAGACTCAACACATTTGCTATGGTCCTTTCCCAAGAATTAAGGGACTTATAATTCAGAAACAAATTTTTAATATTTTACAATAAGCAGAGTTATGATTTAATGGTTTGGATTTTTGGATGAAACTAAAATGGCTATAAAGCATTTGGTTTTAGAAACTCGTGAAATGAAAGGAAAAATCCTACTTCCTACTACTATGCATTGAAGAGTACTCAGAGAGAAAGATAACCACAGTCATTAGTAATACAAAAGTAAAAAATAAATACATGAATGATCTGATTCTCATATTTTATCTGCTTGAAAAATTAAATAGTCCTAGGAAACTGCCTTTGACTTCCACATCTCATTTGAAAATATAACACTTTCTTTGCGGACATTATTTATCGAAAGGGAGTGATGTCAGAAAAATAACTATATAACAATTCTGTATGCTTGCAACTCTTACTCTGCCTAAAAGATGAACACTTCGTAATAGTTTGTGTCAACTGCCTAATAGCCCAATTTTGTTGATTGGTCAATATCCTATATCTTACATATGTGAACTTTTTGTTTTATTTTTATAGGCTGGCCTTGACTTTCATACCCTTGCTACAACTAGAGTCTCTGTAAGCATTACAAAGAGCAACGATTTTGCAAAGTATATCCAAAGGTAACACCAAATTTTAGATCTACAAAGTACAATCTATTTGGAAGAGTGAACATCCTAAAGATGCATTTTCCAAGCATTTTTTATAAGATTGAAAGAATTCTAATGATTTATATCAACATAGGAGAAGAAAGTGAGATTATAAGGTAGAAAGGAGCAGGATGGCTTATAATCAGAAGAGGAATCAATTATACAACAATAACCTCTCTCCTAGGTCCCTCAAGTAAGTTCATATTAAAAAAAATATAAATGGTGCAACTTCAGTCACCACTAACAGAAATACAATTACCTTACTTAGCTTCCCCCTGCACCCACCACCCCACGACTAAGAGATACTGTCTGGAGTTAATGCCTTTATTACAAAGCCTGTGTTTGATACTTATATGTGATTTGGGCAAGTTACTTTTCTAAAATAGGGATAACGGGAACACCTAACCCATAGAGTTATTGAAAAGAGTAAACAAATGAGTTTTTACATCTAAAGTGCTTAGCATAGACCTGGCAAACTGTGAATGCATTTCAACTCCTGTATTGACCAGCTTCTAAATTATACCAGGGGAAAGTCATATAATAATTTTTCTCACTAATGCAATGCTAAATGAGATATTTAAAAAAATTGCTAGGTATGAAAAAGTGCAGGTTTATCAATCTAAAGTTTCCATAATAGAACAACATTACTACTTGTGAGAGGATCCGTGATCATAAAGGGGAAAGAATAAAACAAGGGAAGGAACACCCAAGTCAAGAAGAAAGCCAAAGTCTTTCTCCTATCTGTTCAGTGGTCGCTCTCTCTCACTACGCTTTGCTATTTTCAATAAAACTAAAATCTCATGATAGTCCTGACCAGATGACATGTGAATGTCTTTCCTCGGGCTGTTTCCATAGTGATAAAAATTTGCCTCTTACAGGCTTATACTGATGATATTGCTAACCTGCTTAGGTTGTTACTTTTTCTTAGGCCCAAACATTAAAGCTTAACTGAGCAGATATTTGACACTTGTGAAATTAATATTTTAGATTTAATTTATTCAAGAATAATCCTAAAGCTCCATCACATGCAAAATCTACCGTTTGCAGAGGTGTAAGTTGAAATCATGCTATCCCGATGAAACCAACACAGGATTCAGCCAGTGAACTAGTGAACTGAATTCTCCAACCCACTTTTTATGTAAATATTAAAAGCAAATTTGTTCAAGATTATGAGTTAAAATAGTATATTTTTTCTTCCACTCTAACAGGAGCAGTGATTCTGAAACAGCCTCTGCATCATTTGCATCTCAAAATGCTGGTAGTAATACATGAATTAAAATTCATGGAATGATCAAAACTTTATTTGTAATGTCCCCTCTCTGCCAAAACCCTGGGCCATGTGACAGTATTGGGTGATAGAGTGAAAAGGATTCTGAAAGTGTGAATGTTAATCTAAAAACCTTAAAAATTGTTTTATTTTTATATTCATATATATCATAGAATCATTAGATGTCTAAAAGGAAAGTCACTTAATATTTTTAACTAACTTTATTGTTATAGTCAAATTCTATTTTAGTGTGACTGACAGTAATTTGGGAATTCTTTTGGGTCTTGGGGAATACTGCAGGTAAATTACAGAGTATTTATGTCAGCTCCACTCTCCTTCAGGACAGTTTCTGATATGCTTACACATTGCTATGGTGTGTGAGTATTTGGGTGTGTTTACATGCCCGTTTGTATACCAATTGAATTTAAGCTTAAGTCTGATTTTAAGATATCAGCTAGTAAGAAGGCTTCATATAATAAGATCCAAAGGATCCAAAATGTTCCCCCTTACAATAAGTTATCCTCTTCTCTTTACTCCCAGACTCACCATTGTACCTTCACAGTTCCCACCCCCACTCCCCACTCCCCACCTTTTAATCCATGGAGCACTTAATTTAAGTGAGATTTTGCACAGAAGCCCCAAATGAAAAACAGGTGAAACTACACTTCTCTGGTGGGTGGCCCAGGTAGCAATGTATGGACCCCCCCCATCCCCCGCACTCCCCGCCTTCCTCATTATAGAAGAGCATGAAAGGCCTCTTTTAGAAGAAATTTTTGTCTGGGAAATGGAAAAAAAAAACATTGAGCTAACTTAAACCACTAGTCCTTACTGAAATAAGGAGAGAGAGGATGCTGGGAGAGTCCAGACTCTGCTCCATCAAAGGAGACTAATAATCAAGAAGACTAAGTTAGACTTATTTACTGTATACTACATAGAAGTATTGATATTATCATCAGAAAGTTATTTATTCATTCATTCAAACACTTATTTACTGAAGACTTGCTATGTGCCAGATACTGTGCTGGGTCTCAGAAAATCAATGGCAAACAGGCACAGTCCTTGCCTTGTAGAACTCTACTGGTGAGAAAGTCAGGCAAAGCTGCTTGAGGGAATTAGGGAAGGCCTTCTAAGAGCACTTTCTCTGCTCAGTATCCACAGGAAATGAGGACATGGGACTGGTGATTTAGGTGGGGCAAAGTTGTTTCATCCTTTGAGCATGGAACATTACAAAGGCAGGGGGTTTTCCTGGAGTTTTGGGTCCCTGTTGGCACCTTGGGCTAAAGCTTTTACATGTCAAAGAGCATGGCTCTCTTCAAGGCTCTCCATATATTCTGCTTCAAACAGACTGTCTCAATCACTACATCTCCACAGTATGTTATAATTATCTGTGTAATTGTCTGTCTTAACCACTACGGTGGGATCTATTTGTTTTATATTCTGTCCCTAGGCAGGGACTGATGAATGACATCAACTGAATATGTATTGAGTGAAGGAATGGATGGATGATTTAATGAACAAATAGGGGAAAAGAATATATAAAGGAGATATGACAGCAGGAACATAGTGTTTGCTTTAAAGTTTGCTTTGGATCCCATTCAACATACTGATGAATCATATCATCCAACCCACTCTTTTAGGTAAACATGAAAAGCAAATCCTATCAAGATTATGAGTTAAGATAGAATATGTTTCTCCCACCCTAACAGTAGCAGTGATTCTGTAAACAGCTAAATGTCCCCAGCTCCTCTTCCACAGTATCTGAACTATATATGATATGTGCCATCTGGGTCCTTGGGACTTTGAAGATTGCTCCTAACTCTTCTCCATGTACTTGGAAGTATGTACCACCTCAACATGTAATCTATGCAAGGCAAGCATTTATGAGCAATGGGACATCCCAGGAATGAGCAGAGGATAAATAGAAAACTTTGTGAAAGAAGGATAGGAGGCGTGGGGTTGGGGGAGGTCTGTACAATAGGGTTTTCATCTTTTATGGACCTGGCAAACAGTATCTTTGGGAGAAAAGAGCTCAGGCATATATATTTTCAGTTTAACAAGCTCACAAATCAATCTGATTATTCAGCAATTCAACTAGGATCTGCTTTACATCTCGTAAACAAACACTTCTGGTTTTACCTTTTTGGGCTCTGGCATATTATTAATATAAATAGTGTAGATTCCACTTTTATTAAAACCAGCTTGATATACATCTGCACAGTCTCTAAATGGTTTCTCTTCCTCTTTTTTTCCTCCCTTTAGTAAAACTGCAAAAAAAAAAAATTGCAATATGTGAACAAGGATATCAGTACCATTAGTACCCAAATGGACTCCAAATATAGCTAAGCATGTCTTTATTTCCTCCAAACAAATGTCAATATTGCATTTAATGACAAATAAATCATAAAGACAATAATAGATCTGACTTGACTCACAAAATTACAAAAGTAATGGAAAAATCTATAGAGACATTTCTAACTGAATATATTTTTTATTTTTCTTTATTACTTAAATCTTGCTTTTCTCCATAACTTCTATAACTTCTGGAACAGCAATTCAAGGGATGAATGATATGATGCTGTAACACCTCTAACTGGGAATAATTATGTCAATTTTCTTACAAAATTTCTAAAATATTCTTACCTACATTTCATAGGAAACTTAAAAAATGCTAAAGCATTTTTGGAGGAAGAAGAGATAAAGATCACAAATTCAAACATAAAAATACAGTATAGAGGTTTAAAATGCGAAAGTAGGTAGTACTATTCTTCTGTGGCTTTAGACTGATCAGCTTCCAGAAATTTTTATTAAAAAAAACCCTTCAAAATAATTAGAAATAATTAGATTTAGAAAGTAGAAAAGAGCCTCTGACCTAATATACCTAGAAAGAAAAGGGAGCTGAACTTTGTTTTTTATTTAATGCCTGCAGTTAAACTATCAGGCTGATAAAACACAAATAAAAGAACACAAATGAGTAAGGTTTGAAATGAACTTATATAGGAGAAGAGTTCAGTGAAGGGTGGAAGTCAAACGGAAAAGGAAATTTAATTAGAGAGGCTCTCCTCAGAACTTAATTTTACTCACTGAACTTCATCCATTATGAAGTTCTCATTAATGAAATAAAAATATAAAAATGACTCATATTTAGTAGTCCTTTGCTAAAGGTATACATGGCATATTTATAAAATGTTTATAATTAGTATTTTTCTAATATACATGTTAGTAATTTGTTCCATTAACCCTTTCAAGAAGTTTTTTAAGATTATCTTATTTTTCCCTTAAAGTCTCATGTTATTTAATAAATACCTGCTTTCAATCACTTTGAGTCATGATGGCCTTTTATAATAAGAATATCAAAGGTAAACTATTACACACTGTTTTAAATTGATTTTACATGCTCTAACAATCTGAAACACTAGCCTGATTTAAATGTAAGATGCATGAATTTACTAATTTATAGGTAATTTACTAATTTATAGATAATTATAGATAATTAATTAGGTAGTCTAAATAGGTGGAAAGAATGACTATCTCAATATAAACACTTCAAATTTTCAAAAATAATTATATTTCAAGAAAATGAAATATCCACTCAGATACACTGCTCTAACAAATATATAGAATTATAAATTTTAATAGTGTCATGGTTTTCTATAAAGCTCATGCCTATGCTAATGGTTTTGCCTACTTATATAAATAATTACAGCTATAATATCAATACAGAATAAGTAATCAGAAGACTACATATTCATATGACAGTGAAGAAGCATTGCACACAATGTATGCAAATAGCAATTTTAAAATGAATATATAAATGTTTGTTCAAAAGCCCTCTTTAATTGTAATGGGTTGTTGGGTTATGTAAAGGTTTTATTCTGAAAAACATCAATGCAGTTGATTTGTGCTTGCTTATTTTAAGTTAATGGATTATTAAACAAAACCTTAAATTCTAAATGTTTAATCTGTTGAAACAGTTGAAAATAAATTAGATGCAAAAAAAGAGATGTAAAGAAATGCCAAATAAAATGTAATCTCCTTTGCAAAGATGAACACAGGAAGATGTGGTCAAGAGGAATTCAATGGTAAACCCAGTTTTCTTTTTTGGGTAAGAGAGAAAGTCACTTATCTAAGGAGAAAATGCTTCTCTTACCTAATAGGCAACTTCCTGCTCTCCCTTATTTAGTTATGCGTGAGGGTATGCTCCCTTCCCACTTCTCTGTCACCCACTCCTCTTTTCTTTTCCTTCTCAGGAAGATGTGGGTGAAGAGGCTCTTGTGTGGGAAGAGGGAAACCCACACACATTTTCAATAACAGAAAAAAAGGAAAAAAGTTGAGTATTACTTTATTTTTCTGGAAACTAATTGTATAAAATGATGTCCAAATCATGAATATGTCTTATAACTGGAAAAATGCTTTGAGTATTCCACCATAAAAGGTACAAATAGTACTATTGTTACACTATGGATTTCTCGTTGTTATGGCAATATAACATTAAGATATTTCATTTTCTTGAAATACAGTTTGGTAGTTTCGAAAAATAGAAACGCATTCTTTCCAGAAGAAAACAGACTGCTTCTATTTAATTACTTATTAATTAGCAAGCATTATGCTTGGAAGCTTGATTTGGGCCATATTTTAGAGTACTAATGGATTTAAAATCAGTTCAAAAGCTCTATTCACAGCTTTCCTTTGACATTTGTACTATATACTATCGTTTGGAAAAGGCCCCTTCTATTAACTACAAAGTGGAGCAGTTATACATGTGTTGGAGGCAAGCATATGAATTATGTTACTCAGAACAGAGTGACTGAATTATAGTAAGAACTCAAGAAGTGGTAGTTGTTATTACTGTTACAGTAATAATAATAATATGATTAATGGCAACACCATATTATTATTCTGTCTTATAGAAGGGACACTAGTAGGCTGGGGAAGGCCAGCAAGTCTAACTAATGAAGTAGTGGATCTTCCACCCTCAAATCCAACATTATAGCTGCCCAAATGTTAGGAGTTACAACTGATTGGCTACATTAGGATTATAGTGAACTGGTGTCTCTTTGTCAAAGTTGTCTAACTGGTTTATAGTATTCATCAATTATATCACATCATACCACTGTTGTTTAAGTCTTAAAAAAAACCCCAGGTAATCTAATCTTGCTGCATATATAAGTTTTAACTGAACAGTTAAAATTTAAAGATTATTTCAGATGAAATGACCTATGATATATTTAATAACCTGCTGTTATAAAGGTTTTAATTCCATAACTTTAATTTGTATGGCTAATTATTATCTTTGTTAATTACTAGAGATGTATGGCTACATAGTATAAAAGCAGACACATAGTAAACATTTTAAAACATAGAAAGACAATAAAAAGATGAATTTAATGAACATTACAAGTTTCAGAACTAAGGATACATTTTTGTAGGAGGTCTTGAGATTCAAAAAAATGGAAGATGATATCTGGAGGAATTCATGGTAAATGACAAGAGATGGGTATGGAAAATGTGATGGAAGAGGATATAACAAGCATCAACTGGACAGAGACAGCGGGAGTGAACTGGAGACCTTATTGAGATGTTAATCTATTTGTCAGAGTAGTTTAAACTTTTTATAAACTGGTTTAAAAGCATGAATTAAAAAATTAATCTTTGTATCTAAAAAGTTCCTTCTTTGATCACACACTAATTTCCTCTTCCTCTTTAATTCTTAATGAGTCTGTCTTTCCACTAATTGAATCTGGATGTCCACCATTACTATCAGTCCCTTACTAGCCTTGCTTTCCTTTCTTCCTAATTTCTCAGAGTCAGGCATTAAAAATAGTTCAGGTGGAATTCATGGTGCTCTCCACCCACTGTCCTTTCCTCTACTAATCCCTTGCATGGATAAATTCCCACTCAAGGAGGGACATTTATTCATTTTCTCACCCTTACTTCCAGATGGCAAACACTAAAATGAGACTATTTAATGACATCCAATGCATGTTTTCTAAACTCAGCTATGTTCTCCATGCTGCTCAGTCAAACCCTTGGTCATTTCTAATAGATTTTCTTATATACTTCCTAAAAGCGGTATTTCAGATCTTTCTACTTTTTCAAGACTAAATCTTACTTATATCATCTCTCATTCTTTATATATGACCTTATTTTATGGTTTACTAAGAAGAATAAAGACATTTGATATTTCCTCCACCTTATTCCCCCATACTACAGAAGCTGGCTTTGCCTATCTTTTCCCTTGTCTTTTGTGTTGACCTCTCTTGGTCCCTTTACTATTCTCCAATTGTCTTTTTCCTTTCATCTTCATTGAGCTCTCTTCCTCTCTTCACCTATCATATAGATATTGACTAAGATTCTACTCTCAGATCTCTATTCCTTATACATTTGCTCTTTTTGTAAGCTATATATCACGGCTTCAAACTTTTACATAAAAGCTTTCTAAGATATAAGCATTCTGACATTGTATGTTTGCATGTCTCTTGACCTCCAGATCCATATTTCTGTTTGTCTATTGGGCAGCTCCTTCTGCTACCTCAACTTTCATTTGCTTAATTTTGCTTAATATTTCCTTCCAAACTCTGTGTTCTCTCTTTCCCTTACTGGTTCCACTACCCTTCCTCAGTTTCCATCAGTTAAAAAATAATGAAAGCCCAAATATAAGACAAATAGACTGTGGCTTTTTAATTGGTTTCTCAATTTAAAAGCCTGCCTCCTGTCCCCTCTTAGTTTAATCCATACTATATTAATTTATTCAACAAATATTGATTGAACATCTTCTATGTGCATGACTTTTCCTAGGCAGTGAAGATACAGACATAAGAAAACCACAATCGGCTCTTAATGTAATCACAGTTTGATGGGAGAAAGACCTACTATACATAGGAGTATACATACATGCTATGTATAGTAGGTCTTTCACTAGTAGGTCTTGATAACTCATGATAGCTATATCCATGATTAGTACTTTCCATGATACAGAAGAACATAATTAAAGCTAGCATAAGCAAAAAGATAATTTATTCAATCATGAGCAACCTAGAGTAGAGTTTTAGGTAAAGCATAACCAGGTTTCAAAGAATGTGAACAGGAACTGGTTTCGTTATCTTTTTTTTTTTTTTTTTGACTCAGTTGATGACTTTCTACCTGGTCATAAGATGACTAGTAACAGATTCTAGAGCTATAATGTTACCAACTTAACTACAGCACAAAGAGAAATAATGCACACAATTGTTATTTTGGACGTATGTGTCAAGTTCATTGGGAATATTTAGGGAGAATATATTCTATCTGCCAGGTAAACTTGGGGAAGACTGTCCAGAAGAGATAACAGTTGAGTGAAAAAAACATGTAAAAAAGTTTATCTGAACTGAATTTTAAAAGCCTGGCATGGCAATTCAAAGACTATATGCACAACAATATCAGCAAATAAATCTAGAAAGTCTCAGGAAAGAATCATTATTCATTCTTTTCATTTAGCCTTATCTCTATAGCCTAATCTTCATGATCTAAAGGGAAAGAATAGGAACACAAGCAGGTGCATGTCTGTCTTTCACCAGCCAACATTCAGTCAATAAGAAACCTGAGACCCTGACTGTAGCAACTGTTGACTTTATCTGGCTCTCCCTTTTATTTGCCCAATGAATATCAATCCAGATGGCATGTCTGCCACTGGGCTGACTTGAGGGAAGAACCATAAAGCTAAGGTGGAGGGTCACTTCATTTCAGATGAACCCTCAAGAGAAAACTTCCTGGAATGTGGAACTGGTAATTCTGAGTCACAGGAAACCTAGCACAGAACACAGAAGGCAATTAGCCTTTGCTACAGACAATGTAAAAAGCCGAAGCCCTTGATTCTACTAATTTCCTAATAAGTTGCTTTAAAGGGATCAATTTTTTATTCTTTTAAAATCTTAGATGTGGCTAATGATTCCTACCTCTCTAGTATTTAGTAAACATCAGAATATATGTAGATCAAGTTATTGGTTTAAGGATAATCCTTATGTTACTTATTGGACCACCACCACTATGGAGAGCACTGTACAAGAATTGACTCTAAATCCATAATTTTTCAATGCAACAGGCCACTGAAGTTCACTGAGCAAATGGATGAGTAAATCACCATATCTGATAAGCTGCAAACAAGGAAATAACTGATTGATTAGATTCTATACTTTTTAGCCAGGTGTGTGGGCATCTCATGGAAAAGCCATTTGAAGATATTCTCTAGATTCCTACTTTATTTGAAAGAACTTAAGAAATAGGAGAAGATAATATCTTGTGTTTCTAGGGTGTATAAAATTAAAAGGTTTATAGGTAATACTCAACATTTCAATATTGTGTGGATGGGTATGAAGGTGAGTGAAACTGATCAATGACTATAAATACATATCACATATGTATAGCTACTTAAATACATAAAAGCTTTATGCTTCTGAACTGATAATTTCCAAGTTGGCATTTTATTTTATATAAAACATATGCATATGAACCTAAATATCTAGGGGTTGATATCTCAGCATGATTGTTTTAACCTACAAAAATGGCAATTACATATAGTTTAATGTAATGTATTTATACAATATGTATTTATGTGTATATGTGTACTATATATAGTACACCTGAAGTCTTTGGGTAAGTAGCTAAAAGCTTCTTTTTTTTAAAAATCTACTATTCCTTTCCCCACAGTCCCACTAACCCTGGTATAAGAGAACACTTGAACATCATTTACTTGTTACATTATTAACTAAAATTCTTGTTAATAATTTTTTTTGTAAAAAAAAACCTATTCTGTGTATGTGTATGTTTTTTAGATAATACCTAAAATCTTAACTAGCCATCGTCTTCTTGGTGGAACTATAATAATCATGATCATAATAAAATCAACTGGCACACTTAGTAACTAGCACACTTACTACGTGTTCAACTCTGAATTTGGTGAATCAAGTATGTTTTATATGCTTTTTTTCATTAGTCCTCATAAAGCCTTCAAGAGGTATATTTATCAGTATACTGTATATATGAGGAAACTGAGGCTCAGAGATGCTTTGTAACTTAACCAAAACTTCTAAGTAGTGAGATTCTTTAACTATAAAGCCAAGAATCTTAACTACTTCTTACTGGCCCCTGGAGTGAAGTCAAATCCAAATAGGACTCCAGTGACTCATCTGTCACAGAGTCCCCAGCAATACTTTTTTCAGATGACAAGGTAATACCCAGGGTCTTGGGTGAATCAGGACAGGCCTTAATTCTGGATGAAAACAGACTCTTCACATGGAAGCAAGAAGTAGTGGAAGAGTGATGGGGGCAGAAAAGACAAGAAAGAAGAAAAACCGTTGGGATGAGAAGAAAAGAGAGGCACAGGTAGCAGAATTATCTGTGAGATAGGAACTCTCAGCAGAAATGTGGAGCACTGGTGGCCCACAAAGTCAGAAGCTAACAGAGGATTAGGAAATAAAAGTTGCCTGAGCAGTTAATGTTGAATTCCATAATATCTATATCTTAAAAGACCAAAGTTTACTCACACTGCTGACCGAAGTTTACCCACATTGGTTTTAGACATTATTCTCACAAGCCTAATTACTTGATCTCCCAGCCTCTGGACTATTTGCTGAAGTGACAAGTATAAAGGAAGTGCTGGTGGGGAAAGGAAGAGTAAGCATATATGTGGGTATTTGTATGGGAGTGTGTCTGTGTTCATCTTCTAGAATCAGGCATGAAGACAACAACAACTACAAAAATGATAATCAAAAGGTTTTGTGTGTAGGAGGAAGAGACAGTAATCTTAAAAGTAGGCAAAAATAAGAAATGAGAACAGTTTTGGGAGTATATGAGGGACAAATTATATACTTTGTCAATGGCACTGTGGTATTATGATGCAAATTAAATCATGCTGATGATAATGAATTAAATTATTATTAAAACCTTTCATTTTATTCAATATTTTATGAAAAAGAATATGAAAACAATGCAGAAAATTTACTATCACAATAATTTTTAATTTTCTTAACATCTTACTACTTAAAGAGATACATTTTAATTATCTGGGGAATATATTGCCCATATGTATAATTGCAGGCATGTACATTTTTAATAATATTGTGATGTATGCATAAGGTGCATAAACTGTTAAATCTATGTGGACATGCAAACCATCCTATGCCATAGGTAGATTGCTAATTTTATGGTATTTTTTTAGTGTAGAATAATGAAACATCAAGTTAATTCTACATACGTCTACTTTAGTTTGATTAGTGTATTTAAATAAAATTTCCAATGCTCTTCTAATGTGAAATGACTCCCATATATATAAGAATATATATATGAATATATATTTAATGCAGATTACACTTAACGCAGCAAAGAATGGGGAAAAAAGAATTGAAAGTTGAAAATGGATTTACACACAACCTTTGTTTAAACAAGCAATACTCATTTTTCACAAAATTTATTTCTGTGTTATCCTTTTGGGCACCCTGATGGGCAGTTATAAGTGCTACATGACCCTTGCCGTTTGTTCAGAAGGTCATTTCATTAACAAAAATATGTCAGGTGTTTCATGTGTGTTAATTTCCCATGTAATGTTTTTGGCCTGACTGGAATATATTGGTTTTGAACAAAAGATTTCTCATGCATGTGGGAAAGCTTAAAGGGCATCTTTTGTGTTTTGTTTTAAGTAGACAAATAATTGATTTCAGCAAAAGTCATTAAAAATGGAATGAAAGTCCTTGGGCAATGCTGAAAAATAGAAAGCAGTTGCCAGATGCTTTTGAAAACTGACAAAAAAACCCCACAACACAATACCAAAAACACTTCACTTTACGTTTTAAATAAATAAAGGCTGTATGTCACTTTGATTCTTACTCTTGTGGTAAAATATACTTGAAGAATAATACTTGATTGCCATGCTAAGGTTTATTCTGAACTTGGGATTTCCCTGGCCATCAGATGTGATACAAAACCAAGAGAACAAAGGGAATGATTGATATGAGTCATAACATATGAGTGTGGATTTGTTTACGGCATCAAACACAAAGCTGCGTGGTACTTTCATGTTAAGCAACCTAGCAGCAGAGCTGGGGCTAGAACTCAGATGCATTGATTCCTATTCCTTCTAGACCACCATGCGATGCCCTCTACACGTCATATGTCATAGCGGCTCCAAGACACCTGTTAGGTAACTATCTCAGTCTAAGTCCTAACTCTAGGGAGATGAGCTGGAGGATTAATTATGGTTGGGATTCAGTTTGTTTGTGCATATGTTTCTAAGTATGTATATGAGGCCAAAGCAGCTGGACAAACTTCCTTTAGAACCAAATCTCCACCTAAAATTAAACCCAAAGTTCAAATTCACTACTCTGAAGGAACTCATGCTTGCTATGAAAACAGAATGTTTACAACTTAAGACATTTATGAGTATATGTGAAGACACAATAAAATACATACATTAAAAGAGGTTTGGCTTAGGGCACCTGAGTGGCTCAGTTGGTTAAGCGTCCAACTCTTGATTTTGGCTCAGGTCATGATCTCAGTGTCATGAGATTAAGCAGCATATTAAACTCTGCACTGACAGCTAGGATTCTGCTTGGAATTTTCTGTCTGTCTGTCTGTCTGTCTCTCTGCCCCTCCCCTATTCATATTCTCTCTCTCTCTTTCTGTCTCTAAATAAATAAATAAATAAATAAATATTGCAAAAAGAGGCTTGGCTTAATTGGTATTTCATTTAAATATTTTACTTTGTTATAAATTCATTAAAAAGATACATGGTTCTTAGTAGGTCACATATTAATGTGATTCCTTATAGGAGATGGTCCCAGTCAGAATGTGAACATGTGGTAAAGCCAGCAGTAAGCCATAGTAAGATGAGATTCCAGTGTATTTAATTATGATTTTGATATTCTTTAGTTGACAATAAATGACAAGCTCCAATAGGAAACTAAAAATGTTCTTTATCAATAGTTTAAAGGTTATTTAAATGCTAAAAATCAGTATTATTTTGTTTATATGTATTTAAGCCTAACTGTGTAATTGTAGTATTTCTCAGGTTTTATTTCATCTTTCTCCCTTCTTAAAGCAGAAGACATTTCATGAGGGTTTCACTGTATGGTTGATGTGATGCATACATATTGAATGATATAACAAAATGTGGTTTTTTTCTTTCTCTCCAGGTAATTATAGGTGTCATTTGGACTCAGTGTAAAGTACAATAGCTTATCTGTAAGTAACCATTGCTCTATTATGTCCCTAGACTTAGGAAATACCTGTTCAGTTCAACTTGAGTGTGGATGAATCCAGGAAATGACTTAGTGGGAATTCTATTAAAAATATTTTGTGGTTTGGGGCATCTGGGTTGCTCAAACAGTTAAGCATCTGACTTTTGATTTCAGCTTAGGTCATGATTTCCCAGTTGTGAGTTTGAACCTCACATCGGGCTCTGCACTGACAGTGCAGAGTCTGCTTCTCTCTCTGCCCCTCTCCTGATCATGTGCATGTGTGGTCTCTCTCCCTCTCCCTCTCTCTTTCTTTCTCTCTCAAAATAAATAAACTTAAAAAATATTTTGTGCTTCTTTGCTTTAATCAACCAGACCATGCAAGCAGAAGAGAAGAAATGGAATTTGCTCAAGTAGAAATGTTGGAACATCAAGGCAACACTTGTGTGTGTGTGTGTGTGTGTGTGTGTGTGTGTGTGTGTGAGATAGTTCAGTTTCTGAAGCTGAAACTCTAATTCCAAAAGCCACAAAATTTCAAATCTCCCCCAAAAGATGTAGTTTTGAAATGATTCATGGGAGAGGTCAAAGTCTGTGCTATTTTTTATTTTGTTATCATGAGTTTGGCTATCTGTTATTCACGCAATTTTTTTTCTACAGAAGTTAGAACTTTTCAAAAGGCAGATAACATGCTCCATCAAAGAGGAGAAATATACCATTTCCAAAAATAAACAGTCACTTTCCCCTTAAAGCCATTGGGTTTTATGAAAGGAAGTGCTAGAAAGTGTGGTTCATTTTAAGGAAATTGTAAATGTTTGACATATAATTTTCTGTCAAGATAAAGCATTTCCCTCATTAAATGGGAACAAGTGCTCACTGTGGTGTTCAGCAGATGACTTCCTGTATTTTTCTTTCTCTTTCTACCTAATGTTAAATTGTGCATTACAAGTAGTCATCAAAAACCCAAATATTTTACTCAGTCAATGAAAATGATATATTCTATTTTTATCAATGTTTATATAAGTGACATTCAAAAAGTTTTAATTTCCTCCCATTGCTTGTGATGTTTTTAGAATCATTTTTAACTCAAGGGACTTGCAGGAGTTCAAACTATCTCATCCCTTGACTGAATGATTTACTTCACAAACTCAATAGACACTGCACGGGAGGTAAATTCCTTTCAGATGGTAGAATTATTCTGAGAACAGAACCAAATGTCTCCTCAGCACTGGGAAAGAAATAAATGCCTCATTTCCCCTTTTCAGAAGTCCAGAGGACTGAAAATAATGATCAGAAGTTCCATACCACAGCAATCAGCCTCTGGGAAAGACATTTTAAACCAAATAATTTAGATCACTTAAAAATTTATAGTATCCATCATTATGTCTTTCAGATGATGTGAAAGAATTTTTTTTTTAATAAACTGCATGAGAAGCTCCTTATAATTTGAAATTTGAGCTTCATATTAGGGACCTAAATATACAAGCATGTGCATGTCTCTCTGTATTTAAGTTTCTTCTACTCGTCTCTATCTAGTGTATATCCTAACACACACTGCTCCCTGTCCTTTCATAGGCCAGTCTGCTGGATGTACGCAGACAATATTTTTTTGCTTTCACTTCTTCTTGCTCATTTTAATTTTTTTAAAAGTGTATTTATTTATTTTGAGAAAGATAGAGAAGGGGGGGAAGGAGAAAGAGAGGGGAAGGAGAGGAGAGAGAGTTCCAAGCAGCGCCCCCCCATGTCAGTGCAGAACCCAATGTGGGGCTTGCACTCACAAACCATGAGATCATGACCTCAGCTGAGGTCAAGAGTCAGTCACCCAGGTGTCCCAGGCTCTTGCCCATGCAAGTGAGCCATACATGCAACTAAACTCTCCCTATAGGAAGCTACGTGCCAGTTTAAGTCCACTTCTCAGCCTGCTTTTTTTTTTCTTTTTTGGTCTTTCTGCTTATTTCCCATTAAGATAAGACATTTCATAGCAGTCTTTTCTCTCTGCCATAACATTGCTCACTACTGGTTTTTCCTGTCTAATTCTTTTTTCTTTTTGGTCTCCTTTTGGCCATCCCTTAAAGAACTCTCAATTTTCTTTCGATTTTACATTCTTATGATTTTAAAATGGGTTCATAATCTTACCATGTAAATTCTCTGAAATCACACATAAGCTTGTGCCTGCGTGTTTGCACTAAGTGAGAAGGAAAGGTAGGCTAGTTTTTATCAGATTCTCGAGTGGATCTACAACTCCCCAAATGGTTCAGTCATTTGCTGCATGGATTTATCATGTTGTCTCCTCTGAGGATACAGCAGTCTATGTGGTTATCCAGATTTCACTCCTGAATTCCATATTCTTATTTCTCTGACTTCCAGATTCTAATTTTCCCATAGTCACCTCAGTCAATATGCCCCAAACTAAACTCATTATATTTCCCCCTTATGCCTGTTTCTCTTTATGTGTTGCTGATTTTAAGGACTGTCATCAACATCCCCTCAGTTACTCAAATCGAAAAATTAAAAGTTATATTTGACTATTTCTAATAGGTCTTTATTTCTTGTCGATTCTGAATCTCTTTGTTCACGTATCCCCTCCATCTGCCTTTCCATTTTCCCCCTTTGAATCTGAACTCATTATTTCTCTCCTAGGGAGATCCTTTTGAGAATCAGATGAAAACCACTATCAGCTCTCTCTTCCCTCCCCATCATAGTACATTGGATAGTGTACACACTCGAGAATCAGACTCTGGGTTCAAATCTCAGCTTGCTTGCTTGCTTGCTAGTGGTGTGATATTTGGAAATTATTTATCTCTTTATGCTTAGTTTCCTCATCTTTCATATAAACCTAATAAGGGCACCTAGCTTTAAGAGTTGTTATCAGAACTGAATGAGTGTATATATGCAAAGAGCTCAGAAGGTTGGCTTTTATGCTCCAAATATTTGCTAATATTTAAAAATAGAACACACACCTATCTGGTCTTTCTGCTTCCAAGCTTACCAACTTTCCAATACATTCTTCCTACATTGTGACTGGGGTAATTTTTTTCTAAAATGCAAATGTCAACATTGTCTTCATATATTGGCCTGACCCTCTTTTGCTTTCAGAGAAAAAAAAATGCAGCTTCCTTGATCTCCCCGAGTTTACCTCTCTAACTCCACATTTCACTGTTCTCCTGGCTTTGATTCTGAGATTTAGGCTATGCAGGTATATCCCACTCCCTGCCATGACTCCTGGCAAACATACATGTTCTTTGAGCTGTCTGGAGTACCTCTGCTTTCTTTATTTGGTAGACTTAGCCATTATCTTCCCATTAGAGCCATCCTATCTATGGTTTGATCATGAATCAACATTTACCAGCTATGTGTAGCCCTGGGCAACTTAAAATTACTCAAGTTCTCTGTAGAATTCATAAAATGGGGTGAACTATAGTAGTTACTTCATACTGTTATTGTGTTGACTAAGTTAATACACATAAAGCTTAAACAATGCCTGAATCATTGTAAGCACTTAACATCCTTAAGAAGATCGTAGATGCTGTATTCTGCCCTCATCCTGTCTCTGTCATGATTTTAATATTTCTCTTGTGTATTTCACTAGTGTCCTGGCACGCTGACCTCACCTCTAGCAAATGTTTATGAAGTATCATTGTGTTTATCTGTCTGTCTCCCCACCAAACTCTAATTTCCTTGACGCTACAAACGGAATTACATCTTTTCTCTCTACCCAGTGGTCTGAACCCCATCTGCTATATAACAAGAACTCAAAAAATAGTTGTTAAATAAAGATGGATGAGATGAATATTCTTATCCCCAGAAGGGAATATGAAACAGAACAGTTGCTGTGCAACCCTTTTTGAATGAATGGATAAATTTATTAATAGTACCTTGGTATACATAGCAGGAGTATGCTTCAAGCTGATTTAGACAGTAAGACAACCAGTCTATAGTGGAGGGTGGAGGCTAAATACTATTTTCTTTTTCCAATTTCTTGCTCTTTTAGTGCTCTATTACTAATTAAATTCTTGATCACATAATATATATTTGCCTTGTGTGTGCTCAATGTATGTGATGATGGTTTAATCGCCTCTGAACATAAATATGACTGGTGTATGTCTGACAGTCACAGCCCCTGAATATCCTTCCCAAAAGAATGAAAAGCCTTGTTTCCATGCCATTATCAATGTAAACTATTTAATTCCAGCAATAACTGTGAATTGCCAAAAACACGAAGCAATCAGCTATATTTTGATGCTATGATAACATTGAGGGCAATATTTTTTTAGTGGGTAATATTTCTAAGAATAAATGTGACCAAATGTCTGTAGACAAAGGTAAGACAAAAATAAATATCTTACCCAAAAGACTGACAAAATGGATGCAATTCAGTTTCAAGTGATTATTTGCCTAGAACACCACTATTGCCCGTTTGGAACAAGAAGAGGACAGGTTGGTGAATTACTTCAGAAAATGTGTTTATCAAAAATTGTACTTAGCTTAAATGCATCTTATGACATTAGATATTTTAATAGGAAAAGTTCTGCGAAACTAAAAAAAAATAATCTCTACGTGCAAATATGGATTTACAATTCCTGGGCCGAATACATGTTAGGGGAAAGGATGAATTTCCAGCCAGCACTTCCTAAGAATGTTTTTATCATGTAACTTTAGTGAGTTTTAAGCACTTTAGATGGCATAAAAATAAAACTAAGTACAATTTTTTCAGCATTTACTATGGATGGGCACCGATGCTATATGTTTTATAAAAACATCTTTTAATTTACTATAAACTCCTCAGGTATGCATTATGATCCCATTTTAGATAAGAAAACAAAAGCTAAAAGAAACTGTTTGGATGATTCTGAACTCTTGAGCATTGTGTTCAGACATTTTCCATGAGAGAAATTTTGCTTATAGATAACACAATAAATTTGTGTTTAATTGAATCTTGTTACTTGGAAGAGAAAGAACTAAAGTTTAATGAGTCAATTATGTCATGTGATGTTTGCCTTTACATGAAGTACCTAATTTAATCCTTTTCCTATCACTGAGAAGTACATAAAATTATCCTGACTTTATAAAATGATGACACACCTTATAAAGGTTAAATTAGTTGCCCATGATAGAGAAAATGCACTAAAAATTTCTTCTCCTCCTTTGTAGTGATACATTCAGGCCGTCTCCATAAGTGATTGGAAACAGAGGACCCTTAAAGTCAATTAAACATTTTGGCTTTTGTATTATTAACACAGCTCATGAAGATTTTGGAAAAGCTTTCAGAAGACTGCTCTTTGAGTTTTTAAAATACATATTTTAAAAAACTGATGCATTTATTGTGATATATTGATTTAGGCATATGTGAATATATTTAAATTTAAAATAGAATATTTGCATATAATCCTTTGATAAATAATAAATCCATTTGATAAATAAGTTGTTGGTCACAAAAGTTGGGAAAGGGTTCCTTATGTGTTTTAGAATTAGAATGAAATAAAAGTTCATTTTAGTGACTGATATTTAATCCAGTATTATAATATGAGTTATTTAAAATTTTATATTCACCATAACTGAAGACTAAGGCATCAGTGAAAATCAAGATATGCAGAGAATTAAAATCTTGATGGATACCTTAATAAGAGACATTTCCATTTTTGTGTCATCTAGAAGTCCTTAAATGATCAAATACTAATTTAGAATACTTAGCTACAGAATTAAAGAAAACAAAGATTAGCAAGAAGCAAATAAAACCGATGCTTATAAGAGCACAGAACCCATTGGAAAATGGGGCAATAGACTTACATGAGGATCATAAGTCCTGTGATTAAATTGGAATTTATTTTAAGATTGTATATCAAGAGAAGTATTAGACATTTTGTCTCTATTGTTTTTATTTGTTTTGGATGTGCTATATGACAAAAGAGATATAGTTACTTTTCTTCTACTCTGAGTGGGTGTGATGGGTAGCGTCTATTAGGATCATAGTTGTTCAATAAATGTTTCTTGAACAGATGTTTGGTTGCCTGATGTTGCACCCAAACTCCAAACCTAGACAGGAATTTTACTTTTGCAGTCACTCTCACCCGTGCCTCTAAAAGTTTAAAGACATATTTATTAGACAAATTCTCATAAAAGAAGTGAAATTATGATAAGTAGGCAGACATATGAGCTCTGTGAGAATCACCAGGGCTTGATATTTCTAACATCATGGAAAAAAAAAAAAAAGAAATACTCAACTCCATGTGCTTTAAGTCTCAGGATGATAAGAAAAATATGTTTTCAATGTTCCCCCTAATGTATTCAGTTCAATATGAGAATAGATATGTCTCATATTAATACTTAATTTCTAAATACTCATGAGCTCTATTAAAATTCTCTGGCAAAATCATACCATGCTTTCCTTCCAGTGGCCTCTAACTCAAGGTTTTGGCAGGAGCTGACTGATTAGCAGGTTTTTTCCTTCCCAATCACATTTCTGAGCACACCCAAATGGAGCTCTGGGAACTTACTGTTTAAATACATTCTTTACAAAGTATATGAAGGACTTGTTTAGACTATCTCAAAGAGATATAACTCAAGGTAATGGAGTGTAATAGAGAAATGTGAAATGTCTTTAAAACAAGATCACTTCAGATGGAATTATCATCTATATTCATATCTATACATGAAAGCATGGAATTGAGCTAATTTTTCATATAACTCCAGTCAACTGTTAAATTAAAGGAGTCTGTGTATTGCATATGCACACTGAACCACCATGTGGATGGTCACATAAGCCACAGCTTAGCGACAACCATAGCTTTCAGATGGAAGTGGTCTCTTTCACTCATCACTATTTATGATTCTTTGCATCTTCACTCAGAGAAAGGCTAATTAGCAAGCAGCACTCCAGAAGATGACTTTAAGCTCTAAACTTTGAAGAGCCCTCCTGAGGCTGGGGAGAGGATCTGCTTGAAGCAGATAAGAGCATACTGAGGCATTCATTCAATAATTCTTGGGTGGGGATGGGCAGATGGATAAATATCTTCCAAAGAGACATAGGCCTATATATTTTCAATAGCTAAATGGCTCCAGATAGTCCAATCATATAAAAAATTTGTATTTCCAACACCTGGAACTAATAATGATATATGTTAACTATACTGGAATTAAAATAATTGCATTTCTGCTGTCACAAAGACACCCCAGAATAAATATGCCTGGATGCCCTGGTTAGGTCTTCTCCACACAGGACTAAACATAAGTGATCCTAATAAAAACTTTTAAAAATAAAGATTTTCCTTCATAATAGTTATTGTTAACTTCTATATCTCCTTTTCCCTGCAGGCAACTCTCTTTCTCCCCCTCAACAAAAGAAATATTTAACATTAGCTTTAATATGGGAATCTTCCTGAAACTCTCCCCAGGACTCTGAATTAATCTTTAATATTGGCTAATTTCTGCCCTCTATATTTAAATGTCTAACACCATGACATCAAATATTTATCCATGACAGTATCACAGATTTTATCTAAGAGCAAGCAAGAAAGAAGAAACTAAAAAGTTCTTTTAGAAAAATACTGTGAATTCACAAATTTGAGCTTATGAATACATTCTCTGAAGTTAAAAAATGAGAAAATTGTGGGTGCAAATTTCATGAAATGCTTCTAAGAGTAATGTTCTTTTTACTGCTTTTATATTGCAATCAATACAACGAAGAAAGTTATACTGAGTATTTACTTGCTCCATGTTAAATCCAGTATCTACTATACCAGACTGAAAAATTCTTACCACCTTCTTTAGTGCAAAGGCTGACAAGGTTGTGCACTGTGTCCATCAGCTCCAGCTGCTGCTTCTGAAGGACACTGTTATTGTTGGTGGCTCTGTTCAGTTGTTTCTCCAGTTCCTGGATAATATATGTTTGACGAGTAACCAAGACTTGAAGATTCTCTCTCTCTTCTTTTAAGGTGTCCAACTCTTCCTTGTGCTTTCCCTCCATTTCTAAGATTTTATGTTCTAATAAACTACAAGGAAATAAAGATAAGACTATTTTAAAAGTGCTATATAAAAATGTGATTCAACTAGTTCCTGAGTTTATTTAAAGTTAGAAATTTTAATGGAAACCAATTTGACAATAAATTATATAAAAAAATATAAGAGAAAAAAATAAAGTTAGAAATTTTAGGTATGCAACAGTGGAAATATTTTGTAAGTGATAGACCCGTATATAAAATAAATATTTAATGCATATATTAAATTAGGATATATACATAGGATATATAACATATCAAATGAAGAGTTACTAGACCGTTCGTTGTCAGAGTAAAGTTTGTTTCCTAAATATAATTTATTTCCTGGGGAATATCTCATATTCAAGGTCTATGACTTGGAGCCAAACAATCACAGTCTGTCAAAGTACAGTTTAACTTTCATTAAGAAAATAGGTCCCATAAGAAACTGATAGAATAGTTCAGGAAAAAATATGAACAAAATATAGAAACTATTTTTTAAAATTTACTTTGCATTCATATAGGATTCTCAAAATATTGACAGTGATTAAATTTTACAATAGTTCTGCTGGGGCCAGGTAATAGTATATTGATGCCGAAACCACAGCACCAGAAAGTAAGCTATGTAAAATCAAGTGAATTAGATTTCTTGGGATTTTTGATGCCTGGTCCTGTATCATAACCACAGCTTATTTTGTCTCTCAACCTAAGTTTCAGAATGAGGCCTAAAAGTACCACAAGTTTGCAAATCACTGCATAAATGGTTCTGAAAAGGAAGACCACAGGCTGGTGGCATGGTTTTACAAAAAGACTTGGAATTTTGCTCAGGGTGATGTAATCTTCAACTGAGAAACTTCCTTCTCTCAGAACTCTTCAAAAGATACTCCCCTTGTGTATTGCACATTAAAAATGATAGAAAATGCAGAAGCACTCTTGGATCCTAGCAACCAACTGTAAATAAAAAGTATTTACATTTTATAGAGTGTATAATATACTAAGATTCCTCAGAGGAAACCCTATTCTTTCTCAGTTCCATTTTCAGAAGGTTCAACCAGCCCTTCGTTTACAAGGTGTTATTCAAATGTAAAATACAAGACTGTGCACTTAATTTACCTTGGAGAAATACAGCACTGAATCATTGCTCTAAGTTTTCAAAAAGGCGACTCCAGGGAATGTTTTACATGTAACACTTAAAATCATAAAACAGAGCATGTTAGAAGAGCCAAATTTTCCTACTTGATGTTCTGGGGGACAAGCTGGCATATCTGATTGGCCTTTCCACAGATTAAGAACTGTGGAGAGAACTGCTCTCGGGCATTCTGGATCCTTGCCAACAAACCTGTCCTCCAAGAAAATGTGCCTCAGAATATGACAGGCAAGTTGCCTATTGTATCAAGCCTGAAAAACACTGGGATGGTTTTATTCATACCACCCTACTAATTTACAACACCTTGGGTAGCATGTCCAGATTCACATGTGAAAATTTCCACTGAGACCCATTTGGGGAAGCTCTATGATTGTGCAGGATAAGAAAAGCCCTGCCTCTAGTCTTGTTTTCAGTTTACGTTTTAATTATTTTTGTTTATCCTCCTAGGGGTAATGATCAGATACAAGATGCTCATAATATAAAATCAGTTAACTTACAAAAAAATTGTCTTTTAAATTCACAAGGGTTATAGTATACTGCTGAGAAAACTTAGAATTGGCTGTTAAAATGATAATAATGTAGGGGCGCCTGGGTGGCTAGTCAGTTAAGTGTCCAACTTCAGCTCAGGGTCATGATCTCACAGTCCATGAGTTCCAGCCCCACATTGGGCTCTGTGCTGACAGCTCAGAGACTAGAACCTGCTTCAGATTCTGTGTCTCCTCTCTCTGCCCCTCCCCCCTCTCAAAAATAAACAAACATTAAATTAAAAAAATAAAAATAAAATGTTGATAATGTAAAGATCAAAATTTGGATGATGTAGTCTGAATTACCATTTTGTTCCTGAAAA
This sequence comes from Cryptoprocta ferox, assembly GCA_028646485.1. Taxonomy (NCBI): domain Eukaryota; kingdom Metazoa; phylum Chordata; class Mammalia; order Carnivora; family Eupleridae; genus Cryptoprocta; species Cryptoprocta ferox. Next base: position 28,638,538 of record CM053569.1, on the reverse strand, counting down.
CAGATGAGCATTGGCCTTTCAGTTTTCCTAATCAGTAGGTAGCATTCTGGTTTGGAAAATATAATGCTATAGTTATAACTTGTATTTATTACTTGCTAAATGTCAATAGTGTTCTCAGCATGATGTAAAATATAAAATGCTGCCATTCCCACTCCAGGGATTTATTTTTAGAGATAATACATCAAATAATACAACAGCAGCTCTAAGAAACTTCTGTGTCAGACATAATGTTATTTTGGGGGGGGATTTTTACGCCAATGTTTCAGTGTTTTTCTACTTCTTTTGATGCACTCCCTATTCAAGAGAATATATACTTTAAGATGGTTACTATCTGAGATGCCAATAAAGGAGGGTTTTTTTTTTTGTTTATTTGTTTTGTTTTTCAGGATAATTTGGAAGAAGCTGAGAATTTAAAGTTGATCAAAGAATTCCTGTTGCCAATGGAAACAACTCTGGGCACTGGCTAATGGAAGAAAAGGCTGGAATTTCCTGAGTAGAAAGAATATGCACTTAACATGTTGAAAAAACTGTTAATTTTCATAATTCACTGTACCATGACTACCAGGTATCACAAGAAATCAACATGGCCTGTCATCTTAAACAGATATTTATGCAAAGTAAAGATGGAACTGCTCACAGAAGTAGGAACCCTGCTCTGCATCACAGACACCTCACGGGATTTGGAATGGAAGATATGCAGGAAAAAATAATATTCATGAAAACTATAGGCAAGCTGGAAACATGTCACATTGTTTCCCAAATGGCAGGTCTTACCAGTTAACTATCTCTTCCATTTTCTCATCTCATTTCTTCACTTGGAGATACTTTAGTAACTTTTATACCGTAGTCATTATTAACTTTATTAAGTATATCCTTTATATTAATTATAACTTTTTAGACTTCTTCAGGCAAGACTGATCTCTTCTTGGCCCTTCCGTTTTCTCTGACACTGCTCATCCCCTACTTCCATCTTCTCTTCACATTTCGCTTCCAAAAAAAAACTATTCTCTTTCCTTTGATAATTCTCATCCATTAGTTATTTACTTGGGAAGTCAGCCCCTTTTTCTCATTATTCCAAACTGGTTTGAATCCAAAACTTTCTTGCCAGAAAAATTCACATGCCATCTTTATTTAGTAATCACATTGTTGTAATATACCATTATAATTCAGTAGCACTTTAAAACCTTTATCTCCTTTGATTCTTAAAGCACTATAGAGATAGATTGAGTAGATATTACAAGTCCCAGTCAGTACGAATCTAAATATCGTACCCCAAAATTGTGCTCTTCTTATGTCAGAACCAAGATAAAAAGCCATGTCTTCTAACTTGTCAGACTAGAAATGTGTCCATGATATCCCAGTGCTATGAATACTAGCATGAGAGTTGGTCCTCCTACCTACTTCTTCCATCCATTTATATTTTATCAGAAATCAAGGCATCGCTTTAACATCTCCTTAGCTCCATCTGGTTATTCTGGGAGATTGTCTTCCACAATATTTCAACCTATCAATCTTTTACATGTATAAATACAAAGTTTCTTGTCAAGCCAATTTTTTTTAATCTGAACTGAAATTTTCTTAAACACCACTCTGCCTTAACCCCTTTGTCATTCAATTTAATTTTATCCCATTTTGTTCTGAATGTTTTTTATTGGTTCTCTTACATTTTGCCTATCCATATCAGTTGGGAGAGGTCATTTCAGCTTGATACAGGAACCTCTATAAATCAAGGTTGATGTGAAGGACATGACAGCTCTAGTGTCTTAAAATTAAATAGACAAATAGTTATAATTCTCTCTGATGATGACCTGGAGCAATGAGTTTAGTTTACACTTAAATACATAATCCAAAACGTAGATGCTGATTCTACACTCTAGCACACTGTTTTCTAGAGTGCATTCAGTATATTTTTATCAGGTGTTCACTTGTTAAGAATCCCTCCATCAAGTTTTGTGGAAGCCTAGATGAAATAAACAGTTTTTATCATGACTTTTTTTTAAGATTAATGTTCCATGGAACAACAATTTTTAAACTGTGTACCTAAATCTATACAAATAGAGCTAGAAATCTGAAGACAGAGTTTCTCACAGGATTTTCAGTACTTCCTGTTTCCCATCTTTCTGGAAACACTTTGAGAAGAGACATGCATAAAATTTTGGCACTTAACTTCTAGTTTGAAGCAGAGGTGCACTTTAATGAAGAATAAAATAAACAAAATAATCTAGGTCTTGAACTTCAGTAAAAGGTTCTAATTGAGTATATACAAAACCTTATTTGAAGATTTTGGTTAACTTCTTTCCATTTCCACAATCAGCCCCCTCCAACATATCTTATTGGAAATATTTCAGATCATTGAACACATCTTGAAACTTTCACAGAAAAAGCTCTCCCTTTCAAATTGTTTCCCACAATAGAGTTCTTAACATAGCAGCCAATGAATTCACAGTGGTGACAGTTGCCTAAGCTCAATGTATGTAAAGATAGCTCTTAAACAAGGAGGAAGATGTTGAAAATATAGAAACCTTCTCATTTTTATCTGAAACTGATTATAGATGTTTCCATTTTTTAAATTGTTTTTAATATGTAAGGTGTCAACATGTGTTGCAAATGTGGGTTTTAAAGATTGATTTTTATCCCCTTCTAAACAAGGGTATAGTTAGTGCAGGTAATACTTTAAATTTTTAACTTGAACACAGCACATTTTCTCTTAAAATATAAAGCCAAATATTTTCGTAATTCAACTGTGGAGGAGAATCATAGATTACTACAAATAAGTATTGGCAAATAGTTTTTTTTTTAATCTAGGGTAAATAAAAATAAACTAAATATATGTGGAAGTAAGAAAGTAAGATAAAAACACAAATGGATACACTTTAAAACAAAAATGTCATACTTCTATAAAAATGATTGCACAATAAGTGAAAAACTACAGAAATACATATTTACAACATATATGACGAAGGTTTAATATCCATTGAAGGGCTTATATGAGTTAATCAAACAAAGATAAACAATGTAATAGAAAAAGGGGAAACATACATGAATAGGCTAGTCATAGAAGAAGAAATGCAAGCAGTCAATAAACATGAAAAGATGTACAACCTAACTTTTCAAGTAGACAAGATTAATAAAGTGGTTAGCAAGGTTTAGGGAAATTAGAAAGCCCATGCACACTTGGGGAGAATATAAAATTTGGAGATAATTTTTCAATATGTACAAAAATTTTAAATAATCATAAAATCTCTAATAACTTGTAAATTATAGTGTATCTATACCTAGGAATGAGAGAGATGTGTATATAGATACATGTGTAACATATCCATGATAAAGGTTTATAAAGTAGAAATAAACCCGGAATTTAAAAAGTAGTTACAATCTATATACATATGCATTCATCATTTCAATATGTATTTATGCATGTGTGTGACTGGATATGAGTGCATGTCTATGTAAATACACAATAAATATTCACACATGTATATCTTAGTATATTCATAGAAAAAATATGGAAGAATAAGCCCTCAACTTAATCTGTTAATGACAATTCTCTGCAGGAGGTGATAATGGTGGAGGAGTATGGAATTAGGGAGACTCGGCCTTTAATTGTATACTTTCCTATATAATTTAATGTTTAGAGCAAGTTTTTTTGTGTTACTTTTTTATTGATCAGAGAGAGGTGTTAAAAAGTCATGTATCTAGAATGGTCTGGGAAGTGTTATCTAGAAATTTAAAACTTGGGCTGAATTAGTGAACCTCAAAATGTGGGCTGATAACCTTAGAAGCTGTGCGGTAGGCTTTTGAGGATTCAGAGTAGCAGTGTAAACATCATCTCTATTTTATTTATGTTAAGAACAATTAATATTTTATAATATTTAATGTAAACTAGGTGGTTTGTGTTTTCCATTACAAATATTTTTTAGTTGTGTGTGTGTGTGTGTGTGTGTGTACGGAGATAAATGACATTTGTTGGCATAGAACTACTGGGACATTTGCCAGTTCATCATTCATTCAACGTTCAAAAAGCACTTAATACTATATATACAATGTGTAGAGAACTGTGCCTGGGAGCATGAAGACAAAGATAAATAAAACATAATCTCTGTGTTCCAGAACGTCACAGCCCAATAGTAGAGAGAGAGATAAAACATATACACATACAAACACACACACACACATACACACAAGCACACATACACACACATATTACAGTGCGATGGGATAAGTGAAATAATGGGGAAAAACAATGTACAGTGTTATCATATAAGTTGTAATGACCAAATCTATTGGGTAGAGTAAGAGAAGGGTTCTTAGAGAGGTTAACATCTGCACTGAGTTTTGAAAGGTGAACAGGAGTTTGTGAGTTGAATAAAGAACTACAGGGCATTTCAGGCAAGTCAAACATCAGATGAAATAACATCAAGACTTCAGTGATGTTAACAACTAGCATGATTAAACAGTTGTAATGTGTGTATGTATGTATTCTCAGTGCTTTATATGCATTAACTCAATTAATCCTCACATCAACTCTATGCACTATTATTATCATCATCCCAGTGTTAGAAATTAGGAAACCAAAGGATAGTGAGTTTAAGTAACTTGCCCAAAGTCACCGAAGTAACATGTGGCAGAGTTGGCTATAATAGGAAAAAGGAAAAATAAAACCTAGGCAGTCTGGCCTCAAAGCTCATGTTTTTAGCTATCAGACCTTACTTTCTAAACTACAAGACTTGTATAAGTAAGGCTACAAAATTAGGATAATAATGATCATGGACAGTGGTCAATGCTAAAAAACTTGAACTCTCTTCAGTTCGTTACAGAAAATCATTAGGGGATTAGGTAGATACTATCTAGAGATTAAAAAATTGGGCTGAATTAGTGTTGAAGATCTAAAAAAGAGTGAAACATAATCTGACTTGCATTTTAGAAAGAAGACTTTGGCAGAGCGCTGGATGATCAGTTTGAGAGACATAAGGCTTAAAGCACAGAGGTCACTGAAATGACTGAGACAAAAATTAATGGGAGTTGGACCTAAGACACAGTCAGTGGCAACAAAATGAACAAGATAGATGAAAAAAAATATTTAGGCGATGGGACTGACAGCATCAACAGTCACTGTGAGTTGTGAGGAATCTGGGAAAGGAAAAAATTAAGATTGCCCTTTAATATTCAGTTTGATTCCAAATTCTATTTTTCCTCTAAAATCCTAAAATTAGTGAAATTAAAAATTTTAAAAATGCTATATGCCATTAAATTCATTTTTTAAAAACATGAGTGGAGGAAAAAATCGTTCTATTCAATCAATCTGTAGGTATTCCATTTACAAGGTATAGAACAGAGTAATAGAAATTTAAATGCTTTTTATTGATCCCTACTATACACAACTAACGTAATTCAGCCTAGTATAATGCTAGAAGTTAGCAGGATTTTACCTTAGTATTTTGTAAAGAACTTCTCAAATGGAAGATAGCTTTAATTTAAAAGACTAGGACTTAACTTTTCATTTCTTTAAGCATCTTAAGGATTAAAATCAATATTTTATTATGCCATTACAGTAATTTGTTTGTAAGGTATAATTTAGTATCTTGAAAGTACACACATTTCAATCACTTAAAATTAATTAACTTAATAACTTCCCATAAATCCCAGCTAGAAGATAGATGAGGCTTGTCACATCAGTTCAATGCATTCCCAAGGTAAAATAAATACTTTATATTTCCTACTCCAGTATTAGCAGGAATAAATAATGATCTATATAGGAATAGGCCAAAAACAACTGGCCTACCCCTTTCTTTAAACTTATATCTGTTTGTGTTAAGAGGATAACATGACAGCCACATCAATTAGTCTTGAGGCTGCATCATGTTGAAAAAATATTTTTATAATATTTAAGACAGGAAATCATTATGGACTTGAACCCTAATTTTGCCATAAACTAGCTATTTGGTCATGGACAAGTAAACCCGACCTTTGTGAACTTCTCTTTCTATGTAAAATAGAAATAATAATAGATACTCTGCAGAATTAGTTGGTGGATTAGCAGTGATGTAGGTAAAGCACCTGGCACAGATGTCTGCCTGATATTAGGTTGGTAGCAGAGAGTTCTGATAAAATTATCTTGGAGTGGCCATCACATGCGTAGTTTCACTTCACTGGATGGGTGTTACCAAAAATTTCCCTAATCTTAACTCTATATATTCAACACAACTATCAGGAAAGCGCCAGTACTGCATCTTCATGTACATAAGATGCTCATTTCCCTTCCTGCGTACCCTCCTGGTCAGGCAGAATAATTTCTTCTGGAATATTTTTTTGTCTGGCTCTGATCCCACCTTGGAAAAAGTTGGGGTTAAGACAAAGGTGGCCAGGTGCCTTGAAACCCAATCAGTTTACCAAACTTTTAGACCAAAATATCCAGTTACATATTTGGTTCATCTCTAAGGATTTGCATTATGATATCTTTCCCTGTCCACCTCTCTTTTCTATGGTCTTGAGCTGACTTGACAGGAAACATACTAGAACAATCTAATAAAAGTTGACAATTATATGTTACACTTTGTGATCCAGGCCCCTTTGTACAAGGTAAATATTAATATTCCCCATTTCTTGGGTTCTTGGTTGATAGTTTCAATTACATGGGCCAATTACTGATCTCTTACTTCCAAATGCTGTTTCCTTGAGGTAAGAAACAAAACCATTTTAAGATTAGGATAGCATCCAACAAAAGAAAAAAAATTCCTAAAGAAAGCAAACTGGACGTTTTTTGGAGTCACCCCCCACTAGACTGTTAGGAAAACAAACAGTAGAGCAAATGTTGCTAATCCTATTCTTGCTTTGTGCCTTTGGCCATTTCAGGGATAAAGAAGTGAATCTAATGAGGCCAAAAATCCTTTTTCAACCCTACAAGTGATGCATTTAATTTGTCAGGATGTAAATCAGCAGGACCTCTCAGCATGATTGTGTAGTATAATCCCATCCATAAAATATTCCTCCTTGTTCTGCCAAAGAAGTGGTGGACCCTCCTAAGGGCCAGCTCACCGACTTGGCAGCTGAGGCCCCCATCACACTCAAAGCTGGTAAGTCACACACCCAGACACAACCCCTGACATTCCATGGGGAGGAAGCAAAGCTTAATTTAGATAATCCCCTTTGCAGAGTGTATTAGCTGATCCAAACCAGACCTGGGCAACTAAAGGCATGTTGTTCCTACATTTCAGAGATGCCTAAATGTAGAAATAGCTTTTGCTACATGTGGAGGATTAAGATTCATTTAAGGAACAGGTAGAGATAATCAATAAACTTCTTTAAAAATATATAAACAACTTCATGTATGACTGACCTTCTATCAACTTAAATGGTGTGTGTGTGTTGGGGGGGAGTAATTCTTTGTTGCTCTAGAAAGTGCTTGGCAGAGTTCCTGTAATTCCATTTCACATAGGGAAATAAACAATAACAATAAACACAACAGGGAAAGTATGCTGTACACCACAAAATGATATTCTTTTTTTTTTTAATAATGCAAAACACGTTTTACTTTAAGTGGTTCATAGAAGACTCTGCCTGGTTTAAGAATAAATATTCTGCCAACACTCCACTAAACACATTGGACCCTTCAACAGGAAGACACAGATTACTACAGAGATAAAATAATGTCAGGAGATAGGGAACATTGATAGAAAAATGCCCTCAGGAACCACAGGTGAAGTAATGCTATACTTTAGTGTCAAAAGAAAGAGAGAGAGAGAGAGAAAGGAGTGCAGGGTAGGAGTAAAAGATGCATGTAAGTTTTGTCAGGCATGAGCTCAAAGATAAATTTCTTTCTTTTTTTTATAGTTTATTTATTTTTGAGACAGAGAGAGACAGAGCATGAGTGGGGGAGGGGCAGAGAAAGAGAGGGAAACACAGAATCCGAAGCAGGCTCCAGGCTCTGAGCTGTCAGCACTGAACCAGATGTGGGGATCAAACCCACAAACTGTGAGCTCATGACCTGAGCCGAAGTCAGCCGCTTAACCGACTGAGCCACCCAGGCGCCCTGATAAATTTCAAGTTAAAACCTAAATCACTGAATTTATTGTGAAATACCTATATTTCTGGAAAAGGGAATTGTTACAACTCTGAAAAAATTCATCATTAGCAATAAGTGTTGTGATTTGTATATATAAGACCTGAATTTTCCTTAGAAATGAGAATTTAATAAAGGAAAAAATCTATCGGCAGAAGGCAGGTATGTACTGGGGATAAGGAGTGAGACTCCTCTGAGAGGCTATGGTACAGGGCAAGCCTTTTCTACTTGGCCTGCAGCAGAGGTCTTTCGAGTGCTTGAACCTCGACTCAGCTTTACTGATGGAACAGAGAGAACAACTTGCAAGCAGGTTCCCTTAAACAATTTCATGGTGAGAATTCCATGGTAGGAAATGATACCAGGTGCCATATCAAGAATTATGGTGGGAAAAAAACCCAAAATGATTTGGAAATAAGGGAGAAGGGATATGTTTAAGAAAAAAGAAAAAGAAGAAGAAAAAGAAAACAGAAGAAAGAATGAATATGAGAAGCAAAGAGGGAAAAAAGAAAGAGGCAGAGCCAAGGAGAGAGAGGGTGAGACAGAGAGCTGAGTACAGTGACACTTAAGAGACAGCATTTGCTTTTGTAGTTAAAAGTGAGACCTCTTGGTCCTCCCGGTTTTTTTATGGTATCCTGACAGCTCAAGTGTCAGATGCGAACCAAGAGATAATACACATATCAGCAGGGGAAGAACTGATGAACGTAGATTCATACTGACAATTTTTTAAAAGGTAAATCATATATGGTAACATACTTAGTAAGAGACTGAAAGCACCCGAGGTCAAAACTTAAAATGAAATACCATGCAGTTATTAAGGATGATATTAGATGGATATTTATTCATGACAAAAGATATCTACTTCCAAAGAAAGCAGGCTGCAAAGCAGTGTGTATGGCATGACACAGATTTCCACAAAAAATATATACTTATATGTAATATACAGCAATATATGCAGCTTTCTCAATGTGTCAGGATTATGGTTTTTAATTTTATTTTGTATACTTTCTCCTTTTTCTACAATGTGTCTATTATTTAATTATAAAAACAACCTAAAATAAGGTAAAAACGTCAATATTTTACTTATCTTTCACAATAGCATACTGAAATACATGACTAGAAAGGGGTTCACGTTTCGTGACCACATTAAATCATGGTGGGACCCTAAAACCAAGGGATGTTGACATAAAGTATACCTGCTCCATGTACATGTCTGGTTACTATGAAACACAGGGGGATAAATGGTACTTTTCAGCAGGATTTTCAATTCCAAAACATTTCATTATGCAACCAGTTCAGGGTCAAGTCCTGTCAAGTTTATTTATAGTTATACAGTTTACCCCATGACACAGTACAAAGATAAATAAATGTAAAACTTAGAAATACAAGTCATAGAACATGCATGACCCCTTTCAGACTCTAAATCAACAGCCAGGTTTATCTTCTTCATGTATAAGTTTCATTATAATTGTTGTCATTAAGGGCTCCTTTTAGTGTAGAGTTAGAGAATCTTTCAAGGTTGCAAATAGTGGTATTGAGAGAGCAGGGCTAGGAGGAAAGAAACCTGAATTACATTCCCAGCTGTGCCCCCAGCAAGCTGTATGACCTTGGACAAATCACTCACATCCACTAAGCCTGTCCCCTCATCTGTAAAGTAAGAGAACTAGCAGTCCTTGTAGGTACCTTCTTGGGTAGAAACATGGTGGAAACTGTAGTTCCAATGACACAAGGTATTTAACTAGTTTCTGGCAACACAGTGGTCTTAAACCCAATATAATGCCCAAAAACTGAAACCTCTTCAAGCCATCTAATATCCAGAAGCCAGGTAATATGCAATACATTTGTCCTACAGAGGTCAGTGATTTGATTGAATTATTCATCATGAATGCCAATGACTTCAATATGATATAGTCTATGTGGCATCCTAGCTCTGGGGTGATCTCTAAGTCCCATTTCACTTGCCTGAGATGATTCACAGTTTGTAAAATCCATCTATAAAACTACATGAATTATTATATCAAGGGTAAATGACTTTAAATGGGGAAAAGGGGGTGGTAAGCAACTCCTGAATCAGCTTTATAGGCAAATAATTTTCCGGGGAAAATAAAATCTGCTTCTTTCTAGTGCAAGATCTCTGAATTCAACAATCTTGTAGCTCTGTGAAAGTTTAAGGGCAGGTAGAGTAACAGTTCAAGTTACAGAGTTTCAGAGACTATTTTTTTTCCTCTATTGCCACAGATTTCATCCTGCTGAAAACTGTCATTATTTTGTGTCACTGAATTCAATCATAGAATCAATTTTTGTGGATATGGTGGAATTTGCACAATTAAACATTAGATAAATCAGTGCTAAAAGTTATAGAAACCAAATATTTCAAGAGTATAAGCAACAGTATTATTCTTCTTATATTGTCTCTATATTTCCTTTTTCACAAACCACCTCGAGGTAATCTTTTTTTTAAAGTGTTGGCAGAAAGGTGAAGGATAAAAATAAGTACATCTGTAAATATTTGGAATACAACAGTCCTCACCTGTTTTTCTCATGAATCTTTAGGATTTCATTTGTCTGTTGAAGAAGCTGCTTCTCTAGCTTGTATGTTGATAATGAATTCTCTAGCAGTTGTATTTCAAGTCGAGAAGTCTGATTTAGTACCTCAAGATAAAAGACAAAAGATAAAAACATTTCAAACTTCAAAGACTGAAAAGAACTTTTAGTTTTTCATATAGCTGTGTTTCCTTTTAAAATGATACTTCTTCCAGAATAATTAATTAAATGGTCTATATTCTACTAATTCATGTTTACAATGTGTCTTGATCATTATATTCATTTGAGACTGAGGTTGCCATTGAATGAGAAAATTGAATTGTTAAATCCATATTCATATTTAAGTTTTCATGTCCTGAATCCCTAGGGTAGTCTACTGTGCTACTTGCTTCATATACATATATTTTTTCATATATATATTCATTTATATATGAATATATAAATATTCTCCAGTATTTATAAGATGAGAATTACTGCAAGGTCTTAGATATTGTATATCATTAATAACTAATAGGCAAGAAAAATAAGGCTGCTTCAATCCCTTATCTTACAAAAATTAATTATAAATGTGCAAACAACTCTTGAAATAGCTTAGACAGATTCATGACCAGAGAGTTGTTGAATACCTATCATATTAGGTCATGCCAGCCCTTCCAGATATCATGTCATTTCATAGACATGGGCATACAACACACTAAAGGACGAACTGTTACCATCACTTTATAAATGAGGAAACTAAGGTTCAGAGAGAGGCCAAATTCCACGCAGGAACCAAGGGAAGAACTGGGTTTTGAACCCAGATAGTGTGACTCTAATTTTAATGTTCTACATAGAACACTACAGGGTTAGTTAAACCTTCCTGGGTCTTCATCTGAGGAAATGAAGTGACCAAGAACCCAGATTGCAGTGAAGACAGATTGTAGTATTCTTTTCAACTGCACTACACTGGGTACTTTAGAAACTATAAATGTTCAGCTTACCTTGAATCATCAAGACTCATGTTGCTAGTCAGGCTTTAATATAACATGAGTCTGTGAGTCATGAACCCAAAGGCTTTGGGTTCATCCTCCAAAAAAAACATCACACACTTCAATCCTGTAAGATGCCTTCAAAATGTGCCAGTGTCTTTGTTCCTCCCTGTCTCTGTTCTGTCTACCCCTTCCACCCAGGTCTTCTCTAAGGATGGTAAACAGAGCAAGGAAAAAAAGTATAATTAGCATTAAAAGCTTCCTATGTCATTTGAAAATTTAAAATTATCATACTTTCTTAGAAGTACTTATTAAGGGGCTCCTGGGTGGCTCAGTGGGTTAAGCGACCAGCTCTTGGTTTTATTTCAGGTTATCATCTCACGGTTTGTGGTAGTTCGTAGGTTCAAGTCCCATGTCGGACTCTGCACTAACAGCACGGAGACTGCTTGGGATTCTCTCTCTTCCTCTCTCTCTCTCTTTCTCCCCCTCCACAACTTGTGCTTTCTCTCTGTCTCTCTGAATAAAAAAATACTTGAGAGAGAGAGAGAGAGAACTACTTCTTGAAAAGGACCTGGAAATACTTCTGGAGGGCCAATATCAATGTAAAGGTCCTCCTTTAAAAATGACACCATTAGAGCTTTCCTCCTTTTCTGTAGCAGGTCTAAACCTGGGATTATATTAGATTTATATAACCTTTCCAAAATATACTAATATAGCCAGGGCTAGATTTGGGTTACAAGAGGTTGTAGAGGAAGGGGATGGATTTGCAAGAGAACAGAACAAGGACTAGGGAGAGATGAGAGAGGCAATTGTCTCAGTTGCAAAATTTAAGGAGATGTCAAGAAATTCAGTAATCAACATAATATTTTAATGCAACATTTTGAAAGATCAAAATTAGTGCAAAAATACCCATGCTGAGCACAGTGTAATTTTAAAATAAAGACAGGATCTGCCCCTGCACATGTATTATTTCATTTTGCATGACCTGATCCCACTCTCCTCACCCTAGTCTCAGTCCCGCTGTGGGAGAGGGGTTACGTGTTGGAGGGTGAAGGAGTGGGGAAGAGAATAGCAAGATGGGGCATTTGTGCTTTAAAAAAGTTCAAAGTTTTGGGGCACCTGGGTGGCTTAGTCAGTTGAGCAACCGACTTTGGCTCAGGTCATGTTCTCAAGGTTCGTGAGTGGGCTTGCTGCTGACAGCACGAAGCCCACTTTGGATCCTCTGTCCCCCTCTCTCTGCACCTCCTCCACTAGCTCTCTCTCTCTCTCTCTCTCCCCCTCAAAAATAAATAAACATAACAAAAACTCCGAAGTTTCTATGATTCATTTATAAAACTGTCATAAATATAGATCTGAAAGCCAATCTAAAAGTTACTATTACTAATCAATACTTATGGAGTGTTTTAGAGTTTAAAAAAATAATTTTCCTATACTGAGTCACTTCACTTGAGGAAAAACAGGAGCAAGGGGAACTGGGATTTGAAGACAGAGTTCAGAGCAGTCGAGAAAAGAGAATGGTAGAGAATGTAAAGATTGAGGATACACACAATTTAACTTTGAACTGTTAAACATATTTTTGTCTAGGCAAGTTTTTTTGTTTGTTTATTAACTAGAATTTATATATATATATATATATATATTATATGTATATATATGTATATATATAATTAAATAAGGGATGATAACATCTGTATCTTCTGGTGACAGAACAGTGCTTGGCACTGAAAGACACTCAATATTGACTGAATGAATGAAAGGTACATTGTTTCAGTGAATCAGGCATATTATATGCAGTTAAACAAAATCTATTTTCTCCCTTATTTATCATACACTCTGATAACACTTGCAGATGTTCTCAAATACCAAAAGTTTTATTTTACAAAGAACAAAACTTGTTCTTCTCCATGTCTGAGAAGAACATGAGAGAACACTGAGAACAGAATGGAGTTATCTAAAATTGAAAATGAAGCTGTCTATATGTAAATCTGGAGACTACAACAGCTCCTAATTTTTCTCTGCTTTGTCCTACCCCCCCTGTCAGTTTGCTACATAACACAAGAATGATCTTTTAAAAACATAACTCACCTTATGTCATCGCCAATGTTAAATGTGCTAATTGCTTCTCTTGGCAATCAGAATAAATTCCAAAGTTCTTAGCCTGGCCAACAGGGTCCTATGTGATCAGAACACCACTTACTTCTCAGATCTCATCCTGCCATTCCCTTCTTTGTTAATATGCTCTAATCACATTGTCTTTCTTCCTGCCACCCCAACATGCCAAATTCATTGCTACCTCAGGGCCTTTGCATCTGCAGTTGCCCACCGTATCCCAGATGCATAGCTGATTTCTTATCAATCAATTCTTGCTTATGGAGTTCCTTCCTGGTAACTGTTTGAAATATAACTTCCCCATCATCCTCCATCAATCACCCTGTTTTATTGGCTTTATAAAATCATCACTATTGGAAATTACCTGTCTGTTCACTCATTTGGTGTTTCTCTACTCCCAGGAGGATGTCAGTTACACAGAGGCAGGACTACCCCATCTGGAGTCCTCCAAACTGCCAAGCCCAGCATGGGGTGGCATACTGGCACAGTTAGAGCTATTGTTGGATGATACACTAGACAATGGATAGTGAATTATTTTTCAAGTTGGGTCATTGTCAGGGAGAGGGTAGCAGGCCACATGAATGTTAAGTGGGCCTTCAACGATAGCAATCTAAAATCTAATTCTAAAGAAGCATCTGAATATAAGAGAAGGAGCGAGACATCTCAAATCTCACTTAGTTCAGGCTAGGTGTCAGGTCATCTCGGGTCACTTCTGAATACAAATGCCAAACCCTTCTTTTATTTTCCCATCACTTTGACCAAATAACTGCTTTATTTCAATTCTCTCCACTGATGTATTAACACAGGCCTAAAGTTCAAAAACAAGCAACCAAGAGAATTGTACAAGAAACTATGATAAATTGACTACTTTATTGCCATGTGTCTATGAAACTTGCTGCTTAGCAATAATCTACATATTCTATTCAAATGACTAAGACATTTCATTCGTTAGCCTAAACACATTCCAAAGTACATCAAGAAAGAAACAAAGAAAGAAACAAAGAAAGAAAGGAAAAGAAAAAGAAAGAAAGGAAAGTAGTGGGGAGGGAAGGAAAGAAGGAAGGAAGGCAGGAAGAAAGAAGGGAGGGAGGGAGGAAAGGAAGAAAGAAAAAAGAAAGAAAGAAAGGAGGGAGGGAGGAAAGGAGGGAGTGAAGGAAGGAGAAAAGGCGGGAGAGAGGTCTTCCTTATAAAGACATAAGAGTTGAAACTGAGGAGTTATGAACTCTAAAATGTTATTTCTTTCATTAAAAAAATAAACAAAAATTTTAAAATAAAAATCACTAGTTTCACAAACAAAGTAAGTTAGAGAATTTCAGCCAGCTTCCCTTTAATACTTTTAAGAGTGCCTCTGATCTTGTTTAAAAGGAAAATCTCTCACAAAAGAACATTTCCTTCACCAGCATATTAACTTTGAAATCAGCTTTGTTTTAGTTTATACATATTCTTTTTACTTTAATTATGTTTTTTAAGTGAAAAATATAACACAAAGTATGAGGCCTTGGTAATTAGATTTTTACAATGGAATAAAGGCTGCCATGTGTTCAAGGAATCAGAAGAACACCATTTTACAAAATTAATGAGAGAATTTATTTGGTCAATGGTGGGCAGTGTGAACAAAGTGCCACTCTCCAGGTTATCTGTTAATTTCCAAGGGGAAAGTAGACAATGAAGATGGAGAGATGTGGAGGCTTCTACCCTAACTGAGTTAAAGTAGCATCATCGAGAGTGTGGCAAGCTGGCAGTTGTGCTTCCTGATAAGATGCAATAGGAAGTGGTGAGTAATTCTACAAAGAACTCCCACCACAGTGTTCAACTCAATCTAATTGAGCCTTTAAACTTAACTTCCAGTTTAAAGAAACCATGCGGCATGAATGAGTAAATTAAAATGCATCACAATGAAATACTCAAAGAAGTTCAGAATATGGGATACTCTACAAAAGCAATGAGACTGGTATCTTAAAAACCTCAAGAAAAAAAATCAGAAGATTACTCCAATTAAAAGGGACTATAGTACAACTATATTACAACAAAAAAAATAAAACACCTATGAAAATTTTTGTAGAATTGAGGAAATCTGAAAGCGAAAATTAGCTGATATTAGAGAATTACTGTTAATCTTAGTCATGATAATGTTACAGAATTAATACTATCTTATTGTTATATGTAATAGTTTATATTTTATTTATATTATATATAAATAGCATAAGGAAAATTTCATTGGGTTATGGAGTTTAGTACAGACAATACATATATTATAGAGCTAATGCACAGAGGAGTCAGAATGGAACCCAGGCAGTCTGTCTCCGGAGTCTGACTTCTTTCCTACAGGCTCACCTAGCTGTACACAAGTAGCTTCTCTCTGGCTAAGAAAGGCACCTCCCCTCAGTCAGTAACAACTGCTATTGAAATGGTTTCTTTCAAATCACTATGACATCTTCTGCTTGTCGCAGCTAATGGCATCTGACTTCTCTCCCCACTCCAACACTAAACCAGCACTATGAAGCAGGAAAGTGGCCAAATTTCTAATACTCCTTAGAGTATAGAGAAAATGCTGTCATCCAATGTTCTTAGTCGGTCAGAGTAACTTTGGGGTAGAGTGCTTCTATTCAAAGTCCTATTTTAACCCATTAGCTATTTATGGGTATAAAGAACAATCAACATGTAATCTTTAATACACTACCTTTGATCTTGGGAGCACTGGGCTGAAATCTACAGAAATTATGGGACTAGTATTAGTTAATATAATCATTTGACAAGCATTTATTAAGAGCTTACTGTGTACCAAGTGCTATTTTAAATAGAGCAGTGAACAAAACAGACAAAATCCTTGCTCTCCTGAAATTTGTATCCAAGTATAAGGGTTGCTGGCTTTTTCTATAAAGGGCAGATAATAAGTATATTGGTAGGCCATATGGTTTCTGATACAACTACTCAACTCTGGCATTTTATTGGGAAAGCAGCCATATAGAACATATAGATGAATGAGTGTAGCTGTGTTCAATAAAATCTTTATTTATAAAAATAGCTGGCAATTCAAATTTGACCTGTGGGTCATAGTTCACTGAGACCTCTTCAAATGGGTTATCAATCACTTTTTCTAGATCTTTTGAGAAAGTTAATTACCAGGGTGTTTTTCTTGGATGACCCATTAGCAAATTTATTTTATTGCCATTTTAACTAAGCCAAGGTTAAATATTTATTCAACTATTCTCTCTTCAAGTTAAAGAGATCCAGTGGCTCAAATTTGAGAGCTGCCTTTCAAACCTATTTCTGTCTAGAGATTGATGCTCATTGATTAAACTATTCCTGAACTGGCTTAAATTTGCAATTGTACAATTGAAGTCCAAAGAACAGGTGTATGACCTCTGAGAAGCAGATGATTAAATGTGATTAAACATATAAGAAATTTATTAGGGAAAATACCTGTAAAGGAAAATTGGGAAGAAGACAGAGTTGTCTAGGAGCACCTTCTGACTAGGATGCAGGTCTAATCACAGTGAAGAAGAAAGGGAAGGGAAGAAGACTGAGTGGAAGTCTTGGCCTCCAGGTGAGTTGTGAGAAAGTTCAGCAAGTCTGAGGGAGAGCCCTTAGCCAAAGTCATGTGTCAGCGGAGTCCAACAGCTCCCAGGGGCAGGTCTGACTAAGTATTGGCACTACAAAGTGTCACTGGCTAGAAGTGGCCACTGGGAATTGTGCTTTCTGCATCAACACGGTGATGTCTTTCAGAGCCCAGCAGCTAGGGCCATTGATTAATGAAACTCCCACAGTAGGAGATTGGAAAGATGCATTTTTATGGCAATAAGAAAAGGCTTCACAGCTAATTAATTTGATGGAAAGTTAAGAAAGGAATGGTTTAGACAAGTTTTGCCACATTAACTCAATTAAGCTCACTGAGGATAAGGATTGTTTTACTTATTGTTGTATTCTATATAATACCTATTAAAACTTCTTGCATCAAGAAGATACTCCAAATATCCAAATATACCTTTTAAAATTTGGTTAAATTCCATTCCTAACACTATGGTTCCTATATAATTAATTGGAAATTAGAGGAAACACAGGCTAAGTTTCTGAGGAACTGCCCCATAGTTAGTTATCCAGCCAGCAAGTGACAAGGACAACACTGGTTTCTAGGATCCCATGAGACAATGGGATCAGGTACATGGCCAAATGGCAATAATTGGTGGTGCCATCATCAACAGCAGAACGGCAACAGCAGCAGTGTCCTTATCATTTATAGAAAGCATTCAGTTGCTACTATTAGGTTTACATTACTTTTGCCTTTTTTGATTTCCATCTTACCCTCTGCTTGGGGCCATTTAGCTGCAAAACCTTAAAGAGAGAAAGGAACCTTGAGCGAGGCAGAATAGATACAGAGGGAGCCAGTAAAACATGTCGACTCTGATGCCACACTTCATGGGGTCAAATTTTTGCTCTCACATTTATCACTAGTCGTTTCACTCAAGACAAACTGCTTTACCTCTCTGGATTTCAGTTCCCACATCTTTACTATATTTTTTTCTAATTTTTAAATTTTATTTAAATCCAAGTTAGTTAACATACAGTGTAATAATGATTTCAGGAATATAGTTTAGTGATTCATCACTTACATATAAGGAATGGTGATAGTAGCTACTCCATAGGATTTGTTATTAAAGCATTAAGTAGCTAATATATGTAAAATTGCTTAGAACAGAGCCAAACACCAATTATGAAAAGTGGATTTTAATATAGTTTGTCTATTAGTGCATCTCTAATCAAAATAGGCCCAAGGTAGAAGTCAGAAATAGACTTCTACTACAGGAAGGGACATGAATAATGTCTGAAACTAAGTCCTTTGTAGTGCACACTTGGAAAGAGGAACTGGAAGTAAAGGAGATATTGGTACAAACTGATAACAGAGTGAGAAAAACACTACAAGCTAGGCTGAAGAGGAAGGTACGGGTATGGTGTTAGCGCCTGATTCTCACCACAGTGGCTAGCAGGTCATTTAGGTGTGCTCATTATCTATTTCTTTTCTGATTATAATGCTTATTAAACACATAAGTATTTTTAATTGCCATTGCAGTAAAACCATGTTTCTGCCACCTTGTGTTAAACTCAAGTCTAGAAGGTCTAGACAGAGGACTAGAAAGTAGTAAGTTACTTATCTTTATAACATCATCATGAAAAAGTTAGAACACTAAAATACATTGCAAAACCATTGATATAAGCTCCTAAAATAACTGAGAACCTAAAGTCAGTTTAGGAAAAGCAGCACTTGCAAAGTGTGAAACAAAGGGGGATTAATATGGAGCAAAAACGTAGGAGCATACTTGGATAGCACAAAAGGATCTACTGGTTTACAAATGCTTATTATTAAAGAATAGAATGCATTTAGATTAAGGAATAATTTAGGATTCATTTTTCAAACTTGCCCCTGCATCTGTACTTGAGTGCCCTTGAATGGCTATGCTAAGTAGAACAAACAAGTCTTGTTGCAAAGGTTGCAAAGGTTCAACAAAGCACCACATATGTACACATTCACATGAAAACATTTTGGAGCATCAGAGCTTTACAATAGCACAGACAATTGGAAGACATTAAAATGAAGATGAAGGGACTCCGGGTGGCTCAGTCAGTTAAGTGTTCGACTCCCGCTCAGGTCAAGTCTCATTGTTCATGACATGGAGCCCTGGGTTGGGCTGTGCACTGATAGCCTGGAGCCTGCCTGGGATTCTTGCTCTACCCCTCCCCAGCTCACATCTTCTCTCTTGCAAAATAAATAAACTTCAAAATAAATTTTAAAAATGCAAATGAAAAGAACTCCCAGGATTTACTTCTTAAGGTAGGACATAGTAGGTTTGAGCCATTGTTTTCCTTTTCTACCTCTCTCTCATTGCAAGTGCTGATAGATTTGTGATTTTTAAAGATATTTTGAAGGTTTTAGCTATCTTAGAATTCTTCTTGGTGCAACTAATAAACTTTCATTGGCCTTTAATGACTCTTTAGTTTTAGCTGTTCCCCATAAGGGGAAGGTTTTTTCCTATGAATTTTCTCTACTATTTTCCATAAAGTACATATCTTTTAGCCTTAAGGATGCAGAACAAGTTATTATCTCTTAAAATCTGTGACATGCATCTTAACAGTTTGTACATTAGGATGCTGACAATGGGACTTTCCCCCCACAACTCCAACTTCTAGGTAGAAAGGGAATAAAAATAGCTCAAAAGGATTTGGGGGATGGAAAAAATAAAACCCTGCCATGCAAGTCATTAAAAGTTATAAATGCATAAAAATTTCAAATATTCACTCAAGTATGGTAGTATTCATTGTGTTGTTTCAGTTTTTGAATATACAGGATACTTTATAGGAGATGGTGAGTTTTCTATTCTAAAAAAATACAAGAGAAAATACTCTCATATTATTTATACCACAGGAAGCCAATGTTCATAGATCACCACGCTTGCTTAGTATGATAATCAATGATTACATAAAGTCTCATACTTTTTAGATCTAACATGTAGCTTCCCCTTCCCCATCCTTCATGGTTATCCGATAATAGTGCGCAGCAAAAAATATTTTCCAAAGCCCATATGGTTTAGTGCTCCAATGTAATCCACATTTAAGTTCTGATTTAATTAGTTTAATTATTAGTACTACTAATCAAGGGAAATAGAAAAGAGAGTGCCAGATTCAATTCACTAGTCATATCAATGTGAAAAAAGTTGCTCAAACTTTTCTGACCTCTTGTCTGCTTTAAATGGTTTTTATAAAAATCATTTGTACATGGGAAAGTTATTTGTATAATATATAATGCTCTACCCAGATAAACTGTCATAGTGATAGATCTTTAAATATCATTATATGATCTGTGATGCCATTAACAGAAATAAAATAAAATGGAAATAAGTTTGCATCTTATTTTGAATTTATATTGTTAAATATATTTAAATATATTTAAAATTTAAAATAAAAAATTTAAAATAAAAAGTAAAAAATATTGTTAAAATAATTAAATAAGGAGGTTAGACTGAGGGGCTCTAAT
This sequence comes from Cryptoprocta ferox, assembly GCA_028646485.1. NCBI lineage: Eukaryota > Metazoa > Chordata > Mammalia > Carnivora > Eupleridae > Cryptoprocta > Cryptoprocta ferox. The sequence continues at coordinate 28,617,834 of CM053569.1, read as the reverse complement.
ACCTTGGTAACCTACATAGGTAAATCAAAGCCTAAGCCAGAGTCAGTGCATCTGAATCGAAGTAAATGGAAGTTGAGAACAACCAATCACAAACAGCCAGCTAGGCATCCTGAAATAAAGCCACTGTTTAGGCTCTCATCAACCTTGATTTGTTTCCATATCTTCTCTGTTACAACCTTTCACTTAGCTCCCAGAGTAGAGTGTTCCTAACCACTTTTAGCTAAATGCTGCTCAATTTGAGTTGATATATGCCCAAACAAACTCTTGACAATTCAATGTGCCTCAGTTTATCTTTTAAGAATTTTTTTTTGCTTCAATTCCAGAAATCAACTACACTGAGATAGAATCATCCCCTGGGTTTCAGAATAATAAAGGGAACAACTATTTCCATGGTTAAAAGGGGACCAAGAAATCAATTTCAAATCATCAAAAAGATTTTCACTGAATTGTAATGGTAGGTTTGTGACAGTGCTGATTAAAGGGAAATTTTACTGATTTGTACTGAAATAAGTATGATTGTACATAAAGAAGTATGTCATTGTCCATGACATAATTACATATATATATATATGTATATATATATATATTATAGAGAATGGGTTTTAATTGACTTCTCATTATAAAATCATGCTGAATAAGAAAAACTATGCATTGCTGATCAGTTCATTTTGGTTTTCCTGCCTATCTACTAAATGCATAAAACCTCTGCAGGTGCTATATGGCTAGTATATTATCAGAGATGAAACAAGACAGGTCAAAAATTTACATCAAAGGCACCAAGTTGACCCAAATGGTTATTTTGTTTGACACATATCATATCACAGTTGGTAGCTGCAGTGTTTATTTGAATTTAAATGCTGATTAAGTCCTTTGCCAGTCCTGTTTTCACAACACACACAAAGCTAAATCTACAACCCTCATTAAATCAAAAGAAACATGCATAGCATGTCAGGCAGTCATTGTTGTTATTACCAATAAACAAAAATGTATATGTTTCCCCAATCTAAGTGGTGAAATGTGTTCTGTGTTTATGGAGTAAGCTAAAGGGGAAAATATCTTCTCAGTTAAGAGTTTGTCGACTCTGGCCCACGGATGTACCTGGGTCTCAACATCTGTCAGCTTTCTGGTCTGTTCTGCAGTCTGAGAGAGAAGGCTGGTTCCTATCTCAAGCATGGTGGCCGTGTGGTTCTGGACTGCATTCTGCTGTATCTGGGCCATCTCCGACTTCATATTTTCCACAATGTAATTCTCAATCTGCAAGAGATAAAGGACAAAACATACTACGTTATAAGCAAAGCTTCTCAGTTGGAGCATGTAATATTTACAATGACAAAACAAGAACCAGCTGGCAAACCAGCCATCTGGCAGGGATCCTCTGCATTTCTGGGAGTTGGGAAAATGGGAGCAGAGCACACAGGAACCCAATTGCTAACTAACTCCTAATATACTGATACATATATGTGTGTGTATATATATATATATATATATATATATATATAATCCTCACAATCATAATGAAAATTTGCACTTGGATAGTGCTTTCTTATTTTCTACAACTCCATCAACCTTCACAGCAAAGATGTGAGTGAGGTACAGATGGCCTCATTGTTTTGTGTCATTTGTTTTGGTTTGCTTTTATTTATGGCTGAGGAAACAGAATCAGACAAGGTCAATGATGAGCCCAAGGTCACCCAGCAGGAATGTAGCAGTCTTAGCACAATCATTTAAATCTAAATCTCAGTTCTCTGGTCTTTTCAATATACCACATTCACCACTGGTCTCTGAGAAAAACTCAGCCTCCTGCTTTCATTCCTGTAATGAAAAGTAAAGATCATGCTGGGTTAGGGGAATTACACAAGCAGTGGAAGGAGTGTGGATTCCCCAAACACAAGTTTTCAAGGGAATAGTCAAGTATAGGCAACAGTATACAAAATGAGCTGCAGAGCCACAGAGCCAGCTGAAACCATTCTCGGTGCTCCTTTGAAAGCTCAAAAAAAAAAAAAAAAAAAAAAAAGGAAAAAAGAAAAAAAGTACTGAAAGTGTAACCTATAAGGTAGCATTTGCCCTTCTTGCCTTGGGTAACATTTAGTCCATCTTAGAGATACCATTTTAGAGAATACAATCTCTAGTGCCATCTTAGAAACTACAACGGTTGTAAAATAAATTTTATCATAGGGGTGCCTGGGTGGCTCAGTCGGTTAAGTGTCCGACATCGGCCCAGGTCACGACCTCCCAGTCCGTGGGTTCAAGCCCCGCATTAGGCACTGTGCTAACATCTGAGAGCCTGGAGCTTCCTTCGGATTCTGTGTCTCCCTCTCTCTCTCTGCCCCTCCCCCGCTCGCACTATGTCTGTCTGTCTGTCTCTCTCTTTCTCTCTCTTTCTCTCTCAAAAATAAATAAACGTTAAGAAAAATAAATTTTACCATAGGGTTTGGGGGGAATTCCTAAATCACTTACTCTGAGGGAGGCTGTTAGGCACCTGAGAGAATAAAGCTGAGTATAACCACTGCTTGAAAAATTCAGAAGAGGCCTGCACCTCCTGTCAGTGCACTTAATTCTCCCCCACCACTGTGTGCTGACTACATTTTATTACCCAATTACACATATGGGGAAACTGCATCCCAGAGAAGTCAGGTCCAAGGCCACACACCACAAAAACAGCCAGACTTGGATTTGGATGCTGACGTCCTTAACTTTCATACCAACACTCTTAACCACTTGATAGCTCTGCCAAGTTGTGCTTTATAAGCCGGGTTCCAACTCATTAACAGCTACGTGATTTTTACTGATTTAGTGAGCCATAATGCATCCATTAGTTTATAATCCATAGTAATATTATTGTCATGTAATAAATATAGTCTAAACCTAAATTCCCCTTTGAGAGACTCTGGCAGTTCACTTTCTAACACCATCTCTTATTTATTTCTATTTATCAAACATAAATCTGCCCCAAGCTAAAGAAAATGAAAGGTTAGAATCAAAACTCTTATTGTTAATAATAAATTCTGACTATGTTCTTGGTCAATATAAAGTAACTCCCCTTCATCCTTTATTCCCAAAATTAGAAGTAGAGGGAAAAAAATTCAACTTAAAAGCATTTATTATAAAACAAATATAACATAGGTTAGAATAGCTATCTAGGAATTATCTTGACAAAATGTAAGGTCTAAACTAAGCCAAATCTAAACTTGGCGTTATTCCAGTTGAACTAACATATTTGAACAACAATGGAAAGGTAGTGGAAAGAAGGGTAGGTCAGAGTATCAGGCAACTGTTGTTTTGGATTCTGCACCATGTTTTCCATTTCCTCATAAAATCCTTTAACTTTATTTTGGGATTCATTATTAATGAATATATTCTCAAAAATGGCAGGTAAATCTCCATCATGGGGGTGATACCTGCCATTTACAGCTGACATTTATCGAGTGTCTACTACGTAGTAGCTATTGAAATAAGTGCTTTCTTTTTATAACAGCACTTAAACCTTACAAGTTTATGTGGTATGTATTGTAGCTGCTTTACAGGTGAGACTACTGAGGCCTAGAAAATCCACAGCAATTTGCCCAAGAAAAACAATAACTCAATCCCCAATGCCAAAACCCATGTTCTCAATCTCTAACCTATTCAGTTAAGTACTATTTAATTACTCTGCATGTTATTGTGTAGTTCCTCAACCTGGTATGTCTATCAAAACTACCTGGGAAGCATTTTTAAAATGCAGATGAAGGTACAATACACCAGAACTTTGAGTCAGAATGGTCACAGGTATATAGTAGACAACTATATATTTTACAAACTTCCCAATGTAATTCTAATTCAGGCAAAGAGCAGTGCTTCTCAAAGTGTGATCCACAGAATAATTACCTATATGAGATCTGTTTGTGAACAGTATGCTGTTAGATGAAGAAATTGTGCCAGAATGCAAATTACCTATGTTACTAAGCACACTATTACTGTGTGTGTGTGTGTATGAGTGTGTGTGTGTGTATACATATAGAAGCAAGATTTTCTCAGTGAAGAAAGTGATGCTGTAATGTTTTAATTTAGATTCTGGAATTCTGGAGCAAGCTTCTTAAATTGTTTGCAAAATGACAATTTCCTTGAGTAGCAGTGATTTCGACTACTGAATGTATTCAATGTCATATTCCCTGCTTATTAAGAACGTTCAAATAACAACTTGGTTTCCTATGTAGATTTCTCTACTGAGAGAGAATTCACTAATCAGTGAGCTTCAATACAGATCTCCTTGATATTTATTTATTTATTTATTTATTTATTTATTTAAAGTAGGCTCTATGCCCAACTTGGGGCTTGAACTCACAATCCCAAATCAAGAGGCGCGTCCTCTACCAACTGAGCCAGCCAGGCATCCCCATACACCAATTTCTTATGCAGTTGGAGAGTGGGAGTTATTTCCCAGAGTTTAACTAGCTCTGGGTGTAATATAATCATGTGTATCAGCCTCCAATAAAGGAGGACACTCTCTGGCATATAATGACTACATCAAGGATCAGCTGCTTTGTGACCCTATCTATGTTAGCTCCTATCCATCTATTCTGTATTACTATGCTTTTTTTAACTGTAAAAAGTTAACACCAGCAAAGCAAAATAACTGCTTTATGTAAGCATTCATCACAGTCTCCGAATTCTGCTGACCCTACTGTAGAAATACGTTAGGTCTCCAACCTATTCTAAAATTCTTATTGGGCTGCTATGATGAGTAACATGAATATAACTACAGTTAATTATTTTTTCATTAAGTGGGGCTGCTTTCTCTAGGAGTAACTGCCTTTTAATACAAAAGATAATGGCACATTTAAGTAGCAAAAACCAGATGTAGTTGATTTAAAGGCTGAGGAGGGAGGCAGAAGTCAAATATACAATGTATGATTAATAAGGAGTGTTACTTTCATCTTATCTCTCAACATTCCTCTGTAGATGTATAATTGTGAAATCCATCTTGATGTGTCATATCAGCCAGGTTCAGGAGAAATTTGTAACAAATTCGATTGTCCTCATATTTTCCCTACTGGTTTTAAATACATGTTCACAGTCTATGATGGCTACTTCAAGTTATATTATTTTAGAAACATCTAAGATGTCAGTTTTAGGCTTAGAAGTTGCTGACCGCAAGACCTGACAGATTATAAAGTAGGAGACTCCCAGTTTGAATCATAAAATTATTTGACTATACTGCCATTCTCACTGTCTGACTTTAGATAAAGTACTGGCCAAAAAACCAGTAGAGAATGTAGGATGCTATTAGAAATGAGATAATGAACAATAAATGATGTTTAAGTAAATAAATAATGTTATGTTTATTGATTTAGTGTTTATAAAAAGCTTTCATACACATTGTCTGATTTGATTTTCATAACAACCCTACATGCGGGGTATTGAGTCTATTTTATGGTTTAAGAAATGGGGCTCAGAGGCCTTAGGTGACTTGATGGAATGAAAGGAAGGACTCAACTCTACCTTCTGATGTTCCACTAGCCTCAGAGTTGTGGGAACCGCTCTGTTGTTGGACTGGCTGGCTGATCGATTGATTAGTGAATGAATGATTGCATTTTTAGTCAGTTCATTGAGAATTAATTTACTCATTCCTTCAAGAAAAACATGCATCATGAGAGGGTGATTACTTCACTCTGTTTCACCATATTGGAGGCCAAGTTTATTTGAAGGGAGGTGAGAGGCTCTAGGGCCAGTTATGTAGGAAGTTTACTTGGCTAGTACTTTTAATACAATCGATCATTAAAAATCCTTTCCTCAGCTCCTACCTTTTTTTCTTAGTATGTAGTTTATAACATATTTGTTTCCTTCTACCCATTCTGTTTCTTGCAAGCTATTCTAAAATATAACAAAGAGAATAACAACAACAACAACATGCTATGCCTCTACCAAGGGTGGGTATGTACCAGGTTTTTATAAATATGTGGCTCACGGACTCCTTATAATAGTCCAGGCATTGTGTTATGTCCTTATTGCACTGACAAGGAAACAAGCTCAGGGAAGTTAAGTCTATGATCACACATGGGTCAGTGAAATAACTGGTATGTTGCTTTGAAAGAGGCTAGATGGCCCTGCAGGCTGTGCTCGATTCTAATGAATAGTCACTCCACAAACACAAGCACACTACCATCAATGTCATAGACAAATTCCAGTAACACATAATATTTAATCAGGGAATACATAAAATAGAACAGACGGAGAGAAACTTGTTCAAAGACAGATAATTATTCATTTTTTAATTTAATCATTTTCATATGGATTGATGGCTATAACATTCTGGGAAATGTTATAGGTGGTAAGAAAGCAAATATAAAGTCAACTGTGTGACAGGTTGCATTATTAAACAGAGAAAAAATATTTTTAAGAAGTCAATATTATCAGTCATTTGTAGTTCACTCATAAATCACTTGCCCATGTCTTTTGCCCAATGACTAGTAGAGAATTAATGCTATTATTTTCCATTCGATGAGACAGAGTTTTGAGAGAGCTTTCTTACTGGGTCTTCAAAATTCTTGCTGCTTTGTGTTCATGAGAACTAAAATCTGTGTGATATTATGACATGCTTGCATATGAAATGCATTCTCTATCATTTCACTTCAAGGGCTCTCTTAAATAACAGCATATCTTAAAGCACAAAGAATAGAATTTCTCCTTGTAATTCGTAAGGAAAAAAAACACATTTTAAGTCCTATAAAAATTGACAAAGCCATTGTTCACTTAAAATATGTTGTAGATTAAGTGGACTCTCATTGAATGCTGGTGCATATGGTATTACTCAGTTATGGCAAAACAACCGTGAAATAAAGTAAAAGGGTAAATATGGAAAAGCAATAAAAAGGTAAAACAATGCAAAAAATGCCTTAAATGTTGATAGTTTTATCTAATATCATTGTTCCATAAATCAGTGGCAATACTGAAAATGCAACTATATCTAGGTTTATGGTTTTATTAAAAAGATGGCTGAGGCCAAATATATTATTTGCAAGAATTTCTATTATTAGATCTCCCAGTATATTGCTTCTTTTACCACATGGCAAAGTATAATTGTCTTTTTAGACAATAGATCTATTTAGCAGACATTTGAAATAGTTTTTGTGCTGATATGTATGACATGAATCCCATTTCTCATTTTGGTATCTCAAGGAGCACTTACTAATTATGGAAGAAAGAAACCATTAGAATAAGTGAGCTGGAAGAGTCATTAAATATCATGAGCTTCAAAAACCTCATTTTACAGATGTGGTGACTGAGGTTCAAAGGGGTTATAGAAAACAAGGTGAAACAACTAATTAATGTCAGATGCCAGGCTGTGTCCACTCAATGTGTGGGAAATTCAGACTTATATCATCAGGCTGAGTCAATAACAATGGCTGCCAGTATTATTGTCCCACCCCACATTTCCCAATTCCTTGCTTCCTGCTACTTGCTTTACTTCTGTGGGCTCCTGATTTGAGGTCCCCCTTTTATAATACCAATCCATGCTCCATCAGTTTTGGGGATGTTGACTTTGGTTTCTGGACTCTATACTTCCCAGCACTGATGCCCACCAGCTAGCTGCTCTTCAGTTACCAAGCCCCAGCATCCCCCTGATTTTATTCTTCCTATGCATTGCATCACAAGCGGCGAAAGCCAGGACCAAATTCTAAAATTAATTTAGACTTATTAACCCTTCATTGTTTCAGTTTAGTCCTAGCAAATATGTGCTAAATGCTTCCTATGTACTAAGCCTGGTACCAGATATTACAAGTACAAAGAGTTGAGTCTTTACAGGAAATAGATATGCATAGATGGATCATTTCAATAGAGTTGGTAAATATCCTGATGGAATTTACTTCTGACTACATTTCTTCATGTAAATATTATCTCTGTTTGATACGGAGAAGCTCTCAGCTATTGAGAATATTGTAAGGGGATATTTCTTACATCACCTCCAACAGAATAGTAGCAACACCCCACTAAGGTGCAGAGAGAAGCTAAGTTATCAATGGCACCTGAAAATATCCCATATGAACAAATTCTTCTACAATATTTTTTATTGGTTATGACTTCTTTTAAGATCACATTTTTGTGGTTGCTGAAAGCGGTCAATCATATATAGGATCTAGAGTTGGGTTATGACCCAGGAAAGTCATTCTCTCTTCACATAAACATATGAGACGTTTCCTATGCCAAAACACACTTTACTAGCCTGGCATCTCTCTTTTACACTCACCTTCACTTACACTCACCTTACACCCCCCAAAAAATTCAGAATCATTACATTTTAAAAATCTAAGTGTCTGCTTAATATTTCTCTTTACATGTTTTTAAGGGCACATGGTATATAAAAAGCACACTCAGTCAGGAGTCAGGTTATCTAGATTTTAATCCAGGTAGTATTGTTGATTTACTCCATAATCTTGGGCAATTTACTTAAAGAATCTGGGTTTCAGATCTTCCTCTATGAAATGAAGGTCTGGATTAGATTATTTCTAATGCTCAAAGCTCTCAAATTACTTGATTTAAAATTTCCCTTATAAAGTAACAGAGTATGCACAATTTTAATTTGAATTCATTATCAACAACTGAAATATGGTTGTATATATCTACATCTATAAAATATATATTACATATCCTTAATGGCAATTGGGAAACAATCATGTAAGAACACAATATAAGTGTCTTGGATCAAGTCACTATAGCAGGCACATATGTTTTAATACAAAAAGCTAGACTTTCTAATTTCCTTAATCCCCAGGCACCATTCTGTCTAAAATATTTCCCTTGTCTTTCACCAATACAACCTGGCTTTCTCCCTAGGTTTCTTATAGTAATGAATGGCACCACTACCACCTACCCATTCATCCAAGCCACAGGGAGTCATCTTTTCTGTTCCTTGCCTTCATTTTCAACAATCAGCACCAGACTGTGTTGCTTCTGTCTCCTGAAGAGTGCCTATATCCACTCATCTCCCCACTTCCCTTTCTCCCTACCACATCTCTGTATCCTCATAGGTACTAACTTGGTCAGACCCTTGTCATCTTTCTTATGGATTTGTTTTGGTCCTATAACTTGTCTCCTGACTCCAGACTTCCTCCAGTCCATCATCCATAGCATAACCAGAGGGATCTATCTAAAACTTCCTCATCATGCCACTGCTTAAACTCGACTTCCAGTGGCTTCCACTACTTGCAGATAAAGTCTCAACCCCTTAATCAGCATAGAAGAATCTTTATGATCTAGATTCGGCTTCCCTCTCCTTGGCACTCTATGCTCCAGACACATCAAATTATTTTTCCAAGCACACATTTTCTTCTGCTTCCATGCCTTCGCATATGACTTTGGTCTTTTCCACTTCATCTTCCCTTTTCATAGGCTAGGTCCTGTTTTTCAAAACTAAGTTCAAGCTTTTCCTCCTCAAGGAAACTTTTCATGACTCTCCTCTCTGTAATATCCTTCCTTTGTATACTTCACTTCTAGAGCATCCTATCCCTCTTTTTTTTTTTTTTTCATAATAGCATTGTCTCTAGTACACCACTAGCTCCTTGAGGGCAAACAACTGCTCAGCTTAAATAGAGCAAATTAATTTTAATTTTTTAAAGTAAGCTCTATGCCCAGTGTGGGGACTGAATTCATGACTCCAAGATCAAAAGTCCCATGCTCTACCAATGGAGCCAGCCAGGTGCCCTTTAAGTAATTTAAATAAATTCAAATAATACATGAATGAATGAGCTTGTATATGGAAATACTAACAGCCTCCAATTGTGAGCTTAGCCTAGTTACATTTGTTCCTGAAAGTATGAAATATCACATTAACAATTATTAATGATGCCTCTCTGAATATCAATGGGACAAATGTAAATGATGCAAAAGTAGATAGGTCTGAAGTCATATATCCTCACTTATTAGACCATATAACCCCATCTTTTCTTATTGTTCCTTCCCTACTTTTCTCTTCTCAATTATCTTGTTAAAGGTAATTATTTCAATTAAGTAAAATCCAGCAAACACAATGAAAATTAACATGTTTTAATCACTGAACAATACAATGAAAGCAAAAGAATGAATAAACCTTGATTCTGGTGATGAAGAGTACCTATAATATAAGTATGTTACAAGTACTAGAATGAAGGTACAAATGTCCTGCCCACCTGTCTGACTGATGGGGTAGGATGAAGGAAAAAATGAATCCTCTAAATGAAGAAATCAAGGAAGTCTTTCCAGAATCAATCCTATATGAATAGGGCAGAGAGGGCATACATTTCTTATATCTGCCTTAGCACCCAAACTGTGGCCTGGAAAACTTGGAGGCTGGAAGATAAAGAGGGAGCCAGAAGGGTTATGACAGCATACAAGGAGCTATGCTTGCTTAGGCAAGATGATGTTCCTGACCACCTCCCGGAATGTGCTATTCAGGAGATCAAGAGAGAAATCGGTCAAGCAAGGGCATGCCTTTGAAGCCATACACAGGGCAAAAGCATGCCACTGGATTTTTAATACGACATTCATTTAGTAGGCTTAGGCAGATAATTTCCTTGCATTTAACCATATTTCTGAATACACTAAGCATAAAGTTCACATCTCTAATAACACATATAATTGTGTATGTGTGTGTATGTGTATATATTTACTTGCACACATATGCTCTCATACACGTACCTTCTCATACTCCCAACCTATATGTATCAGGTTCTACATTCATATCTTGTGGTTCTGTTCATTTCACTGTAGTTTACATCATTAAAGATCCATTTAAAATCACCAATACCTCACTTTCCTTTGGATGAGATATATTTTATGTCAAATTTAATCACTATAGATAATGCTTGTTACACAGTCATGGACAGCTCCCGTATTCTGCCTGATATCCGAGAAAATTTTTTTCCCAAATTCTGAATTTACACTTTGTTGACAGAAAAAAATGGAAGAACCACAAAGCAACTTCATACACATTGTTTTTATATCAATGAAAAGTGATAACATAAAATAAAAAGTGATACTGTTTGAAACAGAAAATTGCAGACATATCTTCCTTTAACTATATGTGTTTTAGTTTCTTGCTTATCTGGAATGAAATTTAACCCCTTGCATGCTCCATAAAATACATTTTTGGTTTACTTAAAAAAAGAAAGTTTTGACATTTGAACTAGAGACCACCCCAGCAGATGGTAAGCTGTAGGGGGTTGATGGAGTATAAGAGACTCTATAGGATAATTCTAAGAAACATATTTTTCAAACTATATTCTTTTCTCCTATGACAGTGATGCAAACAAGTGGCTTACAATATTCATCTTTAAAGAAAACCTCCTGCATTGAAACACTGAAGGATGGATCATGCAATTTAAATACTCAGCAGATGCTATAATAAACACATTACCAGAAGTTTAAAAGCCTTAATAATTAAGAGATTTATAGATTTTTCAGGAATACCACTATTAGGTAGAAAATTGCTGTCATTTTAACTCTGGTATTTCATATGAAATTGCAAGGTATTAGCACTTAAAATCTAACCTTTTTCTAATAAAACCCCTCGGTTCAACATTCTGACTTTTTAGGCTATTATCTTTCTATATATGCCGCTTCCTTTCTTGAAATAAAGTTGATCTATTCATCTTCCTTCTCTTCTTTAATATCCCTTTAAGTTTAGGGCTGCTTTTTAAAAATTACCTATCTTTCATCTGCTTAAACAAAGTAAAATTAATGGTAAAATTATATGTGTGTGTGCATGAGTGTCTGTGCGCTTTCTTGTACAATGTGGGGTTACTCAATAGAACATACAGTAAGTTTGTACAAGCATAAAACTGTCAACGTCATTGTATAATAAACATTCCAAAGTATTATGTGTGAGGTCTAACTTTTCCTGAATAATATTTGTTAAGTAGTTCTTATTTAAATTACCCTTGGTCCAAGTACTAGAAAGGTTAGGATGGAAACAGTTATTTAAAGTCTAAGAAAGGGACAGTGATTGCTGACAGTGATAAGAAATCCTTATTTTTCCTCACTTTCCTCAAAGGTCTACATACACTGGATATTGCTTCTTCTTTCACAAAGACCACTTTGGTGCCTTGGGGATGCTTATTATAATTCAAGTGCTATTGAAAGGGAGCCCAAATTACCATTACAGTGATTTAGCCCCTCTTAGGATTAACTACACACAAGGAGAGAGAATGAAACTAAGCATAAGTAACTATTAAAACACCTGCTCTCATTGCCACAGGTATTGTCAGAGGAATTTTGTAAAAGGCCCTTTTAAAGATTCACTAATCTAGCTTTGGAAGCTGTAGATCATCTCACAGTGTTCCTTCTGGCTTCATCACCATCCCCCACAAGCAATGATCACTCACAACCTTGCATTTTCACTAATTGAAAAAAGGCTGGTTTGATTTATTATAAAGTCTAAAATCTTGGAATCTTAGAAATATTAGACATCATGAAGCTCCCATTAACATTTAGCAGATGGGGTGCCTGGGTGGCTCAGTTGACTTCAGCTCAGGTCATGATCTTAAGGTTTGGGGGTTTGAGCCCTAAATCAGGCTCTGTGCTGACAGCTCAGGGTCTAGAGCTTGCTTGTCTGTCTCTCCATCTCTCTGCCCCCCCCCCCCACTCATGCTCTCTCTCTCTCTCTCTCTCTCTCAAAAATGAACGTTAAAAAAAAGATTTAGCAGATGTCACATTTTGACATATTTGCTTTGAATTTCCTTTTTTAGTAAAAAATAAAATGTTACAAAGACAACCTAAACACCCCCTCTACATATACAGCAGAATCAATCATTATCCTAAAATTGATATGGACTTATACTACATAGGTATGTAAACAAAATAATAAACCATACCATCTAGTATATTTTTAAGATTTATAAAAATGTTACCTTATTATATAGTTCTTTCAACTCTTTCATTTTTTAAAATCTACATCATGTTTTTGAGACTGAGATGTATTAGCAGTTAAGTTTTATTATGAACTATGGTACTGAATCAGCTTTAATAATTTTAACTGCTAATATAAAAGTCTTGTACCCTCAGGCCAGACTTACTCTGAAGAGAGCAGTACAAACTATTGAGACCCATTACTCTGAGTTCTAAGAAGGAACAAACTATTTCTCAGCATCTCACAAAACCCCTAGGATTTCTTCTCTGAGGAGCGGAAGGAAAACTGTGTGATGAATCTTCTCCCATTTATAGAATGTATCTCAAGAATCTGTACAAATAATTTTTATCTTTAGCAAATAGTTATTTCCCAGAGAGAGCAATTAGGGGATTAAGCAAGAAAGGGAAACAAGAAAACAAGTTACCAGAACTAAACATTAATTCTATAGTCTTTCTCAAATGTAAATTACTACCTTAAGATTTTAAAATAACCATGCCCACAGTTATAAAGGCAGCCCTTCCAACTTCCTATCCATTGAATAGATTGTATAGTCTAGATTTTAAGGTACAAAATGACTAAAAAGTACCAGCTTTCCACAGCTTTAAAAAAAACTTTCTGCTCAACATAATAAGAAGTATAAAATATGATATATTTATTTTGTATGTTCTCAATTATAGTAAATGTATTCAGACATTAGTATGCATTGGAAAAAGAAAAGAAACACTGAATTGTGAACACTGCCCATCTCTGGCTGCTGGGAATACAGGTGAATTTTATGTTCTTCTTTAAATGGTAGCTATTTTCCACTTATTTAAAAAAAGTGAGAATATAATTTTATATTCAGAAAAAAAATAAAGAGAGAAAGACAAAAATGTGCTTAGACTGCATTCACTCTGTGGGAAACTTCGAAACACCTGGCAATTTAGTAGTGGCTTGGTCAAAGCAAACCTCGGAAACATGGGCTGTGATCACAGACATGCGCCCCTGGTTCCACCGGCTAATCTCCTCTAGCACTGTCTCTTACCCCTGGCTTTATGAGAACTAAGGAAAACAAATACATGAAAACAAAATAGCAGAAACAGTCACAGATAGTCTCTTCTGAAGGGGAAAGTTTTGTGGAAAGGCAATAACAATAGCCATTATTTACTGAGCACTCCATATGTGTCAGTCAAGGAGCTAAGGTCTTTTTTTTTTAATTTTTAAAAATGTTTATGTATTTATTTTTGAGAGAGAAAGCAAGTGGGAGAGGGGCAGAAGGAGAGAGTGAATCCCAAGCAGGCTCCAGGCCTGCAGAGCCCCACACAGAGCTAGAAATCACAAACTGGAGAGACCATGACCTGAGCTGAAATCAAGGGTTGATGCTTAACCGACTGAGCCACCCAGGAGCCCCAAGTTAAGGTCTTTAAACGCTTTCTTTAAATTCCTCACAGCAGCCCTTTGGAACAGATATTAGTACCATCTCATGCCAATAAGACGGTAGAAGTACTGAGAAATTAAATAATGTAATCAGGGGCACAGAGCCCAAATGCTGGAGCTGGTATTACAACTTCAGTCTGTCTGATGCCCAGGTGCATTCTTTTCCCACTAAAGTCTGCCTCAGCTCCTTGGTTAGTTCAAGGATCACAAATGGGCCATTTCATGCCCAAATTTGTCTGGCTACAGTATTTTGTTTGGCTAATACATCATTTTGAGTACAGTTTCAAGCTTTCACGCAGGACAGGTTATCTCCAATTAGCTACTGCTCCTACCTCTCCAGGACTTAAACTCCTGGTCCCTTTAGCCCTTACTGTAAGATGCCTTGATCCTAAAGGCACTGCCACCAGTTTGGAGTGACAGGGTGGGAGGTGGGGAGAAGGCACCTAACATTTGCCTATCACCGTTCACTGGTTAAAAACAAACAAAAAAACTCTCCATTCACTTGTTCTCCCCTTTTAAATACAATGAAAAATCTCCTTCACCACTAACACGGTCAGGAATATTGAAAGAATGATTGGGTCAATATGTAGTGGGCCCTTTCAGGCCTTCCCAAACCACACATAAAGTAATTATTTTATATGACAAGGTGACTTATTCTTTCCTCAGCTCATGATGGTATGCTATTTATGGCCTCCTTAATTACCCTTGCTGGAAACTATTTTCTTTCATTTACTCAACCAAAACAGAGATACCATCTTCATATAGCATATGGGTTAGTATCATGCTTGTCCTCTTGTTCATTATACCATGATCCTTTCAAACAAACACAAATGTCAAGTGAATACTTATTCTAATGTTTATACACGCACACTGAAAACATTCACCTAGCATGTATTCTAACATTATGACTTAAAAAAAAGCTTACCAACAAAATTTTATCAATAATCTTCAAACAAACCTTTTCTTCTTTTCAAAATAAATGTTTTCTAGGTTTCTAAATTAAAACACACTGAACTCTAAATTGAAACTGCTAAGCTAAAATAATTTTTGCTCAAAAATTTTTAGTTGTCAAAACGTGTACTTACAGATAAATATACTTACAAAAAGTTTGCAGATACATACATTTATACAGAATATTGAATTAGAAGAGATGTATACATGTATACATATCCATATACATATGGGGTAAAAGAGTAGACTGTAATTGTTTCCTCTTGAATAGGCCATGTTTTATCAAGTAGGTGTAAGATTTCAGAATCGTAGGTCAGATAGACATAATGGTAAATACATAGATGTGGTAGTGTAATTATGTATGTTTATATAACATATACATTTACATATTTTCTTATATGGGATGAGCATAGGCCAGTAAACATCTACTGAGCCACTTTTATATGTTTTCTATGTTAACAGGCCTTGTGCCATGGAGATATAAAGACACAAAAGGTACAGTTCTTGCCTAGTCCCTGTCTAGGGAGAAAGATAAGTATATTAATAGACAGTGTCATTATAATGTGGTAACTACTAGAAGAGAAATAGCCTGCACAAGACTGTGAAGCATAAACCCCCAGTTTATGAAATCCATGACAATTTTAGCCATAGAGAAGAAATAGTTTGGTAGGTCCTCTCAGTTAAGTCAACATGACTGAGTGCAAACATAATCTGGAGAAAGCCAATACTTAACAGCTTCTTATCTGTCTTGATATACATTCCCATCCAGGACTGGCTGCTCTCAGCATTCAGTTTCTTCATGACTTTTTTTTATATTAAAATTATATCAACATTATTATTTTCAGGAAACCATGAAGCCAAATTTTATATATCCTGGGATGTCACACTTAAGGTTTTTACATTCTTGACTTTTTAAAGCCAAAATGCACAGTTAAATAGAGCTCACTGCAGAACCAGGATTCTCACCTGCCCTACCTGAACCCACAGTCTATGATTGTGCTACCACAATCCATGCCCATTAGCCCAGCTGTAAGAACTTCTCTATGGTCTCCCTGATTTCCGTTAAGTGGGGGGAAGGTCTTGGTGAACCCACAGGCAGGCAGAATCTTGGAGGCTGCTGGGCTATCTTCAGTGTAGCATTGCAGAGGGCTCCCAGAATGTGTCATTGGGAGACTTGAGTGATTTGCTTTTTTCATTTATTGGCCATTAAACTTTACAGTCTTTTACTTGTCTGAGATAAATATTTCTCATTAGTAAAATCACCCTGCTAATTCGACCTGTCCTAAGTATCTCATAAGTTCACACTCAGTCAAATAGAGTGTGAAAACATTTGGCCATCTATAAGATGCTATGCAAATGACAGATACTTATATTTTGGTCTGGAGCTAGGATCGGAGAAGCAGTTTGAAAATCTATTAAAAGAAGTGTGAATTCTCTGTTGCAGCTTTATACAGAGAGAATTAACAGTTCAAATTAGCCATTGTATTATTTTTATAAAAGATACAGATTTATAGCCACATGAGAAGTAGCATATGGAAAGAAAGTGAATAAGAAAAAAGAAGAAGCTTTGTACTCTTACAGCTTTGGGCTGACAACTGACTAGCTGTGTGATTTTGAGCAAGTTGCTTTATTTTTCTGTGCTTCAGCTTTCTCCACCCAGAAAAGAAGAATAATAATATACTGACATCACAGAATTGTTTAAGGACTAAAGAAAAACAATGAGGGATTTGTTCTTAAAGGCCTGGCTTCCTAACACTAACACTGTGACTATGAAGAAATCACTTAACTATTGTAAGCCTCAGTTTCCCCATCTGTAAAGTAAATTTTGTAAAGTTAAAATGAAAATATTTTGTAAATAATAACCCTATAAACATAAAGGATTACAGCATATTGTCAATTCCTGATGCTACTGTCTGCCTAATGCTAAAGAGGTTTGCAAACCTTCATTCTTAAAGAACTGCAAAGTATATTTCCTGTTTATACTCTCAGCAATCTATGTACTATATGGTGGCCATGTCTGGGAACAAATAATAATATTTTATTGTATTTTAATGTAATGTTAGAAAGCCCTTTATTATATATATATATTCATTAATTCTTCCAGACTTTATAGCCACAGGGCATACAGAAACCTCTTATACAACATGTGCTAGTTGTTTCAGACCTTTAGAGGAAACTTTCTCTTTGAGTAATTTTAACCCAGAAATATCTACAATTATGATTTTGATGATGATTAGACTCTGAATTACTAGGCCAGCAATGAAGAAAGTAAGAGAATGCAGTGAGTAAAGTTCCCAGATGTCCTTTGTAAAAATACTGTGTGTGGTAGGAAGAGGGGAGGGTGCAACTGGGGGAAGACTGTAAAAGGGGGGAAAAAAGAGACAGCTTATTTCTTTAACATTTTAAACATTATAGTTAATACAACTGGCTGAACATCTGACTTAAAAGCAGATAAATTAAAGTATAAAATTATTCACATGTAAAATTATTCATCACTCTACTTAGGATAACAGGGACCTGGAAAGTAATAATACTGTTTTGTTTTCTGATAAATTGACTGATACAAGCTGAAGATCAAGCATTTCAAGTCACTGATGATAACTATCAATAAAAATTCAAGACAAAGGAAATATGACATTAAATAACCAAAAGAAAATTTACTTGTATGGTCCACACTGGACATTTGGCAAACTTGACAATGAAAGGCCATAAATGGTTCTTTCCTCCATGAGAAGCAGTACCTCAGTAAGACAGATTAATGTTTAGAATTTCACAAACCTCAGGGGCTCAGCACTTCATTTAATCACACAACTAAAAACAAATCCTTACAGATGCATGCTATATAAAAGTTTCCAGACAAGTAGGCCCTTTGGGATTTCTGAGCTTCCTGTGTCACTTACCATTAATGCATCTGAAAACCACTGTGCTACTGGGCATGAAGCAATGAGCCTTGTCCTTGCCTGGGGTGTGTCTAATGATAGAACACGGGAAAGTCATGACACTATGCACTTCGGTATTTTATCTTCCAATGGGATTCTAGAAAGGAAGAGATTCTCCAGCAAAGAGGCATTAAAATATTCCATTTGCCAAGACATTCAGAGAGACACAATCACAAGAACAGAATAAGGTTGGCTGTCCTGAGGGGAAACATAGGGTAGAATAAGGACATTCTTATTTGTTTGTTTATTCATTTGTTTTGTTTTTGTTTTTGTTTTTGAAATTTATTTGAGAGAGACAAAGAAAGAGACAGAGCCTGACCAGGGGAGGGGCAGAGAGAGAGGGAGACACAGAATCTGGAGCAGGTTCCAGGCTCTCCAGTCTTTGAGCTATCAGCATAGAGCCCGATGGAGGGCTTGAACTCATGAACCTTGAGATCAGGACCTGAGCCAAAGTTGGACACTTAACCAACTGAGCCACCCACCGTGCCCCTGTTTTGTTTTGGTTTTTACTGTGACCACCGATAAGAGGAATAGTTTCAGTCAGGATGAGAAACAACTACCACACACACACACACACACACACACACACACAGGAGCTTGCATGTGCTCACAAAAAGGAAACAAAAGTTTCATGACACAATATTTACTCTAGCAATACAGTAAAAAGTGGAACCCAGGTTTCTGACACCATAGGATTTAAATATTTTATTTCATTTGTACAGAAAGATTTGACTCAACCAATTTTTTAGTTTCACAACCTACTAACGATCATGATGTTCAGTTTAAAAACACTGGATTATTGGGATGCATGGGTGGCTCAGCTGGTTAGGTGTCTGTCTGACCGTTGGTTTTAGCTTAGGTCATGATTTCACAGTTTGTTAATTCTGGCCCTGCCTTAAGACCTGCGTTGAGACCTGCATTGAGCTCTGTGCTAACAGCACGGAGACTGCAGGGATCCTCTCTTTCTGCCTCTCTCCCTCTCTCTCTCAAAAATAAATAAACATTTTAAACACACCGGATTACAAGCTGATATTCATAACTACTATTTATTATATTCTCATTGTGTGTGCAACAATGTGCTGAAGAGTTTGCTCACATCATTGCATTTAGTCCTCAAAGCAACCATTAGAGATGAATGTTGTTACAACTATTTCACAGACAAGGCATCCAATATGAGAACTTGGTTCTCTGGTTGTGCAGCCAGGAGAATGGAAGAGCAGAGACTAGCAGTCAATCTTTTCCAAATCATACTCAGAATTATATTTTTTATACCATCAAAAAGCCAACAGTTGGTGGTATAACAGACAGAATTCTGACTGGATTAGGACAAAAAAGCTATTCCTAGGGGTGCCTGGGTGGCTCAGTCGGTTGAGCGTCCAGCTTCGGCTCAGGTCATATCACGGTTCGTGGATTCGAGCCCGCGTTGGGCTCTGTGCTGACAGCTCAGAACCTGGAGCCTGCTTCAGATTCTGTGTCTCCCTCTCTCTCTGACCCTCCCCTGCTCGCACTGTCTCTGTCTCTCAAAAATAAAAAACATAAAAAAAATTAAAAAAAAAAGCTATTTCTGTACAACAGAAAACTAGCAGAAGTTAACATATGTTTTGTTTTGAAGAGCATTGTGCCTATGTACTATAAACTCAATGTAGCTCTTCTTGGGACATAGGTTCACTTTTTTTTTTCAACAAAGTTTGTTGTCATTATTATAAGTGAGCAATTGCAGAGCTTACTGTGTATTGTTATATTTAGACACTCCAGTATGATGAATTCTAGATGATTACTAAATTTAAAGGCAACTTTAATTTGGTAATCAGCCTCTAAGATGGTCCAATGATCCCCTCCTTCTGGTATTCATATTCTTGCATAGTCCCCTTTCTGCATTCTACTGGTTTGTTTATGTGACCAACAGAATATGTCAGAAGAGATGATAAAAAGATACTACAGTTTCCACCTTGCTCGCTCGCTCTTTCTCTCTCTCTCTCTCATCACTCTGGGGGAAATCATATCATAAGCAGCCTCATGGAAAGGGCCACATGGCTCACGGTGAGGACATGAAGCCTTTGGCCAACAGCCAAGTGAATGACCTTGGCATGGATTCTCTAGGTCCAGTCAGTTCTTTGGAGACTACAGCCACAGCTAATACCTTGACTGTACCCTCACCAGAAACCCAGGGCCAGAACCACACAGCTAAGATAATCCCCAGACCCCTGATCCTCATTTATCATGAGAAGATAAATGTTTGCTATTTTAGGCTACTAAATTTTGGCATAATTTGTTAAGCAATAATAGATGATTAATATAAACAGAGCTTAAACTTTGTAGGATACTATTTCAACAGAGTTTTTGTCTGCATGTGTTAGATAATACCTTAAATGGCAAAAAAGCAGTCCAAAGGTAACAGAATACTCAGGTTGCAAAAACTTAAAAGAATAAACTAAATCATCAAGAGTGTAGGAAATAGTTTATTACTAGATTTTCAAGGCAAACTATACAGTCTAAAATAAAAGCTAGCGATGCAGTTTATGAATCACTGAGACTCCTAATCCCAAGTTAATATAACAATGTCAATCTATTAATTAATCAGCATCTTCTTTACCCTTGTTCTTTCCAATCATTGATTGTTTTAAAAATCACTGGCACATACCACTTAAAGCTGAATTAGAAAAAAGAACTAAATTCACATATGTTGAGTTCTGCTACTACTTGTAGCTTACGTTGGGGGTAGTCTTCGAAATTTGAAAAGTAGACCAAGTGGGCACCATCATCCCCCGTGCCTCCTCCTTCCTCTGGTGCCTAGGATTCTTCAGCTTCCTAAGCCCTTCTACCATGGTATTCACCCAGGTCTGCTTTTCCTCACAATGACTTCTCAGTGCATTAATTTACACAAAAGCATAAATGGATGATTTACAACTTACTTCTCTTCTGGTTATTTTAATTTTCTAAATGATACTTGTTTACTCAATTAAATCCTGAGCTCTTGGATCATAGGATCATTACAAGCTGAAATGAAGATTTCATGATAAAAAATGTATGTTTTTTACCTATGTCCTATGGACCAAAATTAAAATTCCTAGGAAAAAAATGTAACAAGTTAGATGGGAGAACTGTCATTCAATTATTTACAAATTTAAATGGAGTTTCTTAACTTCAGTACTATTGACATTGAGGGCAGAATAACATTTTGTTGTGTGTGAGTTTGTGGGAAAGCATCCTGTAAATTATAGGATGTCTAGCAGCATTGTTGGTCTCCAACCACGAGATGCTAGTAGCACTCCGGCCATGACACACAATAATGTCTCCTGACATTGTCCAATGCCCACCAGGAGTCAAGATCATGCCCAACTGAGAACCACTAATATAAATAATTGCTACATTTCTGTGCAAATATGCATGTGAGTTTACTAAGAGGATATAAGAAAATATTTCGGGAAGTGTTGTGAGCTTATTTAGGAGGTGACCACTCTCCTGGTACTTCTAAAATTGCAATCATAGCATAAAACCAATGTGTTTGTCTAATTCTTATCCTGTGTACTTGAATAAAAGGCAGAGATTGAAACCAATAGTTTTATTTTAACCTTTTTAATTCTATTATTTAATTCATCAGATAACTGAAATTTGGCCATATTTACAAAACACAAACAGACATTCACACAATGCAAGGGCTGGAAAGCATCAAATGGCTGTCATCCCCTGAAATTTCCTCTCTTCAAAGACCATGGCCCAGGGAAAAGAAGGCCTCACAGAGATTCACTCATTCAGGAAGGACTAGAATCCAAGTCACCGACCCTCATCTCCTCTTGACTGACATGGAAACAACAAAAAATACTTTCTCCTTGGTTAGTAGCTCACCAACGCTACATATATTTTCTCTGCGTTTCTGTGTATACACTTACCTCGGGGCACCAACCAGAAGACATGAGCTTGACTGTGATCTCTGCCAGCTATTTGCATGACCTAAGGGTAAGGCTCAATTTTTCTGCCTCAGTTTCCTCATCTTTAATATGAGGGTAATACCAAAGTATTGTGAAGGCTTTGTAAACTACCACGTTATTAAAATGTGAATTAGCTTAGTGTTATGCTAACATGTTCAAGATATTTATACAAATGGTAATATGAATATACACTAAAGTTTATCTCAGATAGAAAAAGTGATAATATCAGTGCTGTCAAAACTAACTTTACAACATGCTTATGTTGTTGCTGTGATAAGGTGCTAGAAATGACCTCTTTGACAAAGGATAAATCCTTTTCCATTTCCCAACTGCTCTTTTCAGTATCTCAATTTCCTACTTTCTTAAGTGGGAATTATCTTCAACACTATTTTTAGTCAAGTACAAAATAGATTTTCTTCATGAATAGGGGAATGCATTTGGGGAGACCTGAAGAAACTATGGAAATTCTGAAGGAACACTGTATTTTGCCAATGTTTTTGTATGTCACACAGATTTAAAATACAGAGATGAAGTTTTGAAATATACTATAACATGAAAAATAGACAATTGACCACTCCGGGAATTTCACAGCAGATGCAGTGATGTGTCTGAGTATAATCATGTTTCTGTGTTAGAAGATGAAATGAGATATAGATTTAGGGGTGAAATGATGCCATTCATGAGAGATAATTCATGGAAGCATTTCCTCTCCAAAAAGATACTATTTACCACTTAAGTCTAAAAAAAAGTTTGATATGTTCTACCCTGATTGAAGTTCTCCTTTCAGCAGGCTCTCTTAAATATATTCTTTAGTGCATCATTAATTTCTGAAGGATGGAAAAACTTACTAGATTTCTCTAAATGTCTCACTTTCTCTTAGGAAACAGACTAGACTTTCTGGAAAAAAATCCGACTTACTGTATCTTATAATGAAGTAGAAGAATCTAATTAAGAATAAATAATTAAATAGATGAACATAATGATGATTTTTTATGGCCTCATTATTCTCTTAAAAGAGATGACCTAGTTAAAGAGAAATGACTTGGAAAGACACTACCAGTGCTTAGCACCCAACTCCTGAAATGCCTTTTTCTCTAGTGAAAGTCAGCTGTTTGGTTTTCTTTCCAAAGAATTTCTGAACTTAGCACTACTTCAGTTGGCTGCTTTAAGAATGCTGACCTTAATTCCCATTTTAAAAAAGTGAAGGGTTAGGATTAATGTTTCTTTTTTATATATGCTGTCTTACAAAACCCTTTCCATTTACTCATAAAAGAAGTTTGCCAGCCTTTTTTTATTGGAAGGATTAAGACCAGGTTATTTCCATCCTAAAAGGGTGATCAAATATAGCTGCGCAAAGCAAATAGGAGACCAGGAGAGCCAACTGCAATAGACTGTAATATAATGCTACAGAATAGATTATCAGGTATACTTATCAGGAAATTATTATAAGATTATAAAGTATAATATTTACATTGAATTATAATTTACACAATGGCAGTTCTCATGAGGAAATACACTTTAAAAAAAGACAAACAAATTAAACAAACATGCTCACATGCACTGTATATTCTGGCCTGAGGTCACCACAGTAGTTGTACAGGTTCTGACCTGCCCAAGGGTACTCAGCCATCAGTGTGAGTGGGGGCCAAAATCAATCCATGTTTAGCTGTCTAAACTCTGGTACTTGGTGCAGGACTGGGGCGTTTTCTAATGTTCTTGAACACATTATACGGGTTAGTGGGTCACTTCTGTATTATTTAAGGTCCCAAATGGCCTTTCATCTAATGGTGTAGATGCAATTTTTCCTTTTTAACAACACTATCAGAGAAAAGGAAGCTCATGTCTATAGGTGAAATAATTGACTTGCATTTCCCAACCTGACACTCAGTCCCCAAAAGGGACTAGGGAAACCTATTATTCACTGTTAGAAATCCTATTCTTCACTATTAGAAATTCTGGTAAAAACTGAGGTGGTATCAGATGGTATGTAGCTAGGGGAGTAAAAAATGCTTAAATCTTTCTTTTGCCTAGTCCAATCCCTGTCCCCTTTGAGGTACCCTAGGAAAATATAACTCAAGGAACAGTGGCAAAAAAAAAAAAAAAAAAAAAAAAGGAATCCAAGTATATCACTAAAGAAAGCCAACAAACCATGGAAAGCAAGAGAAGTAAAGATCAGAGGAAATTTATAGAAAGAACCACAAAACAAGTAACAAAATGGCAATATATATCTATCAATAATTACTTTGAATGTAAATGGACTAAATGCTCCTTTCAAAAGTCACAAGGTGACAAAATGGATAAAAATATAAGATGTTATCTATATGCTGCCTCCAAGAGACTCATTTCAGACCTAAAGACACCTGCAGATTGAGAGTGAGGGGATGGAGAAACATTTATCATGCAGATGGATGCTAAAATAGACTTTGAAACAAAAGACTTTAACAAGAAACAAAGAAGTACACTATAATGATAAAGGGGATAATAAAGAGAATATACAATTGTAAATGTTTATACACCCAAAATGAGCGCACCCAAATACATAAAACAGTTAATAACAAACATAAAGGAAATAATTTTTAGTAATACAAGAATAGGGGACTTGAACATTCCACTTACATCAGAGGGCAGATCATCCAAATAGAAAATAAAAAAGGAAACAGTGGCTCTGAATGACACACTGGACCTAATGGATTTAACAGACATATTCAGAACATTTCATCCTAAAACAGCAGAATACACATTCCTTTTAAATGCATATGGAACATTCTCCAGAATAGACCCCATATTAAGCTTCAAAACTAGCCTCAACAAATTCAAGAACATTGAAGTCATACCATACATCTTTTCTGAACACAATGCTATGAAACTAGAAGTAAACTACAAGAAAAAATCTGGAAAGATCACAAAAACATAGATGTTAAATAGCAAGCTATTAAACAGTGAATGGATTATCCAAGAAATGAAAGAATAAATGAAAATTTACATGAAAATAAAAACACAACAATCCAAAATCTTTGGGATGCAGCAAAAGCTATTCTAAGAGGGAAGTTTATAGCAATACAAGCCTACATCAAGAAGCACACACACAAAAAATTTTCAAGTGAACCACCTAACCTTATACCTAAATGAGCCACATAAGAACAAATAAAATCAAACCCAGCAAAAGCAAAAAAAATGATTAGAGCAGAAATAAATGATATAGAAACAAAACAAAACAAAACAAAAAAAGAACAGATAAATCAAATCAGGAGCTGGTTCTCTGAAAAGATCAACAAAATTGATAAACCTCTGGCAAGTGAAGAAACAGGAAGATTAAAAGGCAACCTATTCAATGGGAGGAGATATTTGCAAATGACCTATCTGATAAAGAGTTAGTATCCAAAATATATAAAGAACTGATACAACTCAATATGCAAAAAACAAACAATCCAATTAAAAGATGGCAGAGGAACTTAATAGACATTTTTCCAAAGAAGACATATAAATAGCCAACAGATACTTGAAAAGATACTCAATATCACATAATATCAGCCAACAGATACTTGAAAAGATGCTCAACATCACACAATATCAGGAAAATTCAAATCAAAACCATAATGAGATAGCACCTCAGACCTGTCAGAATGGCTAAAATAAAAAAAAAAAAAAGAAGCAACAAGGGTTGGCAAGGATGTGTAGAAAAAGGAACCCTCGTGCACTGTTGATGGGAACGCAAATTAGTACAGCCACTGTGGAAAACATTATGGAGGTTCTTCAAAAAATTAAAGTAGAACTACCGTATGATCCAGGAATCACACTCCTGAGTACTAACCCAAAACATACAAAAACACTAATTCAAAGGTATATATGCACCCCTATATTTATTGCGGCATTATTTATAGTAGGCAAACTATGGAAGCAGCCCAAGTGTCCATCAACAGATGACTGGATAAAGAAGATATATACATATATATCTTAGTGTTAGTGTTATATATATAACTATGTACATATAAATATGTACATAATATATACATAGTATGTATAATGGAAATATATAATATATATTATATATATAATGGAATATTATTCAGCCATCAAAAATAATGAAATTTGGCATTTACAACAACATGGATAGAGCTAAAGAGTGTAATGCTAAGTGACCTAAGTCAATCAGAGAAAGACAAATACCATACGATCTCATTTATATGTGGGATTAAAGAAACAAAACAGAATAATAGGGAGAGACAAGATGGCGGAAGAGCAGGGAGCTCTGTAATCCGCGCACGCCCGTATGGATTGAACTGAGAGGGACTGAAGGGATAAAACTTGGATTTGCAAGTGGGGGAAAGAAGAAACAGACGCCAGAAAGAAGACAA